>OX418225.1:40163532-40689227 GCA_948455865.1 Conomelus anceps | reverse complement strand
TCGGTACTTGTGTCAGTGGAGTCATTGTTAAGTAGTGAAAAGTAGTTTTTTCTATCTTCTATGAACGCTCTCACTTTTTAAACTGTATTCAACCTGTAGAAAGATGAAGTGCAAGCGATGTGATAAATCTCTTCCCAAGGATGGAAATTTTGTTTCTTGTTCGGTTTGTGCAGAAGGTTTGCATTATTCTTGTTCTGGCTTGTCAGAACAGTCTTATATTCGCATGTCTAAATCAAAGCGTGGTCAATGGAAGTGCTTAAGTTGTAGAGAATCTGCTTCAGCATCGGAGGCTGTACAATCGGAGGAAGAATCGGAGGACTCTGAGGTGAAACAATTGTTGCAAGTGATTAATGACAAACTAGATACAAACAAAACTTCTGTCGATGAGTTAAAAAGGGACGTTCAAGGACTGTCAAATTTTTATGAAGATCTGAAAAGTTTAATTTCAGAGCTTCAAAAAGAAAATCGTGAATTAAAAGACAAACTGAACACTGTAATCGATGAAAATAGAGCTAAAGATAAGAAAATAGAATTTCTTATCGGGAGAGTCAATACTATGGAACAACGTAGTAGGAATTGTAACTTGGAGATACATGGGATGGACCTGGCGGCTTGTGAGAGAGAGGAGGGAGGCCTATCGACAGTCGTGCGGCGTCTTGTCGTTCAGCACTTGGAAGTTCCGGTAAACAATAGTGACATTGAAATCGTACACCGCCTACCTAGACGAAGGCCGGACGCTTTGACTGCTGTCATTGTGAAGTGTTCGTCTCAAAGCGTAAGAGATAGCATAATGAATAAAAAGAAAACAACTGTTACAAACGATATGCTTTTTAATAATAAGAATGAGCGTAGGTTATTCATTTGTGAGAACTTGACTCAATTAAATAAATCATTGCTTTGGAATGCTAAGCAAAAGGCAAAGGATCAGGGCTGGAAATATATATGGGTTAAATATGGGAAAGTTTTTGCAAAGAAATCAGACGATTCATTGGTATTAAAGTTAGACAATGAAAGGGATATCGAAAAAATCGGCAACTAAAAATATGCGTAATATACAAGGAAAGCTCTGGGATTTTCCCTATGAAATTAATCTGATTAGAATAATAGGAAGATTTTTTCTTTCTTGTTTAATCAACTTTGTTTTATTTGAGTTTTTTATTAATCTACCTTTTCACTTGAGATGATGGAAGATATCGATCATGATATTCAAAATTTAAGTTTTAATTCATTTAACGACTGGGAAAGAGCAAGAATTAATTTTTTAAAGAATGAAGAAAAATCTAGCGAGTTAATTTTGTTCTGTTTTAATATAGCTGGTATTAAAAGTCATTTTGATGAATTGCTTCTTCAATTATCAAATATAGTTTTTGACATTCTAGTTTTAATTGAGGTGGGAATAAATGAAGATGAAATATCACTGTTCAATTTAGAGGGATATAACATGTACTATAAATTAAGGGTTCAACAAAGAGGAGGAGGTATAGTGATTTATGTTAATAAAAATTTGGTTTTCACAAATTTGAATTACACAACATATTCGTATGAATGCATAGAAGGAGTGTTAAAATTGAATTGTGGTAAATGTTATAATCTTATATTTGTATATCGTCCACCAAGTAATAATATCCTTGAGTTTCTAGCAGAATTCGAAGTCCAATTAAATGTGAATAGGAATAACAATGCTGTTATATATGGTGGTGATATAAATATTGATACAGAAAGTTTAATTTTTGATAATAAGACTGAAGCATATGAAAATTTATTGTGTGAGAATGGGTTTTATAAATGTATTTACAATGTCACACGAGAAGCTTATTACAGGGATCATTTTGTCAGTGCATGTCTAGACCATTTTTATGTTTATGGTGTACATGAGAATATTTTGACAGGTATTATTCAAACACAGATATCTGATCACTATTCAATAACAATGCAAATTTTGAGTAGATATAGTTCTGAAAATAATGCCATATCTAATACTCTTAGGATTAATGAGGGTCAGGTGAAAATTAAACTAAGTAATATAGATTTTCAAGTTTTCTACTCAATGGATAATCCAACAGTTATATATAATGAAGTTACTAAGATATTTAATGGAATTTATCTGAACAGTACAACGAATGTTTATAATTTTTATCATGATGATTCAAGAAATGTCTTTAAATTTAGAAAACCATGGATGAATAGAGAATTGTTGACTCTTATAGATAAGCAAGATATGCTTTTCAAAAGATGGAAGCTAACTAAGTTAAATGCTCACAGAGTTGAATATAAAAGGCATAGAAATTGGTTAAACTTAAGAATAAAGAAAGAAAAAGAAAACTATTACAAATGTAAGTTTGATGGCCAAAGGAGAAATATAAAAAAGGTATGGGGTTTTGTTAATAGTTTATTAGGTGCCAATAGGAATAAATCTATTGAAAGTATAGTTATGAAACATATGCCCCTTAAAAAAACACAGGAAATAGCTAATGAGTTTGCAGAATGTTTTTATTCTACTGTGCAAGATATTATTCATCCTTGTGGGTTTAAATTTACATTAGAAGATGTACCAAATTCTTCTTTAAATTGCAGTTTCTTTTTACCGCCAGTGTCGGCAGAGTTTGTGAGTAGAGAATTGTTGAGCATGGATAGGAAAAAATCACCTGGTTTTGATAATATACGATTGAAGGATTTATTGTTTTTGGGCAATGATATAGTTCAGCTTTTGCAATTGCTTATAAATAAAGTTATAAAGACTCAATGCTTGCCTGATGGTATGAAGGTTTCTATTGTCCGTCCTATTCATAAAGGTGGGGACTATACAATTTTAAAAAATTTTAGACCTATTGCCATCTTATCCATATTTGAAAAAGTTTTTGAAAAACATATGGCTAAAAGAATCAGTAGTTTCCTACAGCAACATAATGTGATTAATGAGTTTCAGTATGGGTTTATAAAAGGGCTAGGTACAAATAAATTGTTATCAAATTTCTCAGATTTCATAAATGGAAACTTGAAGAATAATGTACATAACCTGTGTCTCTTTATAGATTTTTCAAAGGCTTTCGATACTATAGATCATAACATTCTATTACAAAAGTTGTCTCATGTAGGTATACATGGGCCAGTACTAAAACTGTTTGAGAGTTATCTTGCAAATAGAAAATTTATTGTCAAAATTAGTAATGATTTCAGTCAAGAGAAGATTTCGAATGTGGGAGTGCCTCAAGGGTCAGTCCTGGGGCCTCTATTATTTTTACTTTACACAAATGATTTACCTGAATATTTGAAGCATTGTAAAATATTCATGTTTGCAGATGATATCTTACTAATTTCTGCTCATAAGTCTTTAGAAACAGCAGAAATACGGCTACAACATGATACAAATACTCTTGCGAAATGGTCTCACAATAATTTTTCGAATATCAATGTTGTTAAAACAAAGGTGTTACATATAACTACACCGTATATGAGTAGCATTAGAGAGCCAAAAATTAAGTACCATTGCTGTGAATGTTTCAAATTACAAGAGAGAAAAATATATGTTTGTACTAGGGATTGTCAATTTATCTTAAACTGTTCTTCATACAAGTATCTTGGTGTAACAGTAGACAATTATTTTCGATGGGATATACACATTAAAAATGTTTGTAACAGGTTGAAACAAGTTTTAGCCAAAATGCATTATGTGAAAGATTTGATTCCTAGTAAAGTAAAGAGGATGATGTATATAGCTTTGGGTGAGTCTATCATGAGATATGGTTTACAAGGGTGGGGTTATGCCAGTGATGTTTATTTGAGAAGAATAACTTGTGTTCAGAAGAAAATTTTATGTTTGATTAGTGATTCACCTAGAAGAATTCCATATGAAAACCTCTTGAATAGGTGTAATGTTTTAAGTATTAAAGGCTTATTTTTGTTTACAATAATAATGGAGAATTATTTTAGTAAAAAGTATTTAGTTCTTAAAGAAAGCCGTTATGGCTTGAGAAATGAGAGATATATTGTTCCATTTGCACATACTAATATTGCAAAGAATAATTTATCATATATTGTTCCAAAAATATTTAATGATTTACCTGAGTGCTGCACTAAGTTTGTAAATATGAAATTGTTGAAACGAAATTTAAAGGTCTGGCTTAATCATTATACGTTAGATAATGTTTAGTTTAGTTGTTCCTAAGGAATTTCATTTAATAGAGAAATAATTAATTCAGGTTGATTGAAGTTATTATTTTATTTTGTAATTGAGAGCTGAGCCAACAATTGTAATTTTAAAACAGTATTAATTTGATTGTTAAATTCTAAATATTGTAAAAATAATTTTTCATAAATTTTTTTTGTAAAAAGAAATTTGATTTGTTGTATTGAACCTTGTCAAGCAACCTTGCAGGTTTGCTTAAGGTTATATAATTTTGAATGAATAAAAGATTTTTCTATTCTATTCTATTCTACTACTACTCCTCCTCCTCCTCCTACTACTACTACTACTACTACTACTACTACTACTACTACTACTACTAAATACTAATACTAATAATAATACTAATATTGCAAAGAATAATTTATCATATATTGTTCCAAAAATATTTAATGATTTACCTGAGTGCTGCACTAAGTTTGTAAATATGAAATTGTTGAAACGAAATTTAAAGGTGTGGCTTAATCATTATACGTTAGATAATGTTTAGTTTAGTTGTTCCTAAGGAATTTCATTTAATAGAGAAATAATTAATTCAGGTTGATTGAAGTTATTATTTTATTTTGTAATTGAGAGCTGAGCCAACAATTGTAATTCTAAAACAGTATTAATTTGATTGTTAAATTCTAAATATTGTAAAAATAATTTTTCATAAATTTTTTTGTAAAAAGAAATTTGATTTGTTGTATTGAACCTTGTCAAGCAACCTTGCAGGTTTGCTTAAGGTTATATAGTTTTGAATGAATAAAAGATTTTTCTATTCTATTCTAAAACAACTACTACTCCTCCTCCTACTTCTCCTCATCATCCTCTTCATCGTTCTCCTCCTCCTCCTCCTCCTCCTCCTCATCTTCCTCTTCATCCTTCTCTTCCTCCTCCTCCTTCCCCACCTCCTCCTACTCCTACTCCTACTCCTCATCCTACTCCTCCTCATCCTCCGAGTTGGCCTGAATAAAGTTTCAACAGTGGACCCTCTAGAATGTACGTTACTATAGCAAACATATTGGAGAATTTTACAAATAATTAGTTTCTGTTTGCGTGTGTTACAGGTACTTTATTGGCACAGTTCTGCAGTTCCAGCTTCATAGATCCATGTGTCTTGCTTCGGGTTGGGGCCAGAACCCATCTCGACAGCCTTTGCACAAGTGTGACATCTATCGAAGTAAAGAGGCTGGCAACATACTCAAGTAAGCCATGTTGTCATCTGCCAATAAATTATGTCCATATTTATTTATTTCTATTATTTAGTTAACTAGATTTGATGTATTAAAAGCCAGCAGGCTCGATTTAAGCATCTAGCCAGGGAGCTCCGCCCCCTGGAGGACCAGTTAGTTCATCTAGCCAGGGAAAGAGAAACTTTTTCACCGAAAATTCAACTTTTTCGGACAAGAAATATGTGATACTAAAAAATGACCGCTAAAAACACTAGGAAAATGTCAAAATTTGGTGTATATTTGGGGAAAATCTCAAAAACCTTTCTGAACGCTTCTGAGATCTGGACTGAACATGTGTAACGAATTCCAACTTTTTTGGCTGACTGCTTTTTTAAGAACTGTGAGAAAACGTTAAAAAACGCTGGAAGATTTTCAAAGACCTTTCTTTGTAAGCTTCTAAATCCAAAACTTTACATATACCAAATTTTGACTTATTGTCCGAGTAGTTATTGATAACGTTAAAGCATTCTAGAAAAACGTCAATTGTGAGCGTATTTTTGGGGATTATTTAAAACCCGTTCTAAGCACGCTTCTATGGTATTGACTGAACATGTCTACCATGCGTAGTTCTTGACACCGCTACAAAAACCTCAGTTTTGAGCTTATTTTTGGGAGTTTTCAAAAGCCGTTCTCAGCACGCTTCTAGGGTCTCAACTGAACATTTGCTCAAAATTTCGAATTTTTTGACCATGTTGTTCTTTAGAACGCTAAAAAACGCTGGGAAAATATTCAACTTGGACTTTTATTTAGGAAAATTTCAAAAGTCTTTCATAGTACGCTTATTTTTCCAAAACTTGACATTTATAAAGAATTTCTACTTTTATGATCGAGCAGTTGTTGAAAAAACATTGAAAAACGTTAAAAAACATTGAAATAACAGTATAAAGAAAAATAGCCTAAATTGTGGCGCGCGCCCGCGACTGCAGTGGCTCTGTATAATAAGGGTCTTACATTCCAATTCAAAATAGATTTTTCTAAAAATATCACATTTTTTCCCCTTTTTTAAATATATAGTTCTGGATTATTCAACTTCAAAGAAGCATCAAACATTTTACTCCTTTCCAATCTTAGAAACGGCATAGGCCTATTTAAACTGCTCCATAGAAAGCTTCTTATAAACTCTGTAATAAATACTATTTGAATTATTGAACTCTTTACTACTTCAAAGTGCATTTGTATTGGTCAATTACACACGTTTCAATAGCACAATCCCAGAGTTTAATAGGAGCTTGTTAGTTTCTCAAATTCACTGATCTTGATTTAATAGCAAAGTAGTACTTACACTTTTGTTTAATTGGCTACTATATTTTAAGCCTAGATCTGAATCTTGTTCACCAATTAGCTGCACTGACCAACTGGTCAAAACTGTTACTAGCCTACTACTATAGCAATTGTTAGAAATAAGCTCTTCTCCATGATTCTAATGTCATTGATAGAAAATAGGATAATCTAATATTAAAACTGACACTGTATTTCACTTTTTTTATATTGTTTTACTCACTTAAATTGAAGATGCATCTTACTTCTAAAAAGGAGCTTCGTCAGCCTTTTCAGAAGTGAGATGCATACCTCAAGCATCTCCAATATAAGTGAGTAAAACATAAAAAAGTGAAATACAGTGTCAGTTTTAATATTAGATTGTTCATTAAGTATTTCGTCATGGAAAACATCACAGAAAATAGGATATCGGTTTAAAATTGTTGAAAAAGTGTATGGAATTGTTAGAAAAGTGTACCAATGACGCTACTGGAGAGGATTCAATAAAAATTAATATTCAGTCGGATTTAATAATATACATCACCGAATTAAAACACTAATTGAAGAAATTTTCCAGGATATTACAATTACTAACAATTTTGAAGCAAAGTAGATGGCAATTTGTGATAGATTGAAACTATCTTCAACGTTTAAATACGTTGAGATACTTAGTATATTTATTATATTTTTTATTATGAATTATAGTTATATTACTGTATTGGTTTAGCGAATTGTATAACTAATATAGTTACTACAAATTTAAATACAATTGACATAGTAAAAATCAGCTGGATAGATTTGATTCTACGTACCAAAATGAATATCGAGGCAGTTATTACATAAAACGTAACTTCATAAACGTAACTAAGGCTGTGCACAGGGTCATAATTGATCATAATTTGATCATAATTTTTTTCGAAGTTTCTTGTATAGAATATTATTAGGCTTTGAAATGTTATATATTACTGTGAGGAAAAATCTATTTCTTCAATTATTTTATTAAATATGGGGGTTCAAAGTTTAAATTTTGCTGTTTTTGGGGCAATTGATCTCACCTATGAGTGATTTTTAGCTTTTTATAAGTCTTCTTAAACTAAAAGAGTCCTTGAGGAATAAAGTGGCATATTTTTTATTTCAATCTAACGAATTGATTTCTTTTTAATATTTTTTGAAAAAAAATTTTTTTACAGATTTAAAAAAATGTATTTTGAAAAAATTGCTTGATTGGAGTAAAAAATATGTCATTCTATTTATCGAGGTGTCTTCTAGTAGCAGAAAATTTATCAAATTTTAAAAATCACTCATAGGTGAGATCAATTGCCCCAAAAAACCGCAAAATTTCAAATTTGAACCACCATATTTCACAAAAATAATTGCAGAAATAAATTTCCTCACAGCAATGGATAAAATTTTAAAGCCCTAATACTATTCATTACAAGAAACTTCGAGGAAAAATTATGACCAAAACCCCTGTGCACAGCCTTTATAATTTTTTTTATCTTACTTTTTTTTCTATCTTATTTTATGCAGCGATTGTAATTAATTCGTGAGGTGTTCAGAGCACTCGCTTCGCTCATGTTTTAACTTACATCCCACTCGTTGCTTAAAGGAAGTAATAATTCAATAGCGGTCGTTGAATTGCAATAACTTATCTATTGTTAATGTATTTTATCAAACGAGAAGAATTTCACAAAGGATTTTTAGACTGCCTAAAGTAAACAAATCTGTATGTAAACAGTCATTTCAATATATCGCTCCAAAATATTTCAACCAATTACCGTTTAATAAAAAATCATGTGAATGTTTAAATTTATTTTTAAAACAACTTAAAATTTGGCTTTTTTCAATGCAGAATTTTAATTTTTTGAACCACTCATTGATGTGAGTGGGTGATAGCACTTGTGGCTGTGATCGAGGGGAATTTTTAATCTATTTGATTTAAAATCAGTAAAGCCTAGTTTTAAAGTAATTAGTTATAATTTTGAAGATGTAACTATTTCATAATTTAAAGAATATTTGTAGACGCCATGGAGTGCGAGTTGATTATGTGAAGCGAGTTTGGACTCAGATAAAGTGTACTCTCATTTGTTAATTATACCGTTGGAGACAGACAACTTGACCCCTGAAAGGAATTCGCAGTGAATATTGATGAATACAGCACATTTGAGAGCGTATTTGATGTACAGAACCTAAATACCACTGGCTCAGATTCGTGCTCTATTTAGCGCAAGGCATAGTGGAGCTATTACGCTATTACACCTACCTTCACCTCTCCCCTTCAGGCGTCAGGGGCCATGTTGTCAGTCCCCAGCAGTATGTATATTTTTTTTTGTGCCACGAAAACTGGAAAATGTGGCCAAAAGAATTCCTGCATTTCATTTTGAAAATTATTGCGATTGTTTATGAAGGAATAAATTTCATTATTTCATTTCATTTTAATGCACCTTGACTAAAAATATCGCTCTAAATCCGAGTTTGATGGCAATGTTGCAGGAGGCTGATGGAAAAGGGGGCATCCGAACCATGGTCCGAGGTTCTGTTTTCGGCCACTGGAGAGTCTCGTCTCGATGGTCGGGCTCTGAGGGACTTCTTCCGTCCACTGGAGGAGTGGCTGAGGAGTGAAAACCTTAGAACAGGGGAGATCATAGGGTGGTCTTATGGTGAGTGATAGATTCTTGTTATAACAATCTAGTGGTACCTACAAAATATGATATAATTTTTAATATTAACTTTTTAAGTGAATTCAACTACTTGCAGTCAAATTTTTATTAAGAATATGTAGAATTTACTTACTCTGTAGGCCGAACGTTTTCGAATCTTGGAAATCCATTTTCAGAGGCGTCCTCCTTTTTTGGTTAGAAGAATTGTGGTTTTTGTAAAATGTGATCAGAAAGTTTGTGTGATTTAAAATTGAGTTGTTCGTTGAGGATGTTTTGTTTATTGTGTGTAAACACAATTGTATATTACAATTTGAAATATACAAACACACCACACACAATAAACAAAACATCCTCAACGAACAACTAAATTTTAAATCACACAAACTTTCTGATCACATTTTACAAAAACCACAATTCTTCTAACCAAAAAACTGACATCGATGATCAAGGAGGACGCCTCTGAAAATGGATCTCCAAGATTTGAAAACGGTCGGCCTACAGAGTAAGTAAATTCTACTTATTCTTAATGAAAATTTGACTGCAAGTCGTTGAATTCACTTGAAAAGTTAATATTAACAACGCAGTTCGTCATGGAACAAGAAATCCAGGAATATAATTTTTAACCTGTATAGTCTAATATATTGATATATTCTTGTTATAGCTATTTAGTGGTACCTACAAAATATATAATATAATTTCTAACATGTATCATAAATAGAAGAATGGAGGAGGCTAATCTACGAGGCAAAAAATCGACTGAGATTTGTGACGCCCCAGCAGTAAGTAAGTATCATAAACTAGTGAAGATTTTTGGCTTAAAAAAATGTCAAAATTCCAAATGATATCATCTTTTTTCGGACTGTGATAGTGCTTTGTTTGAAATGAAATAGTTATTTATGTATTAAGAGCGTGAAGCGCGACTTTATCGCTCGAGCCAAAACATTTACTGCGCGACGCACAGCGGAGCGCAGTAATTTTGCAAGAGCGATCAAGAAGCTTCACGCGCGAAATACATACTATATTTTTCCTACAACTGCAGTTCTGGATTCCAACACAATAAAAGTTTGTAGTTTGTAACATCACAGACCGTGCTCGGATTTGGTTAGCGTTCGACTTTTTTGAGGTTATGTGAATTTCACGGATTCCATGATCCACCAATGAGAAGTCATCAAAATCAAAACAGAAGCGTAAAGAAAACAGCTGGCGAGCGTAAAGTACTTTACCGCTTGCGGAGCAGTATACAGGTATTTTACAATTAGTTTTCAGTACGTAAAGAACTACTTTACGAGCAGCTGTAGGAAAAAATTAATATTCTTTATTTGCAAAAGACTTGTGATTGTGAATAATTATTGTGCTTCAAGGTGAAATTTCAAGTGAAACAGCGACCTAACCTAAGATTTTGATCCTACTTTAAAATTTTGTTGAATGAATGAATAAATGAAAAATAAAAAATAAATAAAAATAATTTAATATATTGATAGATTCTTGTTATAATTATCTAGTGGTAGGCCTACCTACAAAATATAATATAATTTTTAACCTGTTTTATCTAATATATTGATAGATTCTTGTTGCAACAATCTAGAAGTGCCTACAAATTATAATATGATCTTTAATATTAACTTTTCATGTGAAATTTAACGACTTGCAGTCAAATATTTGTTAAGAAAAAGTATAATAACTCACTTAATCTGGCCGAGTACTTTCGAATCCAGAGGCCTCTGAAGATGGATCTCATAGATTCGAAAGTACTCGGCCAGATTAAGTGAGTTATTATACTTTTTCTTAACAAATATTTGACTGCAAGTCGTTAAATTTCACATGAAAAGTTAATATTAACAACGCAGTTCGTCATGGAACAAGAAATCCAGGAATGATCTTTAACCTGTAAAATCCAATATATAAACATCTTGATGCTGTCCTCTGTCGATGAAACTGTTACTGAAGAGGAGACGATTGAAGGAGGAAGAAGTAAAGATTGAAGAAAAAGAATAAGGAGAGAAATGAAAAGAAGAAGAAACAGGAGCGGATCCAGAAATATGGGGGGGGGGGGGCACGTGTCAAGGCAGATTCAGAGGGGCCCTGATACCTTCAGAAAAGGAGGCGAATACCTTTGGCGCCTAGGGTATAGAAAAATAATGCCCCTCCGCCATCATTAAAAAGACGGGTTTCAAGCATGGAATAATGCCCTCACAGTCCGGGGGCTCTTCTCCAGAGAAAATGTTTGAAGTCATAAAGTGGAATAAAGAAATGCACAAAAATGCCTTCTCCAAATTATACTGAATCCATTTGTAATAGTTTTCTTCCAAGTTTAATCAATTTTCTCGAAATCTAAATTATTTATTAATAGGTCCAACTAAAATGGCTAAAAATTAGCTTCAGTATAATGCCAATATGAATAAACCAACTTTAAAATTGGTAGAATAATTAATAAGTGCATTTATTTGAATTTTTATTTACTACCTTGCATATTTTACTTTTACCTTGCAGTAGGATACTTTTGTAAAATATATTTTCGTCATACTTGTAGGTTATGGACAGTTTACCATTCAAGGAATCAATGTGGTAAACAGCTGTTTACAGAAATCAAAAACAGCTGATGTCATTTGATGATTATTACCGTACACTGTGTGGTAAAAATCATCAAATGATTATTAACGCATGCTTATGTGAGGAAAGCAATCACAAACTACCTCACTCCTCGTTTGTGTAGTATGCTCTTTGGACTAAAACATATCATTGAGGTCTGAAGAGTCACCTACAGTCGAATCGGCTATGGTACTATATACATACATGGGTGGCTACTGGCTACCATTTCACTGAAAAACCATTTGGCCGAAAGCTAGATCAGCTGATCTAGAACCATTATTGCCCATTTCACCTTGAGTTTCTGTGATTTGGTGTATTTAGGTTATGTTTGTATAACAATGATTTATAGTTTCTTATTTCAACTTATCTGATATTTTAGACTTGTATGACGAAAAATATCGTACGTAACTCGTCCGGGAAGATGTTTACCATACTCATATGATAATACCGCACTCGACTTCGTCTCGTGCGTTAACTTATCATACTCGTATGGTAAACACCACTTCCCGCACTTGTAACGTAATATACTATTACTGTGCTTTGAATGATTTATCAGGCTATTGTTTGGACAGTGATTCTTATTCGTGAATAGTCATATTCAATGGCCCACTTATAACCCGAGGATTTGATATTATTTATTGTTCATTATTTTTATTATTTCTTGACATGCTAGTTCAATCATTATTTGATCAATATATTGTTGCTAACAGGAGTATTGCTGTCAGTATTGTAGTTATATTTATTGTTATTTATATTATATATTGTTATTTTTAAAGACGGATGTTTCATATTTGTCTGTCGTAGTATTTGATTTTAAAGTGCGAATTTATTGTCATGAAATTGTTTTCTTGAATGTCTCTTGCGCAATGCATTTGTATGGTTTGTGAAAACTTGCACAAATAAATAAAATTTGATTGATTAAAAATATGTTAAGCTGTTCCTCTATGATAGATTAATCTAGTGTATTCGTCAGTGGTCTGTAGGGGAGGGGGAGGGGGGCACGTGCCCCTGTTCATTTCCACTGGATCCAATTCAAAATAATTTATTTAATTATTTGTTTATTGACTTTTATCAATAAAACACAATCAATGCTGAGTTACAACAGGCTATTTCCCACTGCTTTTTTCTTCATTTATTTGCAACTGAATAAATGATTAAATCTTGATTTATGTCCGAGTTTTACTAGAATAATTTATTATAATATTTTTACATTATTATCTAACTCCAGAAGAACCATAGTTTCCACGGTACAATAAGGAGATTCAGCAGGTAACGCTAGAAAGCCATGTTTCTGTTGCTGAAATTTGTAAAAAAGAACACTGTGCTCTGCTGTAAAATCACTTCGGAACCCACGTAAAACTGTTGGTTCAACTCATCAATCGCCATCATCCAACTCATTAACCACGCACAGGTCTCAGTCCTATGTGGGCTTCATCCTCAAAAAAATATATTTACTTACAGTCCAGTTTCAATATTATCATAATTCAATTCAATTCAATTTTATTTATTGTCGACAATATATAATAAAGCATACATATATTTAAACAAAAATTGTATCACTTCTTATCATAGTAATGAATATCTACATAAAACATCATAAATTAAATAATTGTTACATCCCTCTTTAAGCAAAGTTTGTGCTGAGGGATGGTGCATCTCTAAAATGCCAATATCTTATAAGACATTGAATAAAAAAATAAAATGTTTACTACAAGAAACCTGAAAACACATCTGTTCTGCTCATTATACAAATGTTTGTATATGGGCTATTGGTTTAAAAGATGCAATTGAATATTTAAAGCAAAATAATAAATAACAAATTTGATACCTAAAAAACACATCTAGTTTTCTATTATTATTTTAAATGAATGAATCTTAATTATAATACAAAATTGTGAAATTATAAATTTTAACACAATAATATTATAGGAATTTATTACAGTATGTACTTTTCCATTACCTGCCAGCTCTATAAATTCTGCTATTTATAATTAAAATTGTGTTCACTTTGAACTAGTCTCTTTGATAAAACAGTCGAAGGCAATTTTAGAAATTCTCATTTCCAATTCGAATTAGCCTAATGCTAATTTGAATTAGACAATAGAGTATAGAGTATTAATTACACAATTTTAAAATAATTTTTTTTTTTTGTTTCAGATGGAGACTACTGTAAATATAGTATAGAAACAGCAAATCTTCAAGTGTATGGAGGATTCTATGGAGCTGCACCATCGCTCAAGTCATCTATATTGATGTTACTGTTCACCACTTTTGTACTGATCTACCCTTCAGCTTTCAAACGCACAATCTGAGCTCTATATATATATATATATATATATATATTATTGTTAATCGATGAATAATGTTATCATTACATTAAGATTGAGAATCAAATGGAACTAACTACTATAATAATTTATTGAAATTAAAAGATACTTTTTCCTATATTACATATTGTATTATTAATATAAAACCAGCTACAGTGATATTTAATGTATCAAGCTTTTCTCAGGGTGCCAGGGTACAATGTTTGGTTCTAAAAGTGCTTGCACAGTAGAGCATTAATACTTAATTATAATTTTGGAAGTAAAGTCAAAAACTTGCTGGTATTTACATTCCAATCTGTCATGAACCATTCCAAAAAGTGTGTTTGGAGAGGATGAAGCCAACATAGGTCTGAAACCTGTGCGTGGGTAATGAGTTGGATGATGGTGATTGATAAGTTGGACCTAGAGTTTAAGTTGGGTTCCAAACCACCGGGAAGTGATTTAACAGCAGAGAACAGTGTCATTTTTGCTCGCCAATTTCATCGGTCACCGTTAAAAACAAGACCCAGGAGAACGAAGCTTATCACTATCTGATTAAACAGATACCTACTACAGCTCCCGACTATCAAATAGAAAAAATTGCTCTCCTTCAGGAGTTATAAGCATTCCTAATTATGGTGAGAAAAATATCCCAGTCCAACATCCCTTACTGTATGATGGCTAGATGCACCAAATTTTGTGTGGACATTTCTGGGCCAATATCCCTATCTGTATATCGATTAAAAACCAATTTTGATATGGTTTTATGTATTACCCAAAAAAACGCCCCATGTATATGCAGCAGTATATGTTGCAGAAATTTTCAGAAATTTGAAAATGCTTATACCAATTTGGTTAATAGTACTTGAAGAGACCTTGAAAATTATGTATTAAAATTGAGAAAAACTGCTCTCTTTCAGGAGTTATGTGCATTTCCAAATAAGAAAAAAATATCCCAATCCCAACCTCCCTTACTGTATGATAGCTGGATGCACAAAATTCTGTGAGGAGATTCTTTGGGCCAAGCCCTATCTGTATACCTAATGTAAACCAAACTTGAGATAATTTTATGTTTTGCCCAAAAAAACGCCCCAGAGTTCATGGTTTTTTGCAATAATTTTCAAAAATTTGAAAACGCTTATAGTATGGTGGTTACTAGTACTTGAAGATACCATCAAAATGATATATCAAATTGGAAAAAATTGCTCTTCTTCAGGAGTTATGAGCATTTCTAATTATGGTGAGAAAAATATCCAAGTCCTAACCTCCCTTACTGTATGATAGCTAGATGCACCAAATTTTGTGAGGACACAATTTCTTCGGGCCAAGCCCTATCTGTATACCTAACAAGAACCAAATTTGAGATAATTTTTTGTTTTGCTCGAAAAAACGCCCCATGGCTCGAAAACGTTCATGGTTTTTTGCAATAATTTTTGAGAATTTGAAAACGCTTATAGTATGGTGGTTACTAGTACTTGAAGATACCATCAAAATTATGTATTCAAGCCGCGAGCCGTAGCAGGTATCTGTTCAATCAGAGAGATAAGCTGCGTTCTTGTAGGTCCTGTTCGTAACGGTGACCGATTAGATTGGCCAGCAAAAAGGACAATGTTCTCTGCTGTAGTATCACTTCCCGGTGGTTCGGAACCCACCTAAAACTGTAGGTCCAACTCATCAATCACCATCATCCAACTCATTACCCACGCACAGGTCACAGACCTATGTGGGCTTCATCATCGAAAAAAAAATTGTAGAAAATTGCTCTTCTTCAGGAGTTATGAGCATTTCTAATTATGTAGTTAAAAATATCCCAGTCCCAACCTCCCTTACTGTATGATTGCTAGATGTACCAAATTTTGTGAGGAGATTCTTTGGGCCAAGCCCCATTTGTATACCTACTAAACACCAAATTTGAGATAATTCTATGTTTTTTGCAATAATTTTCAAAATTTTGAAAACGCACATAGTATGGTGGTTAATAGTACATGAAGAGACCATCAAAATTATGTATTAAAATTGGAAAAAAATTTCTCTTCTTCAGGAGTTATGAGCATTTCTAATTTTGTAGAAAAAAATATACCAGTCACAACCTCCCTTACTGTATGATTGCTAGATGTACCAAATTTTGTGAGGAGATTCTTCGAGCCAAGCCCTATCTGTATACCTAATAAAAACCAAACTTGAGATAATTCTATGTTCTGCTCAAAAAAACGCCCCATGTATAGTTCATGGTTTTTTGCAATAATTTTCAAAATTTTGAAAACGCTCATAGTATGGTGGTCAATAGTACATGAAGAGACCATCAAAATTATGTATTAAAATTGGAAAAAAATTACTCTTCTTCAGGAGTTATGAGCATTTCTAATTATGTAGAAAAAAATATCCCAGTCACAACCTCCCTTACTGTATGATTGCTAGATGTACCAAATTTTGTGAGGAGATTCTTTGGGCCAAGCCCTATCTGTATACCTAATAAACACCAAACTTGAGATAATTTTATGTTTCGCCCAAAAAAACGCCCCATGTATAGTTCATGGTTTTTTGCAATAATTTTCTAGAATTTGAAAACGCTAATAGTATGGTGGTTACTAGTACTTGAAGATACCTTCAAAATGATATATTCAAATTGGGAAAAATTGCTCTCATTCAGGAGTTATGAGTATTTCTAGATATGGTGAGGAAAATATCCCAGTCCCAACCTCCCTTACTGTATGATAGCCAGATGTACCAAATTTAGAGAGGAGATTCTTTGGGCCCAGCCCTATCTGTATACCTAATAAACACCAAATTTGAGATAATTTTATGTTTTGCCCAAAAAAACGCCCCCTGTATAGTTCATGGTTTTTTGCATTAATTTTCAAAAATTTGAAAACGCTTATAGTATGGTGGTTACTAGTACTTGATGAGACCTCCAAAATTATGTATTCAAATTGGAAAAAATTGCTCTTCTTCAGGAGTTATGAGCATTTCTAATTATGTAACAAAAAAAGTCCCAGTCTCAACCTCCCTAACTGTATGATAGCTGGATGCCCCAAATTTTGTGAGGACATTCTTTGGGCCAAGTGCTATCTTTATACCTAATGAGAACCAAATTCATGATATTTCTATGTTTTGCTCAAAAACGCCCCATGTATAGTTCATGGTTTCTTGCAATAATTTTCAATATTTTGAAAATGCTCATAGTATGGTGGTTAATAGTACATGAAGAGACTATCAGAATTATGTATTAAAATTGGAAAAAAATTTCTCTTCTTCAGGAGTTATGAACATTTCTAATTATGTAAAAAAAATATCCCTGTCCCAACCTCCCTTACTGTATGATAGCTAGATGTACCAAATTTTTGAGATGAGTTTCTTTAGGCCAAGCCCTCTTTGTATACCTAATAAGAACCAAACTTGAGATAATTTCATGATTGATAAAAAAAAAACAGCCCATTTATAGTTCATGGTATTTTGCTATAATTTTTGAAAATTTGAAAACGCTTATAGTATGGTGGTTACTAGGGGACCCCGACAAACCATCCCAACGACAAAGCATACCAACGACATCCTGGTCCAGATTTTCTGGACCAGGTTGTCGTGTGCACTCACCGACAACCTGTACCACTCTGGAATGTGGACCAGTTTGTCGGTGGGACAGGTTGTCGTTCGTTGACCAAATCTGATTTGGACGAGTTTGTCGTCTACGCGCAGCGTCAACCTGTACCACTCTGGAATGTGGACCAGTTTGTCGGTGGGACAGGTTGTCGTTCGTTGACCAAAACTGATTTGGACCAGTTTGTCGTCTACGCGCAGCGTCAACCTGTACCACTCTGGAATGTGACCAGTTTGTCGGTGGGAAAGTTTGTCGTTCACTGAAGAATTGTTCAATATATTTATCTGACCAAGCTATCGATATACCAACATATCGAACTACCTATTCTTTAATAATCGGTATGTTGGAGATATCGATTCTTCAATAATTGATGTATTGGGGAAATCGATATTACAAGGAGTATTCATAAAATAAGTTTCCCTATCCAATAAAAAACTTAAAACAAATCTGAACACCTTCAAAACTATTGATTATAATTCTGTATATCATTTTTCAACATAGTTACCATCCCTTTTCAAGCACTCTTCATATCTATTCGGTAGCTTTTTTAGCCCAGCTGCATACTTTTTTGCCGCCATTGGTTTAAACCAAGTAGTGGTTTTTCGCTGCTCCTTATGCACGTCATTCAGTAAGCGAGACATCTACCTCGCACAAACCTTTGACAGCTGAAGCTCTTCATAATGCTGTACACAGATGTACGGCTTAATTCAATGTTTGGTGGCAATTGATGCATGATTTCGAATGTGATACTGTGATGCGCTTGTCGGAATCAACAATGGCTTGCACAGCAGCAATGCAGTAGGTCGCCGAGGTCGGCCACTTCGCTCATCATCGTGCACATTATCCCTTCCTTCCAAAAAAATTACTCGCCAAAGATCAACCATTTGTAGGCTACTGCAGACATGACATTTTCACCATATACATCACAAATCTGACTGTAAATTGCAGTGGCAGTCAAATTTCTTGCAGTCAAGAAACTCGTAAAAGCTAAAACATTCTCAAACATCATAGAATTTTTTTTAAATTCAAAACTACTCATGTATGCTCGCTCTAAGGCCGCTGTTATACGATCACTTATAGGTTCAGAGAATTAGGATCATAGATAGGTCTAATCGTTAATTTATTTACTTTTTAGCTCGCAATATTTTATGAAGCATTTCTATTTTATTCAATAATAGTGAACAAAATAGTATATTTCGCACCTAGGGCCGAAAATGCAGTTTACCTAAATAGAGTAAATTCCAGAACAAGGAAAAGACGACACAAAAATTCATAGAGAAAGCAGATAGCATAGAGTAGTGTGTCAATGCCACTTCAAGTTCAGTATAAGGCAATATTGCTGCAGGATGCTGCTAGCAGAGTTGAAATAGAGACAACTACTTGTGCGCGAAAAGTATGAAATCAGTACTGTATAGATCAGTACTTTGTATGGATCAGTACTAAATGAAAATGAAAATATAATTTTTGCCTAATTTAAATAGCATTAACTTTTTATGGAAAATTCAACGACTTAGCAGAATAGTAAAAACGACTTAGTTAAATAGTAAATTCAATGACTTTAATTAACTTGCAGTTAATTTCAATTGAGAATAAATAATATTTCTACTCACTTCAGGCCAAACGTTTTCAAGTCATGGAGACTCATCTTCAAAGGCCTGCAAAATTGACTGCGATCCGTTGAATTTACCATAAAAAGTTGATATTAACAACACAGATCGGTATGGATCAAGAAATCCGGAAATAAATACATTGTTATAGATTTTCAATGTATTTTATTGTACGAGATTATTTTTCATGGAATATTCTGTTGAGTCTCCCATTGCCATTTCGGTTTATATCCCACGCAAATTAAACAAAAAAAAGGCCGTCCTGTACAAAGCTTGATTTTTTTAATCCACTCTAGGCATCCCCGAAAAAATTCCCCCAAGTTTGCGAAAAAATCTTGCTTGTGCAGAACTTTTTGGGGCAAAATACCCCCCCAAATTTGGCACTTTTTTCAGTTTATCGCCTAAAACTTGAAAACTATCTTCCGTTTTCTCAGTTTAAAGTAAATACTTTATTTTAAACTTTTTAGTACGTGAGTATTTAATCATTTCACTGAAGTCGGTTTCTTTTTTTGTTTTAAAATATGTTTTTTAGTATGTGCCGTGAAAATGGTATTAGACTTAAATGGGAAAAATGTGAAGTACTGAAATCTGAAATTACTTATTTAGGGTTTAAAATTGACAAAGATTGCATACATAAAACTGATGATAAGATTGCTGCAGTTGTTAAGAATGCAAAACGTCCTACAAATGTATCAGAGTTGAAATCTTTTCTAGGGTTTGTTACATATTACTCAAGGTTTATACAGGGCATGGCTAATTCTCTCTCACCTTTATACAACTTACTCAGGAAAAATGTTGTTTTTTCGTGGCACAAGAGTGTGAAACTGCATTTCAAACAATTAAGAAAGATATTGAAACAAAACTTACTCTTGCGGATTTTGATGTCACTAAACCTATAATTGTTGCTACTGATGCTAGTAAATATGCTATTGGTGCGGTTCTTTCATGTTTAGATGAAAAAGGTGTGGAAAGGCCCATAATTTTTGCTAGTAGATGTCTCACTGCAGCTGAGCGAAATTATTCCCAGATAGACAAGGAAGCATTGTCAATTTATTGGGGAGTTAAGAAATTTTTCAATTACTTGTTTGGTCGTCATTTTACTTTACTGACTGACCACAAACCATTACAAAGCATCTTAAATGCTCATGCTGCTACTCCATCCATCAGTGCTACACGTTTATTACATTATTCATTATTTTTACAAGGTTTTGATTACACCATACAATACTGTAAGACCACTGAACATATGAATGCTGATTTTTGCTCAAGATTTCCTATGGAAATGGTTAATGACAATACTATTGATGAGGTTCAAATTGTACAAATGAATCAAATTAATATTTTACCGGTTACAAGGGAACAAATAGCTCATGAAACTAGAAAAGATCCAGATATGTGTAAATTACTTCGACAAATTTTAGGTACTGAAAATGGTGAAAATACAAACAATATTGCTGAATATTCAGTTGAACAAGGTTGTATTATGAAAGGCTTACGAGTTATGATTCCAAAATCTTTACAATCTAAAGTACTTGAGGAACTACACCAAGGACACTTAGGAATTGTAAAAATGAAAGGCCTTGCACGAAGTTATGTCTATTGGCCAAATATATTGATTCTGATATTGAGCTTGTTACAAAGAATTGTATACATTGTGTGCGTCATTCTAGACAACAGTCTAATGTGAATTTACATCCATGGCAATTTCCTTCAGGACCATGGCAAAGATTACATATAGATTTTGCTAATCCTTCTCCAGGATTATGGCTGTTAATAATTGTTGATAGTTACAGTAAGTGGGTTGAAACTTACATAATGAAAACTCTTTCAAGCAAAGAAACAGTTGAAAATTTGCGTGAATGTTTTGCTAGATTTGGTTCACCAGTTACACTAGTATCAGATAATGGTACTCAGTTTACCTCTAGTGAATTTCAAACCTTTTGTACTAATAATGGTATAAAGCATATTACCAGTGCTCCTTTCTTTCCTGCATCCAATGGTCAGGCAGAACGTTTTGTACAAACTGTGAAGTCAGGATTAATTAAATGTTGCGAAGGTATGATTGTAAATTCTACTTTACGGTTCAAATTAAATAATTTTTTAATGAACTACAGAAAAGCACCACATGCTACTACTGGTGAAAGTCCATGTAATTTACTCATGAAAAGAAATATTCGAACTAGACTAGATTTGATGCTACCCAATATTACTGACAAAGTGTTATATACTCAAAGAAAGGAAATGCAAAAACAGACAATTAAAGATAAATGTTTCAATATCAATGATAGAGTTATGTACCGAATTTACAATAATAAGGGTAAATGGAATACAGGTATTGTAGCTGATAAAATTGGTTCTTCTATGTACAATATCATTACTGATGATAATCTTTCTATTAGGAGACATGCTAATCAAATGAAGGATTGTAAAATTAATTTAAAGGATTTTTCAACTGATATACCTAATGTTCATTATGATACTGATGTAATTGTGCCTAAATCAACAGTACTTTCTGAACAATCGAAAGCTATTACAAGCAATGATGTTGATGATTCTACTTTCTTTTCTAATTCTTTCAAGAATGTTTTACATTCAACGCCAGTTTCTACAAAATTACCGATTGTGACAGATACTATTTACCATACGCCACAGGCTAGACCTGTTAGGTTCAGAAAACCTCCTGAAAGGTATTCACCCTAGGTTTCATTACGGGGGGAGGTGTCATATATCCTTGTACAACATGAATTTTAGTTTTATTTTATACAGTTGGCAAGACTGTGCCACACCAGAGACACAACGCCTACTGTACTATGTCTCTATTGTCGATTGAATTTTCATGATGTAATGAGTTTACTTACGCTATTCGTTCTTTTAATAAAATGTATTTCATCAATTACAATGAGTTTGTGATTACTTCTACCACCTACGTTACAGAATTGAATACTATAAAATACATAGCACAACAGAATGGTTACAAACACACACTAATAGACAAACTACTGCACAGAATATCAACAAAACCAATCACTCACACCAGCAACAAACAGAATGACAACCCCCATACATTCATCACACTTACCTACCTCAACAAAAAAAACTCATAAAATAGCAGCTTCATTCAGGAAACTCATAAAATAGCTTACAGAACAAATAATTCACTCAAAAAACACCTGCATTTTCAGACAACATCTCAAAACAAGTACAACAGATCTGGAATTTACAAATTGAAATGTGATGACTGCAACAAGTTCTATATAGGACAAACTGGCAGGACATTCACCACTAGATTCAAAGAACACACAAGAGCCATCTCACACCCAAACACACATTCCACTTTTGCTGAACACATCATTTCAACAGGCCACAGTTATACAGACATTGACACTAATTTAGACACACTACACTTCACTCACAAAAGCCATAAACTCAATGTTTTAGAACAATATGAGATTTACAAACATGCAAAGCAGGAACCTGACAACATTTTAAATGATCAACTTAACTTCTTCTCACACACTCTATTTGACAAAATAATCCCAATTTCAAACCTCCCGCCTACTCATCCCCCCACCCCAGCACCATTCCAACATACATAACCCTCAAACTCATACCTTAAGTCAGTGTACTGTGGGTTGTCTGACGATGCTCTAGACAACAGAGCGAAACGGCCGTCACGCCATAACGTGAGTTAATTTCCATTTAAAAGTGGTTTTTTTAAGTTTATATTACATATTAGTGGAAACAAGATGGATCTTCAACATCATAAATAAAATTACTTCCAATTGAATGACGAATATACTACAGCCATCCTGCCGACCTCCCTATGTGATCACCCATTTCTAGCATAATGGTCGAAATGTGTCTCCAACACTAAGAGAAAATCCAAATATTAAAAAATAATTTAATTTCTGTGGAATAATTTAATATAAGAGTCCACCAAAATTTTTGATTGCCGGCCGCCACTGCAGTGCTCAGTGAGTAAAATATTTTAATTTTCTACTCAAATATTTGACTTCATAGTCGTGCAATTATTCATAAAGTCAAATACTGTAATTATTATTAGTAATACGCGCAGTTCGTCATGTATACCAAATTTCAAGATTTCAAAACCAGTAAATGTTACCAGTGTCATTTTTTGGAGGATGAAGCCCACATAGGTCTGAGACCTGTGTGTGGGTAATGAGTTGAATGATGATGATGATGATGATTGATGAGCTGGACCTACAGTTTTAGAATAGAATGACTTTTTTATTTGTTGACGTGGCGAAGTTTGGACAGTTATGTCCAATCTACCACTTAACCAGTTTTCGGTGGGTTCAGAACCACCGGGAAGTGATTTTACAGCAGAGAACAGTGTCTTTTTTGCTGGCCGATCTAATCGGTCACCCTTACAAAGAGTGCCCAGTAGAACGCAGCTTATCCCTATCTGATTGAACAGATACCTGCTTCGGCTCACGGCTATCACTTCCCTGTCGTCTGGTCTATTAAAATTCAAAGATGTTGAAGAATTTGAATAGACCAATCAGACTCCACCAGTAACATTTACCAGTAAATGAGAAGGCTCCCATAAACTCAACCAATAATCTACTTTTCAACCTGATTTTACAAATTGTTTGGGGGGGGGGGGCTTGAAAACGCTTTTGGCACAAAATGGGCAATCAAGAAGTGGAAGGGCGACGACTGTATTACTAGTAACAATACTATTTGATCTAAAACTGTTATTTTTCTAAGAAAAATTTTGAAAATCCAAAAATATATAGTTTTAAAAAGTACAATAATTATTATAGTTATTGTCGATTAGGACAATATTGTCGATTTGAGAGCGTTAATATGGTAACATCAGCTGATGAACCGGGTCCACTTTGATTCGGTCTCCTGTAAACAAAAACAGTCCCAGTAATACCAACTAGAACCACATGATAATCAAGTTGGCATTGCTACCAGTTACCGGCTTTCATAATCAGCTGACTGCCTCCATTTTATTCAACGTCATCCTCAAACCTCAAACCTTCATCAGTTGATGTCTAGCACTGATAGAGAGAAGAGTTGTTTTGTGCTCCAGTAGATTTTTCAACACACATCACTGGAATGTTACCTTAAATTTGCTATTTAAACAGTGCCTACTGATTAAATACTGAAGTGCTCAAATGATTTAGTGATGAATAAATGGAAAATCAATTCTGGATATCTTTCACAAGGTAAGCAGTTTCATATCAATTTTTGCAATTTAGTCTATTTTAAGACACCCTTAAATACCATAGTTTCTTAATTGCATAGCTTTGCTCCATTATTTTGAAGTGAGAAATAACTAAAATGAAATGGCTAAAATTTAACCTAAAAAGTTCATTATCACTAACTCTTTGAAATCTGTCTAGTCATTTTCAGTTACCAACTCTAATTCAATAACTATGTTTCAATACTCGGGTAGGGTAAACTCTACTAGTTTTCCCCTTTATTAACTTATTTCAAAGCCAAGCTAAGAAACTATTTAATAACTACAGTTTTTAATATAAAAACCAAGAAAGAATTGTTATTCATTTCTAGGTAGACTTCTCGCTATTCATTATTATACATTGACCTTGACTACGGTACCAATTTATTTTATAGATCATTAGAATTTATAAATTTTATTGGGACATTCTCAGTGAACATGCATTTTCTCATTTTGTTAGTTTTAATCTACCAATGCTGCTTGATTTCAAATTTCTCATGAATTTATTTTTATTATTGCTTCTATTTTCCCTTGGACATTATTTTCCAGACAGTGTGCTTCAAAAGTCAATCTTAAAACTATCCATCAATTGAAACGTCCTTCAAAAATCAAAAGCAGAGAATTTAAATTGTTTTTGACTGAAAAAAGAAATAATTCATTGTTTGAAAAATAAGTTCAGAACTGGTCGTCGCCTACATTATAATTATTATAAATTGATAGTGATATTATATAATCAAATTAAAATTAGTTATCACACTAGTAGCCTCTTAGTGGAATTTCAATGAGCTTTTATATCATGATGATCATCCAAGTAACTAGTAACTATATTGATAAACCTCTTATTAGAACTTGTTCTTGTATGCATACTGGGCTAATTTAATTTTATGATTTCAAGAAATGTTTCTTACAAGCCAGCAGCTACCGTACTGATTTGAACCATGATCTACCAATAATTGATTCAAACTATTCCAATCCTTATAGATAATTAATCCATATTCTTTTCAATGAGAAAATGTTTTTCAGTCTCATTTAATTATTATCTTTAATCTCTGTCCTTTTGCTCAAACTCCACTTACTCACTACTCAAATATACACATCCCACTTGCAATTTGACATGTTCAGTGACTATAGATAGGCCTACTGTACTAATCCAACATTTTCTCAAAATTATGTTGCTGCAACCCAAATTGACCAATTTCTTTGATTATTTCACAATTATTTTTAGGATATTATAAAATTGGGTTCCACTATTTGACGTCGTTTCAGGCATTGCTGAATATAGTTAGCAAGATTATTAACTTGAAGCTAGTTTGTAAAATATTTTTTCAAGTTTGGTTTCTCAGTCGTTTAGTAAATTATTCAGTAGCTATTGATTCATTAGCGGCCCTAAGGTTTTTTTCACACACACCCGGCAGTCGGGTAACTGGTGTTGTTTGCCCAGCTGTACGAACATTGCATTATATGGGACTATGTAATCATACCGGATAAACAATAATGGTTACCTAACTGCTGGGTATGTGTGAAACAAGCCGTAGGGCCTCTAATGAATCAATAGCTTTTGAATGATTTTCTAAACGACTAAGAAACCAGGCATGAACCATAGGCTATATTAAATTGATCATGATGTTATTTCCATGCCAGTGAATCGAAATGACTCATTCCAAATTCAATTCCATTGGATCACCAATTAATTCTAATATATACTAATGATAGTCTTATTGGGATTGAATAGGAAATTTTAATTCATTCCAAGTATCCTCCAACATTATTCTCAAGGGCAGAGATTGTTCATTGATATACTTGATGAATGAAGTGGCTGTTTTACCCTATCAAAATTTCAATATAATTATTGTTGGAGCCGTATTGATACTGGTTTATTTTGTATGGCTTTCCATTTTTAAGAACAAGTATTTCTGAGTTTTCAACTATATCCAGCAAAACATATGATGCAGTATCAGTATATTAGGACACATTGTTTAATGCTCAAGATACTTGATCTTAATCAACATCATCACTTCAAACACATTCTATAGTCAATTGAATATTGCCAGCACATATAAATTTCCAATCAACTTTACAAACTTTTATCAATGTAACACCACCACATATTTTGATATAATTGAAGCAATCAACACACCTCCAAATTTGTAATAGCTTAACTGAACTATTTTTTTTTTCAACAGGATGACTGATCAGTTCAACCTACTTCAAGAAGGAGATATGAAAAGACTCAACTTCACGGTAACCTCTTCAGTAGGTCAAGATGGTGGAGTACAAACTGGCCAGGACGTGAAACTGGAGATTTGGTATTATGTATCTTGCTTTTATAGTCAGTTAGGTTAGAAGTTTCCCACCATTCTCCTGCATATGCTAGGAGGTTTACAGTTGTTAGTCAAGTACCACACTCTTCAACCATGCTCTTGGATTGTGCCACAAAGTCATATTTGTGGCTTCGATGGCAGGGTCTGCATCTGAGAGTCCATGTCTCTCTTGTAGAGTTCATGACCGCAGTTGTCAGATAACGCTGCTATACGTCCGTCTTATGATGGAGTGGTACTGTTTATTGTAGCTGGTGGGATGTGTTATGAGGCTAACAATCGTGAATGGAGATTTGTTGGGTTGTAGGGCATTTGCAGTTGTTAATCATGTATCACACTTTCTATCCGGGCTCTTGATTTGTGCCATGACATAATCTTATCGCGCTTGATGGTTTTTTGGCTGGGTTCAGTGGCTCTCACGGATGCTTCGAGAGTCTCTCTCCTCGCTAAGGCCTTGTGACTACTTGTTAGTTCCACAAGGAGAACAGGGTGCACTGCTCAGTCGCCACAACCATTTTATTATGGTGTGGTACATTTCATTGCAGCTGGTGGGTTGATATAAGGCTAACAAATGTAAATAGGGATTTGCTGTTAGGTCCCTGTCAGGATTCTCATGTCACATTCATTGTGCATGGACTGTGTTACCCTGTGATCAAGAGATGCCGGTTGCCAGGTGAAAACCCTGGAGTAATGATGTCTCCGACATATGTTGAGTGCAGGTGTTAGCACCTTTATGTTTGGTAATTGTGATAAGAGATTAGATTAGACATTGATTATGCAAAAATTGTGGGAGTGGCTCTCACTTTAGCTTTGGCTACTGGCTTTGTGCTTAGAGCTTATGCCGTATTTACTGTTGCCAGTGAAAATGCCATAAGCTCCAACACACTGAGAATAGAGTTCACTAAATCAAATCATTTATATATCCTCCTCAACAAAAATAGAAACATAAAAATATAAAAAGTACATCTGAATAATATAAAATAAAATTGCACTAAATCAACAAATATATAACTAGTTTATATGGTATTTATATACCAGTTTCAAAAGTACAAATCATGATTTGAAAGAATCAAAAAATTTTCTGGGGTTCTTATACACATGCTAGGAAGTGGAAATATGTGAAACTATTTATCAATTGCTTAGAGGCGCTTGCCTACAGACGTAGGGGTGCAAAAATATTTGATACTATTTATTGATAGACTATTGGCGCTTGCCTACAGATGTAGGAGTGCAAAAGTATTTGATACTATTTATTGATAGATTATTGGCGCTTGCCTACAGATGTAGGAGTGCAAAAATATTTGATACTATTTATTGAAATATGATTGGCGCTTGCCTACAGACGTAGGGGTGCAAAGATATTTGATACTATTTATTGATAGACTATTGGCGCTTGCCTACAGATGTAGGAGTGCAAAAATATTTGATACTATTTATTGAAATATTATTGACGCTTGCCTACAGACGTAGGGGTGCAAAGATATTTGATACTATTTATTGATAGACTATTGGCGCTTGCCTACAGATGTAGGAGTGCAAAAGTATTTGATACTATTTATTGATAGATTATTGGCGCTTGCCTACAGATGTAGGAGTGCAAATATATTATACTATTTATTGATAGATTATTGGCGCTTGCCTACAGATGTAGGAGTGCAAAAATATTTGATACTATTTATTGATAGATTATTGGCGCTTGCCTACAGACATAGGGGTGCAAAAATATTTGATACTATTTATTGATAGATTATTGGCGCTTGCCTATAGATGTAGGAGTGCAAAAATATTTGATACTATTTATTGATAGATTATTGGCGCTTGCCTACAGACATAGGGGTGCAAAAATATTTGATACTATTTATTGATAGATTATTGGCGCTTGCCTATAGATGTAGGAGTGCAAAAATATTTGATACTTTTTATTGATAGATTATTGGCACTTGCCTACAGATGTAGGAGTGCAAAATAATATATTATACTGTTTATTTATAGATTATTAGCGCTTGCCTACAGATGGTAGGAGTGCAAAAATATGTGATACCATATTTATTGATAGATTATTGGCTCTTGCCTATTCATGTACGGTGAATGTGATAAGAAATTAGATTAGACATTGATTATTCAAAATTTGGGGAAGTGGCTCTCACTTTAGCTTCAGCTACTGGCTTTGTGCTTAGAGTTTATGCCATTCTCTCTGGCAATGCTTTGGCAGTGAAAATGTCATAAGCTCTACCACACTGAGAATAGAGTTCACTTGGGTACATTCAAGCATGGAAGCAATAATTCAAGGGTAGTTTAAGGGTGCTGTCCTATACTTGCTAGGAAATGAAAATATGTGATACTATTTATTGATAGATTACTGGCGCTTGCCTACAGATGTAGGGGTGCAAAAATATTTGAAATCATTCATTGATAGATTATTGGCGCTTGCCTACTGATGTAGGGGTGCAAAAAATTTGATACTATTTATTGATAGATTATTGGCGCTTGCCTGCAGATGGTAGGTGTGCAAATATGTGATACTATCTATTGTTAAATAAGGAATTTTCCCAATTTAATCACTCTTGCTCAAGTCTGTTTCAGCCACACTGTGTTGTTGTCATCACCACTTCTTCTCGGGTATTCTTCTCAAACAGATTCAACTCCATTCGTGCTACAGTCTTTTTTTAAGCTTCATCTACTAGGTAATTAACTGTTTTTCTTTTCTTGTAGAATCTATTCTAAATAACTGAATAAATCACAATAGCCTTCATAGCTAAACAGATTCGGTTTCAGAGCAATTCAAATATCTAATCCAGTGCTGAGTTTCAAGCATTGCATTTTGAGATTTGTCCAGATATCTCAACGCAGTAATAATTGAATGTTTCCATCAGTGATGATTCTGAATCTCCATCAATAAATCAGATAATAAATCCAGCCAATCCGACTTAGCTTTTTTAAATGCTATCCAATTCTAAACTATTCTTGATTATTTGAATTAAAAATTAAATTATGTTGTTTTAAAACTATTTAGTGGACTTTATGCTTTGAAAATTTCTTTTATCTCTGATTGTTTTCTAGGCTAGTTTGCCAGCAGAAGTGTTCATCTAATTGCTATCAAAGAGGATGGAAACTCCAAAACTAAAACTGATAAGATATATAGTAGTACCGGTAGCTTACCTGACAGAATTTTTGTTTGAAGCTTGGTATTTGATGATCCAGACAAACTGCTAGCTGGACAGTTACTTGAAAAAATATTATTGTTGAAAATGGAAGAATAATATTCTTCAAAAGATTATATTGTTTTCATATTGATGCAGGAAATTTGATGAAAATTTCTGTAAACATGATTAGGCTACCAATACACAGTTTTCTCCTCGTATTATCCCATATAATATACGTCCAGCAGCAGCTAATGCATTTAATATAAATCTCACTGTATTAACGACTTCCAGACGCCAATTTGAATATCAGTGCAATAAATTGATAAATAAAATTCCGGAAAATTTTATTAAGGACAAAATAACAAAAAATAAACTAATATTAATAAAATTATGGGTAAAAGAGAATTATTATTTTAAACTTACGAACTAAATAATGGAATTGGTACCTAGTGTTTACAAAGTATGGTGCATTACAGCTTCTTGATTTGCCCAAAATAAATATTTGATGAGCGGTAGATGTTAAAACATGAATAACAGAATAAGGAAAATATATATTAAGTTAACAGAAGAAAAAAGTGAAATTTTGACATTGACAATATTTATATTTATTCTACTTCTGTTTCAAAATGTTTACTGTATTTAAATGTTTCATTTGGTCTGTATTTTAAATTTTTGTAATTTCGTATGTTTTGTTTTATAACTCAAGTTATTTATTTATACTCAAGTTATAAAGGTCTCATTAATTTGGTCTGTATTTTAATTTTTTGTAATTACATATGTTTTGTTTTATAATTTGAGCTATGATCATTTGTATTTTATATTTTGCTTTATCATGTGCCTGATGTATCTCACCTAATATGCAAGTAGCCTATATTTCATTATAGAACTCGTGGCTAGAGCACAAGGTTTTTCTTATTCTAGCCACGCCAATGTATAATTTATATTATTTATCATTTCTGTAAATATTTATTATATTGGCAATAAAGTATTTATTTATTATTTATTTATTCATCAAAGATATATTGTTAGGTATGATAAGAGAGAGAAAGAGCATGAGGGAGTGTGAAAGAGTGTGATTCATTCCACCTTTGTTGGGAAAAATAAATACTGTAATCTGTAATACGGAAGTAAGTAATCGCAATTATGGCCTAATTGTCAACATTAGTCAACATAGACCAACAAATTGATACTGTACTTGAAACACAGACGCGCACACACACATTCGTTCCTCTTGCTTTGGGAAAATTATAAATGATATGGAATCACAATAATTGACCGAACGAAAAGAGGTCTCTGTATCGTGTCGACCGTTTTGAATTTGTCTGTTCGTCTGTTTGCAACATATTTACAGCTGAACGTGTGAACCGATTTATTTGAAATTTGGCATGAATGTTCCTTTTAGTAATGCATGTGCATAACCATAAAAAAATGTATTATGCATAAAAAATAGTGTTGCATTTAAAGGATAATTATAATGAAAAAAGGAAAGGCATCCAAGCCTTCTTCTATAGCAACATATCATATGCGTCATATGCTCATATGCAACTGGAATTGCATCCATATAGACAAGCTCCGTGAACTTGTAGTGCACAGTTTCAAAAAATTATGAAAAAAATTGACAATAATCTACGATTTTTGTGTCGCCAGAATATATAAAAATTAAGTTTTGCACAAGCATAGTTTTTTTATGCGCGGTAGAAGGTGCGGTCAAGGTCACAAATCAATGTAAATCAATTCCCTATGCTAGAAGTGTGAACTTGTAGTGTACATGTCCGATAAATTCTGAAAAAATTGACAATAACCTACGATTTTTGTGTCGCCAGAATATATAAAAATTGAGTTTTGCACAAGCATAGTTTTTTTTATGCGCGGTAGAAGGTGCGGTGTCAAGGTCACAAATCAATGTAAATCAATTCCCTATGCTAGAAATGTGAACTTGTAGTGCACATGTCCGAAAAATTCTGAAAAAAAATTGACAATAACCTACGATTTTTGTGTCGCCAGAATATGTAATATAAAAATTTTGCACAAGCACGGTTTTTATTTTTTAAAACGAAAGAAGATACGCTCTATCGCATATAAATGCAAGCAGCGATAAGTAGGTCAATGGAAAGGCTCGTTAGCACAATGTAAGGCGAATAAGAAAACGATTCCTTTCTAGAAAGAATCAATGTTTTTTATAAGATAATCTCAGAAGGATGGACATTCCAGTCGATACATGAATGTTTACATAAATTGTACAAGCACAGTTTTTTAATAAAAAATTCGTTAATTTCAAGAAAACTCATAATTTTCATGGGAGCCAATAGGAAACAGGTCATGCTAGCCGTGCTTGTGCAAAATTTTTCTCACATATTCTGGCGACACAAAAATCGTAGATTATTGTCAATTTTTTTCAGAATTTTTCGGACATGTGCACTACAAGTTCACATTTCTAGCATAGGGAAAATAACATTGATTTGTGACCTTGACCGTACCTTTCACCGCGCATAAAAAAATCTATGCTTGTACAAAAATTAATTTTTATATATTCTTGCGACACAAAAATCGTAGATTATTGTCAATTTTTGTCATAATTTTTTGAAACATGTGCACTACAAGTTCACGGAGCTATATAGATAGCCCTTGGGCCATGTTTTTCCTTTGATTTCCTATAGCTACACAAAGAAAATTGATTAAAAGTCAATATGATTATTTAATGAGCTAATGAGCATGATGACAAAGTTCAGTTAAATAAACGTTGGTTGGGTGTTTATTCTTCTAGCTAACAAGTAACAATGACACAGATTCTCGCAAAAGCTATAGCCTACATACATAATTATGAATAAATTCTTTTTTAGGGGGGATCCATCTTGATATTTCGGGGGGATATATACCTCCCATCCCCCCCTGGGACCGCCACTGATGATTATCATTGAGTACTGTACATAGAGTAAGTTCCTCTTTGCAAGCACCCTTATGAGGTCTACGGTTTACAGAACTACTAGACTACTAGTTTTTTGACCTCGTCATCTATTTATCGGTCAATATAATATTTTGTAGGCTGAATAACTATCGCATTAGGCCCATGACTGCCTTTACTGTGATAGACATGGTGAAGACTTTTTCACATCAAGCCACATAGGTCTCATAATGACTGGCAAGCTAATATTTTTTATAATAAAACTTCTTCATATGCAAAAAAATTCATATCAGCGGATCATGATTCAAACATTCAACTTTCTTTTAAAATCATCACCAGTTATAAATGCGCAAAATCTCAGCTAAAGCTGTCCAGTAGTTTTTGAATGATGGAAGGACATAAAGTACAAATAACGCTCAATGACAATATCAAACAAGTACATAATATAATTACAGAAAGTTAATTATATTGCCAACTCTTATTTCAATTTCAGTATTTTTATAGGAGGCATCAGTCCCCCTAATCGCTGTTGGAAAGTGGGGGCTAAATATGAGACGGAGTTAGCTTTCAATGGGTTTTTAGGGAAACAAAATACAGTAGAATAACAAAAGAATCAAAATTTGAACGAAACAAGCTTATTAGGAGTGACTGTTTTCCCCTCAATAAACTGTTTTCAAGTTTGATCTAGACTTCTAGACATTCTAACGAATAAAATGAGCTATCAAACAAATGAATCCATGTAGCTTCACTCTGGATCATCATAATAATTAGCTTCAGAAACTGGTTTGACGGACGAGGAATTAGTGAGTCAGTAGTCAGTAGATGGGGATGGGGCATGGGAGGGAAGAAACGAGACAAGTTGAGTGATGGGGCTGAATGTGTCGGGGCGCGCGCGCTCCAGCCCGTGAATGCGAGTACGGGTGCATAAAAAGCAGCTTTGTGTGCGTAGCGAGTCCAAGCAGCGTTTTACAGAGCTTTATTGAAAGGAAAAAATATTGAAAATAGTTTCGTTTTTCGGTCACACAGCCTTCGGTTCTTGTTCTTAGGTAGAACCTTCATGATTAAAAATTGATGTGATTTGAAATGCATTTAATATCCTTTCAATTGATTAGAACCTTATAGAATGAATAGAAGTTTATTACAGAAAAAAATCTCAATAATACATCAGCTTACAATGTACATAATTTCAATCATACTATTTAAATTATAAAACTAATGTATTCTACATTAGATTAGATTATTAATGAGAATAATCATTTTTATTAATAGATTTTTTTTTAAACTAATCAATTAATTAAAAAAATTAAATTAATTTTAAAAAATTGAAAAAAATTAAAACAGTTTTTAATTTTTCTTTTTTCTACATTAATTCTACATCATATCTTATCTGATCTAACACAAATTATCAATTGAAGGAAATTTAATATATTATTACACACGGTTCACCCGCCAAATCGAGACGTACAGCGTACTAGTCTGTGCAAACCCTCGAACACGCAAAGTTCATACACTTGTTTTCCCCCACACTTTAAACGTTTGTGTGTTCTCCTTTTTGCATTGAGAATAGATACGAAACAAAGTAATACACAATAGACCAAAATAGGAATGCCTTCTCTATTCTTCCACCTCACCTCCGTACCCTCCTTCATAGTTTTATTGGTGGGGTGGGAGTGAGGAAGAACCTGTTTTCTTATCACCAGAGCTGAAGCTGGCTGCCTCGGCTGGTAAGCGACGCTGCTGCAACCTCTCGGAATTACTGTGAACTATGTTGCCTATGTTGGCCTACCCGTTTTGTAAGCCTTTTAAAATCTGTTATTTTTTAATAGTTTCACATTCTAAAACAAAAAAACCTCCCAGGACAAACATTAACAGCAACTTGCTTGTTAATATGACGTTTTCCGTTTTAATTTTTATTGAACGTGTCATTTGATAAATTGGTTCAAAGTTTCACGATTTCTTATGGGACAAAAGAAAGTTACTTTCCAAGTTTCAGGGTTTATTTTTGGAGAAAAATTAATTTTTAATATAAATGTATACTGCTAACACCTATCAAATTGTTTGGCCTGAGTTAGTTTTTGCATTTAAATGCGGACAGACTAGAAAATGAAACATTTTTAGTAGCGCCCCATGTTAAAAGATGGTCTGAGCCAGCGGCTAGCGGAGTCAGGTCTCGCCCCCTCTTAATAATTTGTCATTATATTTTATAAAATAAATTGAAAAGTTACTGAATATGGGGTTAGATCTGGGAAGACCTACAATCCCTGGCCCCTATGGGGTTAGATTTCGCTGTGATGGCGACCTTAGGCTTATTACTGTCGAAGATATTCTTGTTAAGAGCCTTTATAATGGAAGATATTTTACAACATAATTTACTATGTTATAGTGGAATACCGGCCTTGTACACAAAAGTTTAGAATTATCATTCTGATAGGCCGAGTACATACCAAAAGCAACTGTTGATAGCAACGCAACAGCAACTCAACTCAGTCAACTGGAGTTTCTTTTAGGTTTACACCGCGTGTACATACAAAAGAAACCCAAGTTGACAAGTTGTCCAGTCACTTGTACCGATGTCTTCGTCCGAGGAGGAGGCAGTTCTTCTATGTGTGCTTAGAAAAAAGAAAAAAAAAGTATAATGGCAGCAACATACATAGAAGCCAGTGGCATGCCTTACAAGAATTGGAAGAATATTCTGAAAAGTTTTTTTTAACTATTACAGGATGAGCAAGGCTAGCTATGATTATGTTGCTGGATTTAGTGACCCCTCTACTGCTGAAAAAAAAAATACTAACTACAGAACCCCAATTGATGTAGGCGAAAAATTAACATTCACATTAAGGTAAGTATACAATGAAATGTATTTATTTGTTGTTAAAGTTGTTAAAAGTTGAAGTTTAAGTTAAAGTTCAAAGTTATAAAAAGTTATAAAATTAACAATCACATTAAGGTAAGTTCAATGAAATGTATTTATGTACTCTGCCACAGCCTGCCAAGCTTTGTCTGTCACCACCCTGTTACTGTATGACTTATTGTTGTTATGGTCATATAAACAATTAAACTGTTCAATGAACTGTGCAAATTTAATATTTTCTTGTTGTTCAGCAGCCATATTTACGTACGGTACCGTATGCACTTCACAAGAGCAACTGAGCAACTGGCAACTCGAGTTTACAGCTTGTCGTGACTCAAGTTGCCTGCGTTGCTCAGTCAAGTGACCGTTGAATCACCGCCGTCGCATCACAGTCGCTTTGGTATGCACAGGCCCATTAAACTGCTTGTGCTATTCATAGGCAACTCAAGTTGCCGTTGCGTTGCTATCACCGGTTGCTTTTGGTATGTACGCGGCCATAGAAATAGCTTCCGAGCTTCTCTGACAAAAATGATGACCAAGAAAAAAATGTTCCTCTTAAGTGCCGCATTATTATCCAGAAAGGAGTGGTCTACTTACAATATTGTATCAAAACTTGAATTATATTAATAATGTAATGAATGTTATAATCTCGTGCATCAAGTTCTATCATGCTGCATTTACGTACGCAAGAAAAGTTTCAACACATAATATGTGTTTGTGTTCTTTGTAAGGCTGTTCTAATTAATTGATAGAGAGTTTTGCATAGCGCTCAGAAGGCTTTACAGTATCACGACGTTACTGGTGATTTAAGCCGTTCTTCACATGCTCTACTCTCTAATAACAGATTGTGGTATACTTTGTCATTGCTGTACAAGATCACACGGTAAAGGGTAGTCACAAATAGAAAACAAAATAGATGTATTTAACAGATTTTTAATCATAATATGATAACATACATTAATAAATAAATGAGAAATAATGAAAGACCCCTTCAATATTCAACTTAAAAATAACTACAAAACCCATTGTAACATTGAACTAACTAAGGTAACTAACATCACTTTAACTAAGATAAACCAGTTCAAATCAACAAATTGGTTGAAATAAATTTAGTAAAAGTTATAATACAAAAAATGAAAATATGGCAATACAGTTGAACATAGACTAAATGCTTTATTCTATAAATAGTCCATCAATAAAATTGTTATTAAATACCAGTACTAGTTTTTGCGGTTTTATAATTACGAATTTTGTGTCAGAGAGAATAAATAATATATTATGGCAAGAGGTCTTTGTGTCTGACACCACCAATGAGTTTATTATAATCATTCAAGTCTCCTCTATGGAATACATATTAATATTATACATTTAAGTCAGCAAAAAATTGATTTATATGTTACCGGCTATAGAATGCCTAAACATTTTAGGCAAAGTATGAAATAAAATGAGTTTGCTAGTTCTTCACATGCACAGCGTAGGACGTCTAGACATTGAATATAATGCCTAGGCATTCTATAGACGAGTACTCACAGTTCTGCGGCAAAGTATACAGAGTGAACAGCATTGCTTGGTAACAGGAGCGTATTTAAGGTGGAGGAGTGGTCTTTGAGTCCGGCGCCCGAGTCCCAAGAAATAACTTCAAAATCTACCCCAAAATTAACATGTTTTGAAAATTTAGTTGGATCACAATTTCTTAAGTCTAGAATCAAAAAATAAGACTAAGTGAAATTCGGTATTCAGGTTTGATAAAACCCTAGATGCGTGATAAGCAAGACTTTCAAAATTTTCCATTAAAAGTTTATTTTAAAAAGTTAAATTTTCTATCTTGACCTTTTGAGGCCCTAGACGCGTAGGTGCTCCGAAAGGGTTTCAAAGCACCACGAAATAGGTCCGAAGGTAACGATTTTTCTTTGCATGCGGAAGTCGCATTTTTATTTATCTTAAGACAATCATTATAACAACGCAGTAAAGCCTGGTTCACATTTTTTGCAAGTAGACCTTGCAAGTACAGGTCGGGTGCAGGTGATGACAAGTCAATTTTCTTATTATCAAATTCTTAACAGTATGTACCCCTTTGCAAGTAGAGTAGTTTGCAAGTACACTAGCAAAGTCTAGCAAGTAATAATATTGGCAAAGCAAAACTATAAACGCAAACTATGGAATCATATCAATGAAACTAAAGGCCTACACATGACGATAAAAATAATCTGAATAAATAAAAAATAAATAATAATATAAAAAATAGTCTGAAAGTGTAGTTTTTCTCCAATTCTTTTTGGTCAAGGCAAAACTAATATGGTTTGAACCTTGCTTGAAAATGACGACTTGTTACGAAATTGAATAATATCGATATAATTAAATATGGTCGATATATCGAAATGTCGACCTTGGATGATGGAATATCGATGTATTGAAGGCAACTTTCAACAATCGATATTTAGGATATATCGATGATAACTTTTGTCGTTTACGCGACGTGTCAAACTGAACCACTCAGGTGGACCAGCTTGTCGGTGGGGCAGGTTGTCGTTCGTTGACCAAAACTCATTTGGACCAGTTTGTCGTTTGCATGCAGCGTCAAACTTAACCACTCAGATGGAATGTGGACCAGCTTGTCGGTGGGACTGTTTGTCGTTCGTTGACCAAAACTAATTTGGACCAGTTTGTCGTTTGCATGCAGCGTCAAACTGTACCACTCAGATGGAATGTGGACCAGCTTGTCGGTGGGATAGTTTGTCGTTGGGAAAGTTTGTCGGCAGTGTGCAAATTGAAATGGACAAGTTTGTCGGTGGGACAGTTTGTTATCGTCCCGTTACTAGTACTGGAAGATACATTGAAAATTATGAATTCAAATTGAAAAGAATTGCTCTCCTTCAGGAGTTGTGAGCATTTCTAATTATGTAGAAAAAAATATCCCAGTCACAACCTCCCTTACTGTATGATTGCTAGGTGTACCAAATTTTGTGAGAAGATTCTTTGGGCCAAGCCCTATCTGTATACCTAATAAACACCAAATTTGAGATAATTTTATGTTTCGCCCAAAAAACCGCCCCATGTATAGTATATGGTTTTTTTCAATAATTTTCTAGAATTTGAAAACGCTAATAGTATGGTGGTTACTAGTACTTGAAGATACCTTCAAAATGTTATATTCAAATTGGGAAAAATTGCTCTCCTTCAGGAGTTATGAGTATTTCTAGATATGGAGGAGAATATCCCAGTCCCAACCTCCCTTACTGTATGATAGCTAGATGTACCATATTTTGTGAGAAGATTCTCTGGGCCAAGCCCTATCTGTATACCTAATAAACACCAAATTTGAGATAATTTTATGTTTCGCCAAAAAAACGCCACATGTATAGTTCATGGTTTTCTGCAATAATTTTCTAGAATTTTAAAACGCTAATAGTATGGTGGTTAATAGTACTTGAAAATACCTTCAAAATGATATATTCAAATTGGGAAAAATTGCTCTCCTTCAGGAGTTATGAGTATTTCTAGATATGGTGAGGAAAATATCCCAGTCCCAACCTCCCTCACTGTATGATTGCTAGATGTACCAAATTTTGTGAGGAGATTCTTTGGGCCAAGCCCTATCTGTATACCTAATAAACACCAAATTTGAGATAATTTTATGTTTTGCCCAAAAAAACGCCCCATGTATAGTTCATGGTTTTTTGCAATAATTTTCAAGAATTTGAAAACGCTTATAGTATGGTGGTTACTAGTACTTGATGAGACCTCCAAAATTATGTATTCAAATTGGAAAAAATTGCTCTTCTTCTGGAGTTATGAGCATTTCTAATTATGTAACAAAAAAAAATCCCAGTCTCAACCTCCTCTACTGTATGATAGCTGGATGCACGAAATTTTGTGAGGATATTCTTTGGGCCAAGTGCTATCTTTATACCTAATGAAAACCAAATTCATGATAATTCTATGTTTTGCTCAAAAAACGCCCCATGTATGGTTCATGGTTTCTTGCAATAATTTTTAATATTCTGGAAACGCTCATAGTATGGTGGTTACTAGTACTTCAGAAGACCTCCAAAAAAATGTATTAAAATTGGAAAAAATCGCTCTTCTTCAGGAGTTATGAGCATTTCTAATTATGTAACGAGAAATATCCCATACCCACCCTCCCTTACTGTATGATAGCTACAAGTACCAAATTTTGTGAGTAGATTCTTCGAGCCAAGCCCTATCTGTATACCTAATAAAAACCAAACCTGAGATAATTCTAAGTTCTGCTCAAAAAAACGCCCCATGTATAGTTCATGGTTTTTTGCAATAATTTTCAAGAATTTGAAAACGCTTATAGTATGGTGGTTACTAGTACTTGAAGATACCTTCAGAATGATATATTCAAATTGGGAAAAATTGCTCTCCTTCAGGAGTTATGAGTATTTCTAATTATGGTGAGGTAAATATCCCAGTCCCAACCTCCCTTACTGTACGATAGCTAGATGTACCAAATTTTGTGAGGAGATTCATTGGGCCAAGCCCTATCTGTATACCTAATAAACACCAAATTTGAGATAATTCTATGTTTCACCGAAAAAAGCGCCCCATGTATAGTTCATGGTTTTTTGCATTAATTTTCAAAAATTTGAAAATGCTTATAGTATGGTGGTTACTAGTACTTGATGAGACCTCCAAAATAATGTATTCAAATTGGATAAAATTGCTCTTCTTCAGGAGTTATGAGCATTTCTAATTATGTAACAAAACAAATCCCAGTCTCAACCTCCCTTACTGTATGATAGCTAGATGCACCAAATTTTATGAGGAGATTCTTTGGGCCAAGCCCTATTTGTATACCTAATAAACATCAAATTTGAGATAATTCTATGTTCTGCTCATAAAAACGCCCCATGTATAGTTCATGGTTTTTTGCAATAATTTTCAAAATTTTGAAAACGCACATAGTATGGTGGATAATAGTACATTAAGAGACCATCAAAATTATGTATTAAAATTGGAAAAAAATTACTCTTCTTCAGGAGTTATGAGCATTTCTAATTATGGTGAGGAAAATATCCCAGTCCCAACCTCCCTTACTGTATGATTGCTAGATGTACCAAATTTTGAGATGAGTTTCTCTAGGCCAAGCCCTATTTGTATACCTAATAAGAACCAAACTTGAGATTATTTCATGATTGATCGAAAAAAACAGCCCATGTATAGTTCATGGTATTTTGCTATAATTTTTGAAAATTTGAAAACGCTTATAGTATGGTGGTTACTAGTACTGGAAGATACCTTGAAAATGATGAATTCAAATTGAAAAGAATTGCTCTCCTTCAGGAGTAATGAGCATTTCTAATTATTGTGTGAAAAATATCCCAGTCCCAACCTCCCTTACTGTATGATAGCTGGATGCACTAAATTTGTTAGGACATTCTTTGGGCCAAGCGCTATCTTTATACCTAATAAAAACCAAACTCATGATCATTCTATGTTTTGCTCAAAATAACGCCCCATGTATTGTTAATGGTTTTTTGCAATAATTTTCATAATTTTGAAAATGCTCATAGTATGGTGGTTTCAAGTACGGTACTTATCTTTGTGAGCAAACTTTTTCAACACTGTGCAACATGAAAACGGTCAAGAGAAATCAGTTGAAAAATGTTGAAATCGCATTAAGATTAAAAATATTGAAAATCCTTCCAAAAATATTGTAAATTAGAAAATCAAAGAAACAACTTCATTCATCTCTTTGACTCTCTTGGATTTGACTTTCATTTTATCTTGATTAGCTAAGTTTTTCATTGTTTGTGAAAGTAGGAATAGGACTTATTTCAAAATATTGTTGTATGTATAATATTGTAAAGTAAATAATACATTTGTATTGTGATAAAAAATACATTTCTTTGCAGATTTTCTAGTTGTTTCTAATTCATTTTTTATAAACTGTCTAGATGTAGTGAATGTAGCTTTCATTTTATGAACAGAGGGAGCAGTTTTTCTTCAAATCAACATAACATACAGTTACTGAGAGTTCTGATAATAGAGAAACAAACAATATTTATTTGAAACCATCGCAGAATAAGACTGAGTTCGTACAAAAATTATTGTCATTTACGCCTCTAAAATTGGTATGTCAATGTCTCGTTGTACAATAGTATGTACTATAGATTGTACTATGGGAATGGGTCATGTGGCAGGGAAGAGGAGGGAGGAAAAAGAATGGGGATCCGCGAGGACGGCTTGGTATTAATGGGGGGTCCTTGGAGCCAATGAGTATGGAAAACACTGCTGTAGTGGATAATAGTGCCTAGAGAGACCTCCAAGATGTAATCAAATTGGGAAAATGTGCTCCCATTCAGGAGTTATGAGTATTTAAAAGTATGTACTTATTTTTTTTTTTTTTTTGAGGATGAAGCCCACATAGGTCTGAGACCTGTGCGTGGGTATTGAGGTGGATGATGAGTTGGACCTACAGTTTTAGGTGGGTTCCGAACCACTGGGAAGTGATTTTACAGCAGAGAACAGTGCCTTTTTTGCTGGCCGATCTAATCGGTCACAGTTACAAACAGGACCTACGAGAACGCAGCTTATCTCTCTGATTGAACAGATACCTGCTACGGCTCGCGGCTATCACTTCCCTTATTTCTTTCCAGTTTGAATACTCGCCGTGTGATAGGCCAAGCCCTCCAATCCATGTACCAAATATCAACCAAATCTGACATTTTTATTTTTTGCCTCTAAAAACGCATGATATAAATATAGTCATGTCCATGGTTTTGTGCGGAATTTTTCAAACTTTAAAATCGCTCAAATTTAGTGTGGATGTTCCTTGGGCCAAGCCCTATCTGTATAAAAAATCAACCAAATCTGAGAATTTTATGTTTTTGTAAAAATCTTAAAGCATTTGAAAATGCTGAGAACGCGGAATTCGCTCATACTATGGTGGTTGATAGTACTTGGGACACCTTAAAAAATATGTAGCCTAATTAAATTTGGAAAATTCGCTCCTATTCAATAGTTAGTGCGGTTTCACACGGACCACAAAACGTTGGCCGTGGCAAGAAATCGCAGATTCCTTTCAGATGACAAACGCGGGTTTCAGCAGTTCTACTGCGATTCTTTCCACCCAATATTCATTCAGCAGTCAGCTGTTCATGAGATAAAATCTCAACATGAATGATGAAGAATGTTGCCAGTGTGAAACCGCCCTTACTCATCCAGCTAGATTCGCCAAATTTGGTATAGACACTCCTCAGGCCAAGCCTCTGCACCAAATTTCAACAACCAACTGAGAATTTTTGCCTCAATAGGATGGCTATCATGAACGGGAGCACATTTTCCAGATTCGATTAACTTTGAGGTCTCCAGGCACTAGCAACCATTAGAGATTTCTAATTTTAAAAAATCTTGCAAAAAACCAGGGACTATACCCCACATCATGTATCAGGCAAAAAGTAAAAATCAAATAGAAACACATTGTTCACAACATATTCATTTTTGTGTTACGTCAATCATTAATTCGATCTCACCCTCGCTTCTATTATTAATTTTTATGCTGCGCTCAAATTTGCGCCCACACTTACCGTTGTTGGGACCGTCGTTCTAGTGCGGCAACGATATCATCTTCTGGCTTGCCGAGCAATATAGACAATTTTATTGCGGATGACTCCCCATGAGCTGGAGACGTGATTCATTAAAAAAAAAAAAAAAATAGTAATCGCTAGCGGTTCAACCGTGCGCTGCAACGGGATCGTAGCCGGGTTACACACATATGCATCTCGCACGGTGCGACTAGCATTTTTGATGCGAGATGCATGCAGGCTACATGCTTGTGGCATGTGCTAGTAGCAAGATGAGAGGTAGTACTTCTTGACGCTCAGTTCATTGGAAAATGTCGTCGTCGGCATCGGATGACTTGGAAATGTGTTCTGCGCATGCCCCAACACAAGATGCACGCTGCATGCCACGCCAAAGACCGACCGATCGGTTCCTAGTGGCGCTGCACGCTGCATGCGAGATGCATGATGTCAGTCGCATAAGTGTGTAAGCTCCACATGATTAACACAGGTTGGTCTTCAAGCTGCATGCTAGTAGCAAGAAAAATGCCAGTCGCACCGTGCGGGATGCATATGTGTGTAACCCGTCTTAGTTATAATAGCGGTACCCGGAAAATTTCCGAGAGCCTAGCACAAACCGCATCTTCCTAGCTTTCCTAAAATGTTATTTTGCAATCAGAAAATTTTGCTTTTTTCACAAGTTATAATGGATGAAGAATAAGCTGAGCTATGATTCTCCAGTGTTTCCTACATGACTGTACACGGCAGGCCTGACAGCAGACTGATTAAAAACTGTTGAATTTGACTGAGTCGTTAAATTTCACATGAAAAGTTAATATTAACAACGCAGTTCATCATGGAACAAGAAATCCAGGAATCTATCTGCTGTTCCTTCAAGGATAGATGTCTCCTTTTTATGTCCTCCAGCGAGGACTTTTGAACTACAAACTTAACAGAAACTATACCCGTAAGGGTCTCTCCACCACTAAAAGCCATACGAATTTACTTTTACTTCAACAGAAACTATCTCTAGACTTCTTTATTGTGCCTGAAAATTTCATTAAAATCGGTACCATACATACATATCGCCTTTTAAATAGCTTATGTAACAGTTGATAGAAAAATATCAGGCCCTAGGCCAATAATCGAACCCGCGACTGTCAGGGCGATAATTCAATAGTATCCTTGTCGATAATATAGACTAGAATCGATACACAAAGACGGTCAAGATTCTTTCTATAAGTAATATTGTATAAATTATGAATAACCAAAGATAGCTATAAATCGGTCAATATGTAACATACCTATTTGGCCAGCATTTTTATCAATTTTTCTTGATGCTTCCTCAAATCTCAACTCAAGACTTAGTAAAAATTCAAATTCTTTGTCGGAATTCACATCAATAAACATCCGTTGAAGGTATCCTTCCAGTCTCACACATATACACAACATGAAATAGTGTATAATTCAATTTCATACAAAAGTGCTTGCATAAAAATAACGCCTGTTTAATGGTGGTATTACACTACTTATCCATTCCGACATACACGATTTTATGATTATTGAATGCTCCACTGTGCAAGTACCCTATACACAATTTTGTTGAGCTCATAATCCAAGTAATCATTCTTTACAACAACTAAACGACAGTTGTTTTGTTGACAGATTGGTTTCTACTTTCTTGCAGATTTGACGCCTACTGGGATCGGACTCCCCAAAACAGTATGCAAGTAGTTTGACTGCCTTTATTTTCGCTTATTAGCACAAGATCGTAATACTATTACAGTTACGTAATACCCATTAATATTATCAGGATTTCAAGTTACTAAAAATCCAGATAATATAAATACTTAATAAAACAAAGTTGAATGTAAACTTTATTGAATAGAGGCTTTGATTTCAATTTCTATCATCTGGTTCCAATAAACCTCAGTAATTAAACCATAGGAGCAGAGTAAATTCTTTTTCTTGTTCTAACTAGTTTCCCAAGTAATGGCTAAATAAATGGCTTGATAATAACACAGAATATTCATTTTCCAAATCCAGTTGTTTAATTTCATCAACAATTTCAATAGAACAAAGTACAGTATTTGAAAAGATCATTTTTATGCATGAAAGATTGCAATTGTTGAGAAAATGATTCCTTACGAGAGAGTGGTAATCGTCTGAAGTAATTTCACGACTTGCTTATTAGCCAAAGATCATAATGCTACTGTTTATCAGTGTTAAGTTATACCCATTAATATTATCAGGATTTCAAGTTACTAAAAACCCAGATAATACAAAAAATACTTAATAAACAAAGTTGAAGAGAATGTAAGCTTTATTGAATTAAATTCAAGCATCTGGTTCTAACAAACCTCATTAATTAATGAAAACTTTTCTCATGAGTAATGCACAATTACCATAACAGTAATTAAAATAGAGCAGCAGAGTAAATTCTTTTTCTTGTTCAGAATCAATAATTATTCTTTTTAACTAGTTTCTCAAGTAATGGACGAATATGCTTGATAATAACAGAGAATATTCATTTTCCAAATCCAGTTGTTTAATTTCATCAACGATTTCAATAGAACAAAGTATTTGAAAATATAATTTTGTACTTTTATACTTTTTATGAGACTGTCTATTAGTTAAATATTGTAGATCATTGTACTATAAATAGAAAATTACTTCGAATATTTGAAATCGGGAGGACACAATTTGTATGACTGTCGTTTTGACTGACCTAGTAAACAAAGGTAGTCTTCTTATTCGTCTTCTTTGGAAATTGAAAGCATTGGAAATTAGTAACGGTCGTTGTGCCCAATAAACGTTTTGGGTACACGTATTAATTTGGGAGTATGTGCAGATTTGAATGCTTGCTTAAATCTGCACATAGATTTCAATTATTCAAATTAATTTTCAATTTATAGTACAAATGAATATTCAACTAATAGTAAACCAATGCTTGCTTGCTTGCTTAGTCGACCTCTTCGATGGTTGGACCAGCTCCACCTCCGGGGGCGGCTCCTCCACCAGGGGCAGCACCACCAGCACCTGGGAAGCCGCCGGGGAAACCACCGGGCATGCCTCCTGGGGGGCCGCCACCGCTCTGGTACAACTTGGTGATGATCGGGTTGCACAAGCTCTCCAGTTCCTTCTGTTTGTGCTCGAACTCCTCCTTCTCGGCCAGCTGGTTGGCGTCGAGCCAGCGGATCACCTCGTTGCACTTGTCCAGGATGGCAGTCTTGTCAGACTCTGAGATCTTGTCCTTCAGTTTCTCGTCCTCGAGGGTGCTCTTCATGTTGAAGCAGTAACTCTCAAGAGCATTCTTGGCAGCAATCACCTGCTTTTGCTTCTCGTCCTCAGCCTTGTACTTCTCGGCGTCGTTGACCATGCGCTCAATGTCGTCCTTGCTGAGGCGGCCCTTGTCGTTGGTGATTGTAATCTTGTTCTCCTTTCCGGTTGACTTTTCAATGGCGGTCACATTCAAGATACCGTTGGCATCAATGTCGAATGTCACCTCAATTTGAGGCACACCTCTGGGTGCAGGTGGAATGCCAGTCAGCTCGAACTTTCCAAGAAGATTGTTGTCCTTGGTCATGGCACGCTCTCCTTCATAGACCTGGATCAGCACACCAGGCTGGTTGTCGGAGTAGGTGGTGAATGTTTGAGTTTGTTTTGTTGGAATGGTTGTGTTTCTCTTAATGAGTACAGTCATGACGCCTCCGGCGGTCTCAATTCCAAGAGACAATGGGGTGACATCAAGCAGAAGCAAGTCCTGGACTTCTTCAGACTTGTCTCCGTGAAGGATGGCTGCTTGGACTGCAGCACCGTAGGCCACAGCCTCGTCAGGGTTGATCGACTTGTTCAGCTCCTTTCCATTGAAGAAGTCCTGCAGCAGCTTCTGCACTTTGGGGATACGGGTGGAACCACCAACAAGGACAATGTCATGGATCTGTGCCTTGTCCATTTTGGCGTCCCTCAGCGACTTTTCGACTGGCTCCATTGTGCTACGGAACAGGTCAGCGTTCAGCTCCTCAAAACGAGCCCTGGTGATTGACGTGTAAAAGTCAATACCCTCGTACAGCGAGTCAATTTCAATACTGGCCTGTGTGGATGATGACAGTGTTCTCTTCGCTCGTTCACAAGCAGTTCTCAGTCGTCTGAGTGCACGCTTGTTGGAGGTCAGGTCCTTCTTGTGCTTCCTCTTGAATTCCTGCACAAAGTGGTTCACCATTCTGTTGTCAAAATCCTCTCCTCCCAAGTGAGTATCTCCAGCTGTCGATTTCACTTCAAAGATACCGTCTTCAATGGTGAGGATGGACACATCGAAAGTTCCACCACCCAAGTCGAAAATCAAAACGTTGCGTTCTCCAGAGCCCTAAACAAACAAATAACACATACATTAGATACCAAATCATAAAATCCTTCAAGGAATGCTTTTAAGTAGAAAAATATCAATAATTGATATGGATAGAAGTTGATTGATATGGATATAAGAAAAATCTTGATAATTCAAATGTAAAACAATTGTTACAATCAATAATTACAGTATTCACATAATTAAATCAGTGAACACAATAATAAAAATATTAGGAATACTAAATATATTTTTCAATAACATCAAATATATCTATTACAATTAGGCAGTCCGCAACAAGGAGCGTTTGTCAAGTTTAGAATCGGACTACACGCTCAACAAACGCTCCTCATGTAGTGCGTTATAAACAAAACGCAATTAATAAAATGTTTATTAATGTATTAATAACGCAAACGTTATTAATAAAATGAAAGGCGTTAATAAAAACGCCTTAGTTATTTCTCAAGCAACTTGACATGTATGATGTGAAAAGACAATTCAGGTGAAGCATTTTCAAAATATGAGCCAGTGAAGTCTGAATATTAAATATATGTCACAGAATGGGAAACTGTATCATATAAAACACAATACAGTACTATGATACTGGGTTTAATATTGGCTACTGATTGAAAAGCAAATAGTGGTATTTACTCTTAACAAATCAAGAGCCTTCAATAGCAATTAATGGGCAGAAATAAATGCAAGAAAACCCCAATTTATGAACCAATATAGCAGTCACAACATGGGTTACTTTAGAGTATCAATCAAAAGAAAAAATAAATTAAATTTTATAAGCAATAGACGCAAAATGAGTCACATAAAATTAGTCACTTATTAATCAGAGTTAAGAAGAATTCAATGACTACTAATATTAGCACAACTACTAACTCTTTCACATTAATCTAAATGAAATGTAATCGCTCAAGAACCCACACACATTGAATGAATCATTAGTTATATTTAAAAATTAATGGAAATCATTAAAGTATTCGATCAGTAATATCGACTTATTTACGAATTAAACGAGAGCCAATACATTAAAAGAATCAAAATAGTTTGAATGAATAGATAAAACGCATTATAAAAGTGGTGGAACGAGGTAAGTAACTATATTATTGAAACCCATAAATGCAATGCACAAATTAAAAGCGTGTCTCGATGTATAAGAAGCAAAATATAAAGTGGAAGTATAAGAATGGAGATTAACAAAAATATATGTAACTAATAAGAGAAAAATGTCACAGAATGGGAAACTGTGTTATATAGAACACAACACAGTACTATGTTACTGTTTTTTATATTGGCTGACGATTGAAAAGTAAATTATAAATATTTACTCTTTTGCAAATCTTTAGCCTTCATGTAACAAAATAAAAGGAACCTACTCCGATACTCCATAATCGATTATAATGCTGCCTTTTCCAAGGAATTCCATCAGGAATCTTTGTATCTTATAGCTAAAATAATTATTTACAAAATGGAATATACAAAAACAGCGAAGGAATCAATAATACCGTATACTGTACTTTCAAGGGTATTTCAGTGGCGTTTACACAATATCATATTTTATGCCACAACTAAATCAATACTAAACTAATACAAGAATTGTGAATCATTAATGACATTAAAAAAATCACTTATGTTCTTTAAATGCGATGTAGAAGTCTCCAATAATTTACTCAAAATAGGAAATTAAAAAAATTAAAAACAAATTACCTAGAATCCAACTGTAAGCAAAAAAGGTTTAGAACTGATAAAGATTTGGAAGGATATTTTGATGGTAAAATAGTTGATTTATTACTGAAGTTCGAAAAATTATTCAGTCATTGATCCAATTTATTGTCCAAAACATAATTGTATGACTGGCATGTGATAATATAGTAGCCTTTCAATATACAATCAACATAATACATATAGAAATTAGGAACTGACCTCGAAGATTTGGATAGATTTCGACTAAACAGTACTTTGGTGGTAACATTGATTCATTAATAAAGTTGGAAAAAATATTCAGTCATTGATTCTAATTCATCATGAATTACTCAAAAAAGAAGGCAATTAACTGCACTATCACCTTCCAGATGATCGAATTTCTAATAGCTTTTACAATATTGGTTGTTAGCCAAGAGGCAACAAAATTCATAATGTCTTTAAGAGTAAATGTAAGTTTCCTGGCAAGTAGTTTTTTTCTGTTGTTTTTAGATAAATCTAAACGCAAATAGAACTGGCTGGTGATGGTGGCACCATCTGTTGGTGATGTTTGTAAGATCAAGCTTTAAATTGCATGTTTATTCTAAATATTGGAGATGTGTCAATCATATGACTTTGAAATCAGGTTTTAATACGTGTTAGAGAAATAACAAATACTCGTTACTTGTCCAATTACAAGGGTTCAGCAATGGCTTAAATTAGTGCTACTCTTCTTTATTCCTTATTTTTGATAAATATTATATTGTTTTATTTTTATATATTTTTATTGTAATTCACTTTTATTTATCATAGTAGTTATGACATTTCAAATGGAAACAAAACACAAAGCAAAATAGTTCGAACGAACTTTTTTATTGCTTGAAATTTACCAATGACACCACCAGATGGTGCCGTCATCACCAGCCAATTCTATTTGCGTTTAGTATACCTGAAACGGCAGAGCTTTATTGATCATATGATCGTTCCGTATAATAATTCAATATTTCTAGATAAATTTAGTTAAAACGGCAAAGCTTTATTAATCATAAAATCGTTTCATATAATTATTAATATAATACATTATTTATAAATTATATATAAAATCAGGGCAACGTTTGACATACCTTCTTGTCAAGACCATACGCAATAGCGGCGGCGGTCGGCTCGTTAATGATACGGAGAACGTTGAGACCAGAAATGGTGCCAGAGTCTTTGGTTGCTTGACGCTGTGAGTCGTTGAAATAGGCGGGAACAGTGATCACAGCATTGGTTACAGTCTTACCCAGGTAGGCCTCGGCAGTCTCCTTCATCTTGGTCAGAACCATGGAGCTGACCTGCAAACCATCAACTCACATAAACACCATATCCTCAAATCCATCATAAAAACATCTAATATCACATCTACATCTAAATAGAAAATATCTTAATTCTTTGAATAATCAACATAATATAAGATTTAATAACCTAAGGCTGTGCGCAGGGTTTTTGGTGACAAATTTTTATCGAAGTTTATTGTATTGGATATTATTAAGGTATTGAAATATTGACTATTGCCATGATAAATTATTTTCATGAAATATTTTATTAAATATGGGAGTTCAAAGTCAAAATTTAAATAAAAAATGTGTCATTCTTTTCCCCCAAGGTGTCTTTCAGTTATAAAAAAATGATAAAATGTTTAAAATAACTTTTAGGTGAGTTCAATTTCCCCCAAAAACCGAAAAAAATTCAACTTTGAACTCCCATATTCCATTAAATATTTGATGAAAAAAATCATCTCATGGCAATAGTTAACATTTCAATATCTTGATAATATCCAATTCAATGAACTTCGAAAAAAAAATTATGACCAAAAAACCTGCGCACAGCCTCAATCATCTTGAGTAATGGTGTAACCTGAACGTGGTAGCTGTGGATATATGTGTAATTCGGTTCATCCTAACCTGAGCTAACCTAACCCATCCGCATAGTTTCTAGCCAACCTAAAACTGTAGTTCAATCATATTTTACGGTTCACCATCATTGGCTAGGTGGAGCTACCCGTGATACCATTCGCCAATGCTAGATCCAAAAACCACAACCTAAAACTTCTTCATGGTAATCCTGTGACAACAGTTTGACGGAAAATATCAAGGAGTCCAAGCCAACTCTCAACAGTTTCGTCAACGTGGTGGCATATTAGTGGCTCTACACACTGGTGTCTTACGACATCTGTCGTGTTTGATGCTTCTTTATCGAAAACCAACCCATGTTATTAAATGGAGGACTTACACACTGCTTGAGACATGTCGCGTCGCACTGATGTCTCAAGCAGTGTGTAAGTCCTCCATTTAATAACATGGGTTGGTTTTCGATAAAAATGCATCAGACACGACAGATGTCTTAAGACACCAGTGTGTAGAGCCACTTAGACTTCCAATCGTGTCTGATGACGCACTCTAGTGCGAGATGACCATAGCACAGAATTGGATGTTTGCATTTTTAGACCTCCAACACAATCTGAAGATGCACTATAATAGTGCGAGACAGCCATAGCACAGAACTGGTTGTTTGAATTCCACTTTCAAAGTAATTTAGTATCAATAAATTAATATTTAAATTCCAATTTATAATTTATTCATTCATCAACTTTATTAATTGATGACAATTTTTCAGATTGTTCATGTTTGAACACAGTTTGCTTTGACATATTTGTTTCTACTTTCTTGCAGATAAATTATAAATGCAAATAACAATGACAATTTCCAGTCAATCCCAAACCCCATTAAAACTAGTTGGTAAGAATCAAATTTCAACATAAATCATGTGTTTGTGATAATTCTATAACAAAGTAATAGTCAACTGAATTGCATAGATTCATGAATTACATCAGATATTTCATGAAAGTTTCTCTAGATATTGGGATGAATGATTGTATAGTTGGTAGACACAGCTGCCACCAACTTGAGAGGCTAGTTTCTTAATAATTTATCAACACATTGATATTAATATTATGATACTACTTTGATATTAATATCATACTAATATTATAATACTACTTTCTATCATAAAGTTTTCGTCTATTGTTGGGATGTATCTTATCTAGACGCATCGTATTATTCTAGTCTGACACTCAAGGGAAACACTACTATCAAACACATCAACAAAGAATTCGGAGAGCGTCTTACCTCTTCTGGGAAAAATGTCTTGTTTTCGCCCTTGTATTGTACTTGGATTTTGGGTTTGCCACCATCGCTGACGACTTCAAATGGCCAGTGCTTCATGTCAGACTGTACAGTGGCATCTTCAAATCTCCTACCAATCAATCTCTTGGCATCTATAAAAAAGAATAACTAATATTAGGAAAGAAAATCAAGTTACACTTTTATAACTAGTCTATGAATCAAACTGGAAAATCTGGGTTTGACAATAAATTCTATTACTTTAAATAATTTTATTACGTATTACTATTATATGCAAGGCAAAGAGATAACCGTGACATTTCCAATATTAAACGTCAAAAAGGAATTTTCATGAGCAAAGCAAGATGAGTCATACCTATCACAAACGCTCAAATAACAAGTAATCAGGAATTTTCTCAGTTGACTTATCAATACGTGAGTCGACCGACATTCCTCAATATTGTTCGACGTGAATCGTGACTCATTTCATTATTATTGTTAAACATTTAAGAAAGACATGACGTATTCACTTCATATAAAGCAACTAATAATTCAGTCACATAATTCATACAATTCAATCATCACGGTACAAAAATTCTCGGATGGATAATGATACTCAAGTTTCCTAAATAAACGTAAGAAAGATTGGAACTTATAATGAATGCAGATCAATAGAATTGGCAACATAAAACACAAATGAAAAGCTGAATTAACCTGTAAAGTCATCACAATAAATTGAAAACTTTAAACGTTTGGCCAAGCTAACGTGACAAAGAAAATAAGAAATATTTAACAATTTTGAAGAAGTGATTAGCTATAAGCACTGAAACAGATAAGATAGGACACGAGCGCTTAGGCTGCCGCTGCAAGGACGGCCGCTTTGACATGGCCAGCAAAAACGACTTCTGTAAAACACCTCCCGTTGGTTCGGAATACATCTGAATTTGAATTTTTGTAAAAAGCAGTTGTGGGGATTAGTCTGTCGCATTTTTGATTGATCGAGTACCGTACTTTTAATGAATGAATAAAACTGAACTCAAACTCATAGCCCACGCACAGGTCACAGACCTAGGTGGGATTCATCCTCCCAAAATATGAATGCAATCAATATTCAAACTCAAAATGTGAACAGCTGAATAAGAAATATGGTTCGTAGCCGGTATAACTCACTTAAAACCCGGTTGTAATAAGTTAATAACAAAGGCTTGAATACTTGTAGAGTATATAAAAAAAGCCATAACTCACCAAAAATTGTGTTGTTGGGGTTCATTGCCACCTGATTCTTGGCGGCATCTCCAATGAGACGCTCTGTGTCTGTGAAGGCAACATAACTGGGTGTCGTTCTGTTACCTTGATCGTTGGCAATAATTTCTACTTTGCCGTGCTGGAAAACTCCAACACAAGAGTAGGTAGTTCCTAAATCAATTCCCACTGCTGGTGCTTTGGTCGCCATTTCGAGTTACTGAAATAAAAACCAAACGTTAGAGATAATTTGAAAATGTTAATGAAAGGGGCCACGGAGTAAGTTGGTTGCCGTTCCGTACCAGTCTACCACTAACAATCGAATGAGGTTACTGTTGCAGTTCCAAACCAGTCCACCACTAACAATCGAATGAAAATTAATCAAAATAATCGATATCTGAACTTAACCTTCATACATACTATAGATTCTTCAATGTATGCTTTAGTGGACGATAGTACCGAACCCCAACTCAACCTAACCTTCACATCGATTATTCGTAAAATTACTATCATTTTCATTCGATTGTTTTGATGACACTGATATGGAAAAGCAGGTTACGTCACAGAGAATTCTAGTGTAATATACTGAGAAACTGATGAATCACTATAACAAAATCAGAATTTCGTAATATGCGTAACCATGCAAGATACTTAATTTGATCAAATAAGCTAACAAAATTTCACAGCAAGCCTGAATTATAAATTAGTCAACTTATTCATACCACAACAAATGAAAACTGTATTATTATGCAAGAATAAAAATGTGATAAAACATCTACCTACAATGTGCCAGCGGCCATGTTGCTAGTTATTTCAAGGGCAATTCCTAAAATGGCATTTACTTGACCATTATTTTCATTGTGAAAAGCAGGTTTAGTCAAATTGAGATAGTTACAAATAAGTTTGATGAAAAAAAAGAAGAATTCATAAAAATCTACAAAGCATAGCAAAGGACTCTGTACATAAAGAGCACATGGTCAGTCAGGGTTGATGAATTTTGTGAAATTTGTCGAAAACAATACAGTATTAAATCAAAAAGCTGAAATTAGACCAAAAAATAAAATAAAAGATAAAAATAGAATACTCGATAGACTCAACAAAAACATCACATTCGAGAAAATTCTACAGCGTGCAAGCAACCTACATGAATTGACCAACAATAAATTGCCCAATATAAAACGTTAATTTCACAATAATAACCATTTGACCTTTAATAAAATTACGAGAGAAATCAAAACAGAATGTATATGAATACAACTCACCTTAGTAGAAGTTGGAATCAATGGATATATTGGAAAATTTTTAAAAAAATGTTTAGCACAGTCTCTTGTGACTGCTCGTTTGCAAGACCAAGACGTAAACGGGAAGTTCCTGGTTGTGAGGCCGGTTTTGTTCACCTAACCAAGCTTCTAGAATGTTCCATAGTTTTTCACCAATCGTAGGAGAGAAAACATCGATGCGTCTGAAACGTGGCCTCTCATTGGTCCGTGTTCTAACGATGCATTGCTGTAAAAGTCAAAACACCATCTAGCGTGTGATAAATCAATGGCTACGTCTTGAGTTTTTGGAAAAAATGAAGACGCCAAAAATAATATATCGTTGTAATATAATTATTTGTAGGATCAATAACTCAAATATATGTAGTTATTGAAATAACAATTAAATTCTCAGGTTGCAATAGGCGCCATGGCCATTCTCCAGTCATCCTAAAGATTATTGCCCGTGTCACTGTGTGACGTCACATCAACGGTTATTACAGCAAAGGAATGAGCGAATGAGAAGGATGTAGAAAAAAAGAGAAAGAATGACGACTGATGAGAAACATCCTGCCTGATACCTGACCTGATGACATTAATTTATCATTTAATTTATTTAATTCATTATTTAAGTCTATTTTTCTTAGCTACAAAATTACAATCTAAGAAAAAAATAAAATAAAACACTAATTTCTAAGTTGAGTTTGAGTTTACAATGTTGTGTAGAATATAGAATAGGTAAATAGCCTACGGTACTATTGCGTATTATTGTAAAACCAAAGCCCAACAACTAGTAACATGCACAAACAATATAAACATTATTTCATCTTCCCAATGTTTCGCCAAGAGGTCCTAGAGTCCCACAGATTATTATTAGTTCCCAGGGGGGAGAAGGGTCGTGGGAATTATGATCCCCCCCCAAAAATCGAAACTGTAAAGGAGTAGATGGGGAAAAAAGCAATCTATCAACAAAAATCAGCAAAATTTAAAATGTTGACCCTCCAAATCTTTCAACTGATACCGAGGCCTATTAAAATTAGAGACAGACCCAGGCGGTAAGCTATAGGCTATACAGTAATATAATAATATAAATAATTTTGTCTTGAGAAAAACAGTCATCATTATTATTTTGGGCTATAATATCATTGTTATTTAATCTTCAGGTAATTGCAATTTTATGAATCGATTATAGAATATTATCCTGTACGGTATCCTATGATAAAGCTAAAAAGAATTTCTGGAAATCAAATTCTTTTGTTAAATAATACTTTTTGATAAGTCTATGTAAATATGAATCTTGAAATTTATAGTTTGTTCGGGTCGATAGAATTCGCTAAGTCGGAATTGGCTGAGTCTATGTTAATTCTGCCATAAGAGTCGAAACTGCATCGAGCGGAACTCACTAAGTCTGAATTGACTGTTTCTGCAAAACCGGAATCCGCTGATTCGGAATTCACTGTATCGCGCGCTTTTCTATCAGCAGTGCCAGATAAAATCAGTTGTTGTGGGACCGTATCATATTTTGATACTGTATCAAAACTGCGTATCATCATTGCGAGTAGCGGTTGCAGAAATGGTGAGATTAATATACTCTAGGCCTACTACTGCAAAAGTCACTGACTGATTGATATTAAAGATTTTGATGATGCAGGTTGATTTTCGCGGGGTTTTCTATCAGAAACTCTTTTTGAGTGAGATTCGACTGGGGAATAATTCCAACATTGTTGAAAAGGGGCCCCTATTTTTTTAAGGGGGGCTCAATTTACCCTCGATTTTTGGAGTGTTTTATTTTGATTTTGGTGATTTTAAATGAAATTTAACTTGATTTTAGTGGGGGTTTGACCCTAGAAAAAAATTTGAAAAACTTGATGGGGGGTGTTTTAGAGGGGGGTCAAAAAAGTAAAAATTTCAAATATTGAGACATTTTGAATTTTTTTTTTTAAATTTGTTGTGCTTGTTAAGCTGAACACATGATAGTGAGAAATTCTTTTGGTCAGGCTGTTTAGTGGTGGGGGTTGGGGGAAATTTGCTGAAAGTTGTTTTGGGGAAAAATAATGGTTTTTATGGTTGATAATGGGAGGTAACTATATTTTGTGAAGGATGAAATTGAATGGTGCTACAAATTTTGATTAAGGGGGTTGGCAGGGGAGGATGAAAAATGGGGGTAAAACTAAATATCAAGATATTTGAGAAATTCTCTTTTCCATTAAATAGAGCATAATAAACTGTAGGTGCCCCGATTTGAAAAATTTAGAAAAAATCATCCCTCTTGGAGTAGGGGGCGAAAAACGTCATTTCACTGATTTTAGGGGGGGCAAATTCAGGAAATTCAGGACTAAGATCTTGTTCTTATTTTCTTCTATAGTTTTGTCCCATAAACAGGGCTCGGATTTGACTAATTCAATTAGGGTGACAACATCATACCTATCAGCCATCGTACTGTACCAGACGTTTTTTTCAGTACCTAACCTCAAACTGTTGACAAAATGACCAAATTCTGTTCAAAACTATGGACGACACACAAGTGTCGGTGCCGGCACCGGCGGGAGCTATGCTGCCAACGACATGCTGCCGGTGCCGTGTCGGTGAATGTGAAAGCTGTTCCATTTGGCAGCATTGTATCTCAACCCCCACGACACCGGGACGAAATCTTGCCGGCGTCGTGCCGGCGCCGTGTCGGTGTGTGTGAAAACGGCCAATCTCTTATTCCATTGTTTATTTAATTATAACATAAAGCATGAGTTTTGCAAAACTCTCCTCTCTCTATACCTTTATCCTGACTGTGACTGACATCCTCTCCTGCTTCAACAATGATATTACTGCACTGTCTCTTACAGCACCAATTTCTTTCATCTTATTGAATTCCTAACGTTCTCATTTTTGGCGGATTTGTCACAAATGAGGAATCTCATTTCTGGTGGCTAAAACTAAATAAATTACATTTTTTGTTTGTTTCAATTAAATTGAACCAAATCTATTGCTTTGCAAATAATTATAATCTAGATACAGTCTCAGATATGAATATATAGAATTGTTGAAAGTGTTATAGAACGGAATTTTTATAAGCCGAGAACCAGTGGCGTAGCCAGGATTAGATTTCGGGGGGGCTCACCAAGGGGGGTGTGGGCAGTGGTTTAACCAGGATCAAATTTTGGGGGGGCTCACCAAGGGGGGGGGGGGTGTGGGGGCAGTGGCTTAGCCAGGATCAAATTTCGAGGGGGGGGGGCTCACCAAGGGTGGGTCTGGGGTATAGGAGGGTCCGGATTTTTTTTTAATTTAGTGGTGTGAAAAGCAAATCTAGACAACTTGTTAGGCTCTAAAGTTCAAAAGAAAGTTTTGAAAAATTACTACCCAAGAACCTAGGTGGCCAGGTTTGAAATGATAAAGTTTGATATACCGATATCTGTGACTATTTTGAGTCAAAACCCTTGAATTGGAACGAATCATACTTGACTTATGTACTGAATCTCAAAATTAATACTAATTATTATTATAAGTTTCAAAAATTTATGTCATTAGCCTAAAACGCACCCAACCCAAAGTTCATGAAATCGGATTTTTTTTTAATCATAGCACACTGATTTTACACGCTTGCATAGAACTTGCATTTATTTGTGTGTTTTCATTTATAAAATCCCGATTTTATGAACTTTGGGTGCGTTCAGGCTAGTGGGTTATACTGAATTTTAACTTCAAAACTAAATTTTCTACAAGATGAGTTTATTCAAAAAGATGATTTATCAATAATTAACAAAGTTAATCCACTTCAAACTTGAAAATTGCATTTTATTTAATGTAATAAATAAATAATTATGGTAGTCACAGTTTTCTAACATGTTTTATTCGATTTCGTAGCTCATTTTAAATCAAAATTATCCATTTGAGCACCTAACAAGTTTCTATATGAGTAAATATTGAGGAAAATTTTGAAAAATGCATTAATCTGACTATAACTGTAGCTATATTCCATTACACAAACAGGGTTTCTGTAATCTGTTCGTTATAATACAAAAAAACAGATAGAACCCTTCGGCTTTAATATTATTATTATTATTATGTTATGAAGGGACGGATTCAAAGATCCAAAGATTCAAAGATCCTCACACGTCAACCGAAGCTTATTGTGTGTCCCTATTACGTTAGTTGGGCAAACCAATACCTGTGCCCTTTACAAGATCCAGGAGTTTTTCCCTATGCTAACGTCCCATTCATCCTTGCAGCCAAACAGAGCCCTTCTCCTTGCCCCGAGTCTCTCGCAATCCAGTATGATGTGCTTGGCAGTCTCTTCAGACTGATTGCAAAGCCTACACATCTGACTTTCATTTCTGAGTCCAATTGTGTGGAGATGTTTCCTGAAGTGGCCATGTCCAGTTATCAGAGCAATCAACTGCTTGACCTGACCTCTACCCAGCCTCACCAGCCAGTTGGTGAAGTAGGAGCTTGTGTCTGCTAGCAGCCTTTTGCTAGGTCAAATCCCTCTCTGAGGAAGAACTGGCAGAAAGCAGCCAAGGCTGCTTTACTGTGATGTAAATTGATCTGAAGGACCCTGGGCATTGTCCTTGACTGTTGATTCAAATCGAGGAACCTGCCCTGATGGGGTGGAACCTGATAGGTTTGAGGGCAAGGCAACTTCTGGAGTTACCTTGAGGTTTGGTTCTGGTTCGTATTTGGAAATTCATGTGGTTCCCACGAGCAGCTAGGGAAGTGGAGTCAACCCGGACAGAGCCCCGCATGCCCGGGCAAGGCTACATACTGCAGGAGGTCGCCTGGTGTCCTGCAGGCAAAGAGCAGGATAAAGGATAGGTTTCCAGGATAATGAGGTCAACGGACAGTTGCCCTTTTAGTCGCCTCTTACGACAAGCAGGGATACTGTGGGTGCAATTCTACTACCCCCACCCACTGGGGTTCGGCTTTAATAAGTCCTTATCTATTAGATATTTGAGAATTTTTTATTTCTGAAATTTCGGGGGGGGGGCCCCATGAGTACGCCCCCCCCCCTGGCTACGCCACTCCCGAGAACCGAATTAACTCCTTGAAAATGATGAAATCCATTTGTAAAGTGATGTTTCCAATTTGCTTATAAGCTTAATATTATTTTTTGAAAGGCTCCAAAGAAGAAACTTATCATCAATAATTATTTAGAAGTACTTGGAAAGTAGTTTAATTTTCCAGAGAGAAAACATGCACTATCAGTTTTATATTTTTTTGGGCCCAAGGGCATCAATATGATAAATCCGGCCCTGCGACTTTCTTAGCAGCAGGAAATATTCTCACAAAAGTCTCCAGTGAATGTTTACTTTTATAAACAATGTCTCAATTAATTTGGCAATATCAATATTATGAAAAGTGAACCTGCACTTTGTAAATACTTTTCTTATCTTTATGCTTTCCTTTATTATACTTTCTGTACTGAATACTGTTCCTTTCTCATAGAAATATTTCCTTATCTTTTCAAAATCAAATGTAAGTAATCCATCAATATAATTATCGTTTCCGGTCGATTTGCACACTAAATACATACTTGCGCTTTGCGTTCGGCAGGGGGTTGCACCACCTGCACCCCGCCACTGGGTTTGTGATATTATGTCGGTGATGGAATGCCTGACTCCACTGCAGATTTCTTTGTGCAATTTTCAAACACATTTGTTTGTGAATAGACTCTGCATATTTCTAGTTTTGAAATAGAATTTTCTATGTTTAATCGATTTTCATCAATCAAATTTGCAGGACATCAACATTTGCAAAATTCATACATTTTCAGCCTCTCCTAAAAGCCACCCCAATCCTAAGAAGGAAGATTTCAATTATTTTCCTGTTTCATCCTGTTTTCAATGTTAGCCATCAATCAAACAAGTTCTAATTTTCCATGAACAAGAGAGCAAACGTTTTCAAAATCAAATTTTTGAAGATTTAGAACTTTAGACACCCCTCACTCAAAAGGGGATGCTTTTTTCGTAAAAGTTCCATTAATACTTTCGATTCATTTTTTCATATCTATTTGATTCCCATTAGTAGAATTTGTAAAAATGAAATATTTGAAAAGTTCAAAATACTCATCACCTCCCCAAAACCACCCCTATCAAATAACTCTGAATTTCAATGGTATTTTGTTCTTCATTGAGTTTGATATGAGCAACCAATTAGAGAAAAAAAACGATTTTTTTTCAAAATTTCAATTTTTCAAGATGCCTCAAATTAGGCATTCCTCACTCTGAATGGGATGATTTTTTCAAAAAATTCTCAAGAACACTTGACTTTTTTTATTGTAAAACCCATAGATAAAATTTTTAAAAATTCAATATTTGAAAATAACAAATTTAAAACATTTTGCAAAAACCACCCTTATTAAAAAATTTGGATTTTCTTTGGTTTCCTGTTCTAAACTTGGTTCTAATATTGGCTTGCAATCAGAAAAAATATCAATTATTAATAAACAAAAAAGACAAAAAATTTCCAAAATTGCATTTTTCCAAGATGCCTCAGTTTGGGCAACCCTCACTCTGAAGGGGGTGATTTATTCGATAATCATTATGAACACTTTTGAGTTATTTTTCCAGTGTTAATCAACTCTCATAGATAAAAGTTTGAAAAATTCAATATTTAAAAATACCAAAATTTAAAACATTTTGCAAAAATCACCCTCATGAAGAAATTAGGAATTTCTTTGGTTTACTGTTCTAAACTCAGTTTTAATAACAGCATGCTATCAGGAAAGGTTCAAATTTCTCACAGACAAAAAAGTCAAAACTTTTCAAATTTGTATTTTTCCAATATGCCTTTATTTGGGCACCCCAACTCCGAAGGGGATGATTATTTCGAAAAATATTCACGAATATTTTCCACTTGATTCTTATTGCTTTATCAATCCCCATCGTTCAAATCTACAGAAAACAAATATTCAAAAATTTCAAATTTTTTATACCCCTATACAAACTACCCCTGATAATTAAAAACACTTTCTCATAGATTTTCAGCATGAGCCTTATTCTACAATGAACCTCCACCAATAAAATTGCAATAGTATCGATCAACAAAAAAGTTCAAAATCCTTTTTTTGAAAATTTTTGAAAATCCTTGGTGCCTTGAGGCAAGTGCGCAAGATTTCAAGTTTGTATGCTCAGTAGTTTGGGATGTGTGATTTCAGTCTGTCGGGCCTTAGCCTTTTATATATATAGATGAATTTATAATCAAACAGCATCCAATGGCTGTTTTCGGTACCAAAAAGTACGGACGTAAATCGCTTTCCTTTTAACTTTCCGTTGTATGTAATGGAAACAATGTATTCTTATGATGGGAGCGCGTTCCAATTTATCTTTACCTATACTACCAAATTTAGCCGGCAGCTGATTGTGAACGGAAAGTTGGAAGGAAAACGATTTACGTACATACTTTTCGGTACCGAAAATAGCTAATAGCCATTGGAAAGCATAGCTTTATGCAATTTCATGACTATAGTGCACATAAGAATAAATTTGGATCGAAGATTCAAATTCAAACTCATTTATTTTATTCTCCCAGTTGATACAATACATGATCATCAATATTTTGAAAGGAAATCACTATAAAATTTAAAAAAAAATAGAAAGATTAAAACAAATTTTTGATGGTTGAAAAATAAAGTAATTATTGGATGAATTTTATCAAATAATTGAATAAATTGAAGAATTATTCAAAGATACAAAGATGAGATACAATTTGATAACGCTAATATGATTGTGATGTATGTCCATGAAACGGCGAAGTTTATTCTTGGAGAAAGATATTCAAGGATAACATGAGAAACACAGATAGATAAATAGATGGAGAGAGAGAACGAGGAGAAAGAGAGTGAGTGAGAGAGATTGATTGATTAAATGTATTTATTAGGGGCGGAGTTAGACTCCAGACCCTCTCTGTCACACAACTCTATACAACCCTAACAGAGAGAGACATAGTGATAAAATGAGTGAATGATTGAATGAGTGAGTGAATGAATGAATGAATAAATTCATTCATTTTTGGATATGGGTAAAGCTGAAAAGCTTTTTTCACGCCCATATCCACAAAAAACATACTTGTTTACATAGCTAGAGCGTAGAATGAAAAAAATTATAAATATAATACATCTTCGAAGTATCAAACTTGATAAATAATTTCAAGTCTTGCCTTAAAAATGTCAAGAACTTAAAAAAATTCATTCATTATGCTACTATACAGTATTTTACCCAAAAAAGGAAACATCAACATGTAAATAAGAACTCACAAATTAGGGTATGAAACACAACTCAAATTAAACGTGACCTCAAGGATGTTTTTAAGGCTTCAGAAGATATTTTATCTTTTATTACTATTGGGAGGAGATTCTATGCAGAAGGACATTACTATGGAGAAGCATTTTCTATGTATCGAGATTTGCAAAGTATGGTCCCCTCCTCTTATAACTCTACCAAGTACATTTCTCATTTAAGTTAAAGATTCAGCTTTTAGATAATATGTTGGTGTATTGAATTTTAGAGAGAGATAGAGAAAGAAATAGCAAGCGAGAAAGAGAGAGTGTGTGTGAGAAAGTAATTTAAAACAAAAAAATACCTACTAAAAAAAAAGAAAAATCAGATTAGATTAATTTTCATGTGGAATGCCATTTTCTGTCATAGATAATAGACTATGTAATTATGATGAAAACGTCTAATTTTATCAGTTTAATAAATCTATGACGTATTGTCAACAATGAAGATGATACATGATAATGATTATACGATAATGGGCTACGTGTTGTGTGTATGTGTCTTTGAGAGAGAGAAAGATTGAGATTATTTACTTCATTCATATAAAGATAACAAAATAAATCAGCTTGAGTTCTAGATTATGCAACTTGAAAGAAATAAAAGTAATTATTTCAGTAATTTTACGGAGCTCAAGCTAAATAACTAATTATTATACAACGACAAGAAGATAAGATGTGATTTGATATGATTATGATGTATCTACTACACGAAACAGCGAAATTTGAACGTGTGATTGTCCACTCTTGGAAAATTATATTCAAAGATACCCTTCCCAATAATACTTGACCGGTTTTTGTAAAATAAATTTTTAATAAGTGAAACTAAAAACAGAATTAAAATTCCGTTTCTAAGAAAGAGAGAGAGAGAGAAAGAGGGGGGGGGGGAGAGAGAGAGAGAGAGATCGAGTGAAGTAGAGTCAGAGAGAGAAATATTGGAGATCAAAAACAGAAACAATACTGTTGTAGCAATAATGTGTAGGCCTAGTATTATTCCTAGCTGAGGCACTCAAGCGGTAATTAGAAGAAAAACAATCTTAAAATATTTAAATCATTAACTTTTTAAGTGAATTCAACAACTTGCAGTCAAATTTTCATTAAGAATAAGTAGAATTTACTTACTCTGTAGGCCGAACGTTTTCGAATCTTTGAGATCCTTGTAGGATCTTTGTAGGATCTTGTAGGATCCCACAAGGATCTCAAAGATTCGAAAACGTTCGGCCTACAGAGTAAGTAAATTCTACTCATTCTTGATGAAAATTTGACTGCAAGTCGTTGAAATCACTTAAAAAGTTAATATTAACAACGCAGTTCATCATGGAACAAGAAATCCAGGAATTTAATAAGAATCTTCATTAAAATACGAATTACTGTATTGGTAAAATAAGCAGATATGTAGTCAGCGCGATCGGTATATAGTAGCGTAATTTTAGGGTCAGAACTTAATTTATTATGGTTTATACACCATCATACATCAAATGTAAAATAATCAAGCATTTTTATTTCAACATCTGTAACTAACTTTTCAAAAATGAGAAAATCACATTTTTGGCAGTTTTTGTAAATTTCAAGTGCGATGCGCGATCGGAGAAAGTTGACCAATTGAATTTTTACCTTCAGCAGTTTTTCTTCCGATTGCAATACGAACTTTTCTAATCTCAAGCTTTAAAAAAAAACTTAAATCAATAAAATAAAAATATATTTTATAAATAAATGAATAAAAACAAATAACATTTCATAACTAAATAAATTTTTTGGCTAATTATGTATGAATAATCTAAATTCAAGAATAAAATAATCAAAAATTTGCATGCGGTAGACATTTCAAACATAGAGGTACGAGCGTACGGTAGGTATTACCGTACGCATCACCTAGCGCCTGGCATTGCTGGCCAGAATCAACGAGTTCCGAGTTAGCCAATTCCGCCGGCGACAGAAACAGCGACTTCCTTACTTGGCCAATTCCACAAACAGACTTAGCCAGTTCCGAGTTAGCGAATTCCGCGTTCCCGTTTGTTCGTATGTTACTAAACAGCCCCCCGCAAGACTATACCCTAATAAAAATACAAAAAATGAATCTGTGTCAAAACCCAGTCTATAATATATAGGAACGATGTATATCTGCAATGCAGTGTCCTATATATATGTGTTCTTGAGCTATCCAGTCTGCATTCTGGCAAGAGCTAACAATGGACCCATATATATAAGTTACTCCATACATACGGAGTATATATGTATATTATTACTCTCTGTAGTTTATTCAAGATCCTTTGTTCTACTTCTAGGTCCCAGTGTTCTCAGGGCAGTTAACTCTTGAATAAAAATTTTATCCACTTACACATTCTCAGTTTTCAGTTTCTTCAAGTTACATAGAATATCCTACTTAGTTTTCTTTTAAGAGATGAGAAAATCACATAATTAAACTCTGTAATGTTTTCCATGACTAAACCATAATTGAGTGAAATGCATTATTACTAATGCAGTAAATGTTTAGGTACAAACAAATGAACCACTTAGAAATGGAGTGCCAATTTCTTCACAGACAAAATATAGAAATTATTAACTTTTCATGTGAATTTAATATTAACAACGCAGTTCGTCATGGAACAAGAAATCCAGGAATATAGAAATTACTCCAACTCTTTGAGTTTCTATTTATCTATACGGTTTTAATAGTAGATTGATCACATTCAGAAGACATTTCTTTTTAAATTCTTCTTTTCTATCAATTACAAGCAAGAAAATCTAATAAAGCAGGAAAACACAGATTTAGATAAAGTGTTTACCGGTACTTTGCTATGAATATTGCATTTATCATTTATCAATATTGCATTTCATAACGTTTAACCGATAATGACATTAAGCTGCACTGTGCAGTCAATACCATATATCAGTTTTAATGTTTTCAATTTCAACTTTCAATTTTTTGGTAAGAGAGGAGCTCTCAATTATTATTAATCAAATGAATTTTATAACGTTAAAGTGCGGAAGGATAAACAGTAAACATACAATAGTGACTGTACACGCAATAGGATATTGACTTAATTATTTATGAATATCTGAAGATGTCTACCAAAATTCTATATTTAAAAATCTAATACCAAAGCTGACACTTTATTATATTTACATTTAATGTATGATTTTCTCTCACTTATACTGGAGGGATGCATTTCTCTTTTAAAGAGAAGCTTCATCAGCCTCATTAGAAGTGAAATGCATCTGAAAGTATTTCTCTTTAAAAATGAAATGCATTCCTCCAGTATGTGTGAAAATTAGGCTATATATTAAATATAGAAATACAGTGTCAGTTTTGATATTAGATTGTTCATCAAGTCATGGAAAACATTACAGATTCTATAATTGCCTTGGATTTTCCATGTAAGCTTCACTCATTTTAAGACCGTTTTGCGAACTAAAAAATCGTGTTCTCCATCATCATCCTTGGACCCTGCAAGTGTAACTGATTGCGAAGTTTATCAATGGTATGATTAATGTATTGGTAGGGTGCCATAATATACCGATCTCATTCACAGCCAATAGTAAATAAGATTAAGTTCAAGACTTGCATTCACTTTCATCAGTATTCCTGGAAAAAGATTCCAAATGATGGTGAAGCAGTGTAAGAAAATGTTTCACAGATAGAAACTAGTAGAGGGATACCGCAGCAGTCAGTCAGAGAAAGAGATAACCCACTGATTACACCACTGTAGCTGCCATTTGGAAAACAAAAACATTTTAAATTATAGAATTGCATAATAAAAATTATTCTATTACTTTCCGATCCGGTCAAGTGCCAAGAATGGACGAAATCTTCATCTTTGTCCAAACTTTGCCATTCAATGTAATTGCATCACTTAGATTGTCATCACCAGAGCTTACTTTCATCATTGTACATAATTTCTAGCACTATTAAAATCATAATCCAAGTCTACTATAGGAAATTTGTAAACTTACATGAATAAAGAAATCTAATCTAATACCGAACGAATTCAAGTTAGGAATGAATTTCTAGCAAGAAGTCCATGTGGTTGTGGTTCGAATTTTGAGTATCAAGATTGTCAACTTTTTAAGTGAATTTAACAACTTGCAGTCAAATTTTCATTAAGAATAAGTAGAATTTACTTACTCTGTAGGCCAAACGTTTTTGGATCTTTGAAATCAATTTTAAAGGCGTCCTCCTTGAACAATCAAGATTGTTCTCATCAATGGTGGTAAAATTCTAAAGGAGCGCTGGAGATGAGCTGTAACATTTGTTGTATTCAAGATATCCAATATTCTTTATCTATAACGATCTGCGTTGTTGATATAAACTTTTTATGGCAAATTTAACAACTTGCAGTCACTCTTAATTGATAATAAATAAATAATTTACTCACATATGCTGAAACGTTTTCGAAATAATCAAATTTGATTCATTTTCAACGGCATCCTTGATCGTCAATGCCGGTTTTGATTAGAAGAATTATTGTGGGTTTGTAGAATGTGATCGAAAAGTTTGTGTGATTTACAATGTAATTGTTTATTGAGGATGTTTTGTTTATTGAGTATGGTGAGTATTTGGATATTTCAAATTGTTCCAGGGTACAGAGTTCATGTCCTTTAAGTTTAATATGTAAAATGTGTTGGTTGGTAGTGATGTACGTAAAAGTGTGTTCAGTTTGAATGATGTGATCGGCGAAGGTCGATTCGGTTTTTGTATTTAATTCTTATAAATGCTGTTTTTTTTTTGTTTGTATCGTTGTTTGAATGTGTAGCCTGGTTGTCTTAGCTACAGTTTTGCAGTTTAGTTAATAAAGATCCCTGTGAGTTCGTATTTTGCTTGTGTTCAGTGTAGTTTTGGATGTAAGTGCATTTTCAATTTGTTTTTTGTTCTGAATGCGATGGTGTGGCCGGCTTTTTTGAAAATATAAATAATCATTATATCCTATATCCGTGTTTCGGAGGACACGTTAAGCCGTCGGTCCCGGTTGCATATTTAAAAAAAGCAGTCGTTAAAAAAACGAGGTGGAACTACCCGTAAGGGTCTCCCCACCACGAAAAGTCATACGAATTTACTTTATTTACTTATCCTATATAATAATCAGCTACTTGCTGTTATCGGTCGAAAATCTCTAACGCTGGAGAATAAAGGGATTGAAGGAGGTGAGGAAGAAGAATGGGGAAAAAATGAAGAAGAAGATGGAGGAAAATGTGGTGGTGAAAAAGAGGAAGCAGAAGAAAAAAGAGACTATTAAATTAAATTTGTAGTTGGGTGATTACGCATTCTAGAAATCAGATTCAATTGAATCGGACTACCTGCTAGTTAATAATTATAGAAAAACAAAGAAAACCAATTTAGTACGGTATAACAAACTAAATATTGATTCCCTTCAAAGCAATAATAAACCCATAAACTTTCCTTTTGAAACGGTTTTAATCATAACACAGCCTGTTTTGTTCTTATTTTACATCTAGTCACAAAATTCATTAGTATATATTTTTTTATGTTTGTAACACAACCTATTTTAATACACTGAAAGCATTACCCTATTGTTTCCAGTTCAGATACACAAAAATTTACAAGGCATTCCAGATTCACTTTTTATTAAAGGTAACCGTAAAAAGTTTCATCAATACAACATCAAAATGTTTTCTTAGTTACATGAGTACAGTACTAGAAGTGTGCAATGCTTGTAAAAAGGAATATGACTAAGTAAATGCAATTTCCATGATGCATTCAACGATAAATTCAATTATTTCTGAAAAATTGCCCGAGATTTGCAAAAATATTATTCTCATTGATTTGAGCGTAACGCTTTGATATCTGACCAAGGTTATTCGGTGAGGTTATACAATTTCACAACTCAATACCACAAGAAAGAAATTCTTTATTACACGAAATGTGTAAATTTTTAATATTATGATGACATAATCACCGATTCTGACAAAAAGATAGCACTTGTGGTTTCTCAAATAGAAAAGTGAAAAATTAATACGGAACTTCAACATCTAAATTTTTTTATATTTCTGACAGTCTAGTTGAATAAAGAATAACAACCATTGAAGTATTTCAAATATATCATGAGTGAGATTTGTAATACTTCTGTAAGGTCATGGGATAATGTGGTTATTTAGAAATAGTATGACAAGAGTTTCAACTTAATGAATTTAAAGATCTAAAAGAAGGCTAGTAGTGTATCTTCACAGACTCAATGAAATAAATTAAAAATGTAATATTATTCATTTGAATTTCCATCTTAATATGTTGAATTTTGTATTTATTTATCAATTTATTACAAGGAACACCATCTATAGTCTGTTCAGCGAGCCTACGGAGTGGAGTAAACAAACATGTGCGTGCGTGCAAGCCGAGACCCAACGAAGCACGATTCACAGAATAGTTTTCTAAAAGCATAGAACAGGCAACAGGCCTACCCATTGAAAACGCCTAAACTATCGTAAAATATAAACTACCGGAAAGGAGCAAAGAACTTTAATAGAATTATTAAAAAAAAACTACATGAGAAATCAAATAATACTTATACTGAAACCTACTGTACAAACACAAACATAATATTATGTCTTACAGTTAAGCATAAACTGAAGTGCGGCAACAGCTGTTAAGAACGAACTGTAGGTGGCAATGAGTGTGAATAGGCCGACCGACCAATGCCAGGCCCTTTTCAGTACAATTCTCGGAATTCCTCACTCACACACTTGCAAAGTTTGTTTGGGTCACTCCGCAGGCTCGCTGAACAGACTATAGTAAGATACAACAGGCACAGCCCACACTACTGCTTTCTTTACAAATTTTCAATTTGAAAATCCAAATTTTAGGTTATATAGGTTCAACTAGAAGTACAATAATTACTAATTCTTTCCAAAACAAGAATATTAATTTAAAAGTTCACTTTAAAAACGAAGCACTAAATTATTAAGGCTATATTCCACTTCCATAATAAACTATACAATTTAGTTAACTTTTTCTATCCATTTTTAATACTTTTTAAATCTCATTAAAGTCATACATTTTCCACAAATGCGCAACAATTTTCGTATCACTGATTTTATTTATGAATGTTAGTTAACAAAATAATACTGAATTTTAGTATTTTTAGTAAATTTTAGAATATAAGTACTGTACCTAACCTTGTTACTAAACTACAAAATCGTTTTTCATTTCATTATCTCAGGCTAACTTTCCACAAACATTTAAATCCCAGCATTGCGCACTTCATTAATATTACATATCTAATTCTAAAGTGACGTTTTGCTCCATTCGTATCAACAATATGGATTTCCTAAACAGTCTGTCTCACGTAGCTACATCGATTTTATATTTATATATATATATATAGGTTATACTCATTCATATAAATATATCAAGATACTTTATAACGATTAGGATAAACATTTTTGGTGATATGTTTTACAACAACAATGCTCATTATCAGAAGAAATAATCGATAGAACAGACCTATATATTTATAAAAATATTAGTTCGAGTTTTTAAGGTCCTCTTGAAGATTAAATTCAAGTCTGTTCAGAGCACTTCAACCTTGTTAATACTTAGCATTCACAAATACTCCATATATTGGGTACAGTCTGAGTCTGTTATTCTTACAGAAATGAACATATATAATACTGTATTTTATAAACTCTCTCCAATTCGGTACAATGTCAATACAACAATAAGTATAGTGCTTACAAAATGTAATGCCTTCCAATACTATTGAATCCAAATACGATTGGAAAACATTAAAACACATTACAAATTTTGTAGCTTATCATATAAAGCGGGGGAATTGATAGCCTATTCTCAGTAAAAAGTAAAATATAAATGGGCAATATGTGGCTTATTTTTTCACCGAATATTGTTGTGTTATAGTACATCAAAAAAGGATTGCTTGCATTGAAAAGTATGTCTAAAATTCATAAAAAATGATATGATTTCGGTTAACTAAACTTTGTTATAAAAGATTTCTTGTTTCAATTTGGGTGAAATATTATGGTATTATTTCAAAGAAAATATTTAGTTTACAGCAAGGAAAAAAGCATAAAGAAGTAAGAAAATGGCAAGTGACTTCCTCATTCAAGATTGATTAAAAGTTTTGGTGCTGATTTAAAAGTAAAAATGAATAAAAATAGTTTTAGAATAAATTTGTAACATTATTAGGCACTATTTCAATAAGCACATATTGTTTTACTAGAAGATTTTTGATTTGAGTGGAAATATTTCCTTCTTATAGGTGGGTCGCCACAAGAATGGTATTGGCTCCCATAAGAATATATGTTAGCTAACCATTCTTGTGGCGATCCACATTTTTCAACATTATGAAAAACACATTCAAATTGAATGATTCTTTTTTCTTCTTTTTTTCAGAGGATGAAGCCCACATAGGTATGAGACCTGTGCGTGGGTAATGAATTGGATGATGGTGATTGATGAGTTGGACCTACAGTTTAAGGTGGGTTCTGAACCACCGGGAAGTGATTTTACAGCAGAGAACAGAGTCTTTTTGCTGACCAATCCAATCGGTCACCCTTACAAAGAGCGCCCAGGAGTTTCGTAGCTTATCCCTGATTGAACAGATACCTGCTATGGCACTCAGCTATCACTACCACTTTCCTGTTGGGTAGGGAATTGTTTTCAATTTTGTTATAAGTCGAAGGAAATATCATTGAATAGGGTGTTGTTAATCCTCTTGTGGCTGATCACTTTTCTGTCCTGGTCGATGTGGTGGAAAGGATCCAGACAGTTGTTGTTTGCCCCAAATGGGCGGCTCAGTATAAGTTTACAGTCAGGAAGATTACAGAGGAAAATGTGGAAGTGTTCAGGCAGCGTCTCATGGCGATTGATTGGAGTTTTTTTACAGTTGATCTCTTCCAGTGAGGACAGATTCAACCAATTCCACCGTGTGTTGACTGATACATACAATCAGACTTGCCCAGCAGTATCTTTTGAGCCCAATTTTTGTCCTGGATCTAAGAGAGAGAGCAAACAATCAAGGAGCAGAAATGAATGATATACACCGGAGCTTGAAAATATTAGAGTGCTTGTCACCATGCTGCATGCTACTTATAAGGAGAAATCTTCATTGCAGGGGGTGGAATACAGGAACTACCTCAGGGCCAAGCGGATCTACAGTGCAGAGATTGATCGGACAAAGAGAGATTTTAATGCCAAATTCATTGACAAGTCTCATAATCCTAGCAAGGCCGCCTGGAGGCTCATCAGTGATTCCTACAAGACACGGCAGAGTCCAGATGAATTCAACAGTGCCTTCCTGAATACTGTGACTGATATTGTTGATGGGTTCTCCACTCCAACTACAGATCCTATTTTGATAGTGCCTGCGTCACCTCAAATGTTTTGTCATTTCAGGCCAATAAGTGGGGATGAGCTGATGGATATTGTTGGGAGCTTCAAGACTACATGCAGTCAGGATATTTATGGCTTGTCTACATTTGTCCTGAAGAAAGTTGTGTGTGCTCTGGTGTGTCCACTCCTTATGTTGGTAAATTCTTGCCTGATAGAGGGCATTTTCCCTGATTGTCTCATGATCTCTAAAATGGTACCGATTTTCAAAAAGGGTGACCCAGATAACATTGACAGTTTCAGACCTGTTGCCATTGTGCCAATTTTGGGCAAGATTACTGAGACAGCCATGTTGAGACAGATGAAAAATCGTTTCAAAAGAAACAACTTGTTGGGGGACATGCAGCATGGTTTTAGAAGAGGACGGTCCACTACCACAGCTGTGCTCTCTTTGGTTGAAAGGATCCATAAGGCGTTTGAAGAGAGGGGATCAGTGGACTTGGTGCTGTGTGATCTCTTTAAAGCTTTCGACTGCGTATCACATGACATTCTGTTGAAAAAGTTGACCAGATATGGTTTTTGGGGCACAGCATGGAGCATGGTGGCTGATTACCTAAGAGACAGAAGACAGGTTGTGTCAATAATGGGCGCCACTTCAAAGGAGAAGGATGTACCCCATGGAGTGCCACAGGGTTCGGTGCTTGGCCCATTGTTATTCTTGATAATGGTGAACGACCTGAGCCTGGAGGACTCCAGTCTGCTTTTTGCTGATGATACCACCATTATTGGTCAGGGCAGTGGACCCCATGATGCTGAACTCAGAGCCCATGAACTCTTCTTGGAAGCAAAAAAGTGGTTTTCAGCAAATAAATTGAGGCTCAATGAGAACAAGACCCAAGAGATGTTGTGTACTCTTGGCAGCACAACTTCGAATATTGCACCAGTTACCCTGCTTGGTTTTACCATAGACACAAATTATCCTGGGAGCCACATATAATTTCAGTGTGCAAGAAGCTGTCAAGGGTCATCTACCTACTCAGAAAAATGAGAGTGCTCCTAAGCACTGACCATAAATGATGATGCTATACCATGCAGTATTTGGCAGCCACATCCAGTATGGCATCTTGATCTGGGGACACTCTGCTCATGTGGAGGACATTCTCCTTCTTCAAAAAAGGGCGCTCCATGTGATGACTTACAGCAAGTATGATGCCCATTGTCAGCCCTTGTTCCAGTGTCTGGGCATTCATACAGTCTTCGGACTTTATATACTGGCTTCACTGCTGTATGTCAAGAGAAACGTTTCATCTTTCCTGAGGAGAGAACAAGTGCATTCTTATGGCACACAACAAAGATCTAACTTGAGTGTACCTCACTGCCGATTGTCAAGGGTGAAGGATAGTTTCCCAGTGCTGGCATTGAGGATGTACAATAGTCTGCCAGTCCCAGTGAAGGAACGCCCTTTCAGTGCTTTCAAGTTCTCCATATCAAAGTGGCTTATTGGGAGGAGTTTCTACCGGCTGGATGACTTCTTTGCCAACAGCTTTGCTGGGCTGTGATGCTGCCTCTAGTGTGTTGAGTCTGGTCAAGGTTTGACCATTGTATTTGTTTTATTTTTATTATTGACACAATCTATCCAGGGATGCCTGGCTTACGATCAAGACATTGGATATTGGTGTATTTGTAAATGTTTCTCACAATTTCAAGTGTATATTTTCATTTAAGGGTATATTCATTGAAGGGTAAGGGGGATTGGTATATTTTTATTGAATTGTATATTGATAGTGTATAATTCAATAGAAAATAACCATTCATATTTCCTCAAATTTCAATGTTTCTCATAGACATTAAAAATTTTATTTTTCATTGGTTTGTTCTATTATTCAGAGTTTGAAATTGGCAATACATGATAGAATTAATTTATGTGATACTTCAGGATAGTATTCATCAATCTGGTTAAATTATTATATTAAATTATCAATCAATTCTATATTTCTATAGCAAAAATTTCTATTAAATAATTAAACAAGTAACCAAATCGAATGCAACATAAAAATATTGTGTTACAGGAACTATTTTGATTAAATAAGTGTTGATATTCCAATTGATTTTTACACATTATCCTATTTGCTCAAATGATTCTATAATTATGTTTTATTGTACTGTATATTTGATTACTCAAGTAATATTTTTAAATGAGAATTTACATCTTATGTTTTTTTCGAACCTAGTGACTTATATTTTTTGTAGAACTACAAACATAACAACTAGTATTATACCTGAATATTCCTTCATAGAACTTCTATGATAAAAAATCTAGACAAATCTATTAACATTGAAGAAATTGTACTTTAACTGCTATAAATATTCGAACTAATCCTTTGTGTTTATTAAATAATTCATTGGCAATATATATTCTAGTAGTTTTAGGAAAAATGATTTGAAAATTATTAAATCATTTCCGTTGTGTTCTAATAATTTCAGAATTGATAAAACAATTCAAAAATTAAAAATGAAGTTTCGGGGTGACTTTTCAGATTTTTTAAATGCTATTTTTGCATACACTTCATACTACATAAATAACTATACCCAACAAAACATACTACTAACTAGATCATCACGCATTTAAGAAAACACCAAGTTACCGCACATCAAAAGCTTAAACTTAACTCAAACTTAACAATAATTTTCAACAGTAGGCTATATTTCATCTCACAAACTTCTATATTGCACAACTAATTAAACAAGGTAACTAGGTCATCACTCATAACAATTTATTGTATGAATAGAATATACATTAAAAAACTGAACAGTTAAATAGATGTTCTTAAAAAAATTCTCTTCAGCTCCAAAAGCATGGCGAATCTAATACTTGTGGAACTTGAACGTTTATTAAAGTAATCTATATTGAATTTTGTACACAAAAATTGCAGGATTTTACACTGAATTCCCAATAAATACACATTATAGCATTAGTGCACAATAAATTCGTTACCGTACTCATAACTGAATTTTGTAAACAAAAATTTATTGTTAGATTTTCCATTGAATTCCTAACAGAGACACATTAGGTATGACATTATAGAGAAGCGCTAGAATATACCGAATATACCATTTAGTACAGAGCCAAATATTTATTTTAACATACGATGAAAGAAATAGATGATGAATATAGTTGGATTAAATTATTTCCTTCTATCAAAGTGAAATTGTACAACAAATAATAAATAGGCACAGTAGGACATGCTTGTGAATTAATGTGTGTAAGTTCATAATAGTTATTCTTTTTACTTCCATTATTTTACTTCAACTTTTTCAATTTTAATCAATCTATAGGGAAAAATTTGTTAGTTCTGAACTATTTGAGTTTTTTATTTAAAAAATTATTGAATTACTTAAGTATAGTTGAATATCTCAAATAGTGTATCTTTGTTTTTTTTTGAGGATGAAGCCCACATAGGTCTGAGACCTGTACGTGGTTCGAGTTGGATGATGGTGATTAATGAGTTGGACCTACACTTTTAGGTGGGTTCCGAACCAGTGGGAAGTGATTTTACAGCAGAGGATAGAGTATTTTTTGCTGGCCAATCTAATCGGTCACCCTTATAAAGAGTGCACAGGAGAACGCAGCTTATCTCTATCTGATTGAACAGATACCTGCTACAGCTACCACTTCCCTAAGTGAGGTAATAATAGTAATTACAGTAAACTTTTAAATTAATAAGTTTCAAGTGAAAAATAATCATTTTTTGGAGTGGAGGTTTTTTCGTGAATTAAAATTTTTAGTGTAAATTGAAATCAATATTTTTGACAATATAGCATAGTCAAAATATGTAGACTAGTTTTAGACTTTGTTGTATCTTCACATTCATTGTTATTCTGTCTATAAATAGGCTGATGAAGCTTCTCTTTAGAAGTGAAATGCATCCCTCCAGTATCACTCCACTATAAGTGAGTGAAAATAATATATTAAATAGAGGGTCTTTTGCACTATAGCCCGCATTTCTTAAATTTGTCATCGAACAGTAGATTCCTATTCTGGTGGCTAATACGATATTATATCTTCAAATATTTTATCAAACAGGTTAGGTTAGGTTGAACTTAGTTGTAGTATAAACTCTATAGATTTTTTTAAAAAAATGCGGGGTTATAGTGCAAAAGACCCTAAATAGAAATACAGTGTTAGTTTTGATATTAGATTGTAAATAAATAATACAATTTTTTTACTTCGACTCTTTCAATTTTAGGGAATAAGTCAAGAAAATTTGGAATTTTTAATAAAAAATTCGATTTTTAGAGTAGGAACATAGCATAAAAATTGTTATGTAGAAGATTTTTTCTGGAAGACTTTCTCTTTACCGCCCAAGCCAACTCAATATTTTAGTTATTCTGGAAATTAAATTGAACCAACTCAAAGTTATACCTAACAATTCACCATAAAAACATTTCGCCATAAAAATTTGTGTAACCCTACCTATATTTATGCGTGAAATTCAACTTCTTAAATTATTCAACATATATTAATACAACTTTTGATTTTAACTTATATATAAAAATTTTAACAATGAAAATGATACTATTACACTGATACATGTAACATTACATTGAACGTGTACTTTATAATATCTTACTAATAGGTACCACAGATAAATATAATTCTAAATATGACCTCTGTGTTAATAATTACTACACTTTTTAAGCCGCCTCGATATTTATCCACAAATTCGAGGATAAGTGTAACATATTTTACACTAAAGTAAATCTAAAAAATTAATAATATAACAATTCTTTAGTTATTTGGCAACAGTTTAGGGTGTGTACAAAAGCACAGATCGTTCGCAGACTGTCCACAAGTGCAAGGATTTAAAAATACAGGTACACGGAATGCCAACTAGCTGTCAACTGTCTCTTGCCTCTGTCCTATGTGCGCTACTTTATTGAACGTGCTAGTTATTAATACAAGTTTTTCTCGCATCTGATAAGAGTTTGCAGAATAATGAGTACAATCAACATTTTTGTAAAAGCACACTGACGGTGCGTATCTATAAGTTACAAAAAATGTGTGAGAATTGAGCCTTTCTGCACAAATGCATTGACAAAGATTTTCTTCAAGGAAAACAGAAAACTTTTCAAAATACTTTCAAAAACCTGACACGTTCAAATGCATAGAGATTGAAAGTAATGAACGGGGGTTTTAATTTTTTTTTTTGCTCACAAGATTGGTTTGATGATTATGAATAAATAATTTTGATAAATGAATTTGAATTTTCTTTGAGACAGAATCAGCTTATGAACCGAACGAACTAAAACATGTTCCTATTAGAACGGTGACTAATAGTATATTTCAGTTATTTTACTATTAGTTTGAGATTGTAATCCATTTTTACAGGGCATTTACAATATTGTTTTTTGGACAGGTATTTTAGCGGTCGTTTTTGACAGATATAATACGTTTTCTTCCTCACAAACATTGTGCAATATTTGTCAGATTCTACATGTTGAAAGCCTACAAGTACAAGTACCACGTGTAATACTGTTTAAATTAAATATAGTCGCGCACAAATAAAAAACCATCATACACATATTTTATTTTAATGAGTTCATCATACAAATATTGTGTTTTTATGAGTAAGAATAGGTAAGCAAAATAAAAAATCATCACACAAATATTTTGTATTTTGATGAGTTAATCGTACAAATACATACAAATATTGTATTTCGATGAGTGTAGGTAATCAGCAATATCACTAGGCAAGATTCCAGAAATATTTTACTCACACATAGAGCCCATACTGCATATATTTTAGCATGATTAGTTGAGCTTAGAGCACATATTTTACTGACGTTAAGCCCATACTGCTTCAGTCCTCCCCGTTAAAACGGATAATACTGTAAAGCCCGTTCAGACAATATATGGCACGTTTTTTCCCCGCATCAGTGATGCATGTGCCTATCGTGTACAGTAAACAACCGTATCGTGTGAACAGGATTCATTCTTGTTAACACTAAATATAATTTTATTCCTAATTATGATTGCTAATCAACACTTGCTACTCAGCAGGTCACCTGATTAGTATCAGACGACACATTTTTATCAAGCAATCAGCATCTTCCAACAACCATATATCATCACCATCGTTGTTTATTTCTTGTATATTTCGCTTTTTTCTTTATCTAATGTCTAATGACTTTTGTTTGTATTGTCTATAGTCTATACCAAATATCCAAAAGCGTACCAAAGCTGTACTTTGCACCAAAAGCGTTACAGCGTTGGTAACGATTAAAATTTTCCGTTAAGAGGGCAAACATGGGACTTCTTTGAGCTTTCATATGTATTCATGCCAAATAGATAAATAAATATCATGTGAACAAGATACAGTCTTATCTATATTTAAGCAGCTCATCCGTCTAGTATGATCGAATAGAATAATGCAACACATCATACAATACATAATACACACAGTAACTTTAATTATGACAACATATAAATGAAAAATAAACTTAATTTGATAAATTTCAAGTGAAAAAAAATGATAAAACAAATACAATTGACAAAAACAGATAAGATAAGGATAAGATTTTAGTGTACTGTGGTGCAGAAATATAAGGCACCCCTGTAAAAAATTGTGTTGGGGTTGTCTAATTATTAATTTAAAAAAGCGTGTTTAGCCCGGAACTCCGCCTAAGCATAAAAACTTAATATTAATGTTTGAGAAAAAAATTACAAGAAAAAAAGAGATCTTGAAAAAAGTGCCTTTAACTCAATGATCTCAGCCAATTTTCATGTTTAACAAATTTATCAAAATTCAACGAATTGTGAACGAGATACAGTCTTGTACATACTCAAGCAGGTCCTCCGACCAGTTCCAGTATCATACATTGCCACTACAGACACACCTTAACTTGCTGATGAAAAAGTATAAGAAATGTATTCATAAATTTATTGGATCCATTACTCACAAAATTACAGTCATTGAAGAATTCTTTTTCATACAAATGATCTCAATTTTCACATACGTCTAAAACAATAGTTCTATGTGACTGATTGGCCCAGACAACTATTTATAACGGTGTAATTGTCTAAACCATCTTTAAACTTACTTCGATTGTCTCATTCAAATGAGTTAGTCTCAAGTCTATGTCTGATTGGGGCCGTCCCATTCACCGGAAGCAGACGTCGAACCGGAAACTGAGGTTGGCAACAGTGCCAGGGGGTTTTCGTAGAGCGGAATCGGAAGGCTGGTCGATGACGTTTGGCCTGCTGTGTTGGCAGCCTTGCTGAACAGGTTTTGCGTGATGGGAGTCTCCGAAAGCTTGCCGCTGTCGTCGTTGCTGATTAGAAGTTCGCTACTCTTCGAAGTCCAATCGGCTGGCTTCAATTCGTCTTCCAACTATTACAAAAATAATTAAAAAGTTGGGAATTATCAACGATTAATTAGGGAAATACAGCTTGAAATACTAATCCATCTTCGGCTACGTTATATAGAAAATATAGTATACGTAGTATAGTAGATATAATATAACATAGAAATAATAAAAAATGTCAGATATAATATAATGAATAATTAGACGAAATTGTCAGGTATTAAAAAAGTAGCTATTGTATCCGTCCTTCGTACGGATTATGTTTAGAAATAAGACTGAATATGTTTCGGCTTTTTTGATAACAACGATCATGAAGTTGTTAGCAGCTTAGTAAACAACTTAGAACGTAAACAATTCAGTGACAGTTATCAGAGAGAATATTTGAGAACAGCTGATTGATATATCATGATAAATTACGTGATTTATTCTTCATGTGCTAATAAAACTTAGAAGAAATGTAACCAAAATCGCACAATAGGCTACTTGGTTTCTAAACGTTTATTATTCTGTTGAAAAAAAGTTAATTTACTTTTTTATAGCTAGACATTGTCAAAAAGGTCTTCAATACTTATAAATTACTTTAATCCCGATCGATGCTCTCGTTTTTCAAGGGAAGGCCGCGTAAAATGCCTTCGGGGCCGTAACAGACAGGCAGACAGAAAGACTTGTTTCGGCTTCTTTAATGTATTAAAACGTAAAAATAACCAAAAAATATATAATTCTGATAAATGTACAGACATAATTCTAATTTTATTTATATAGATATTGAGAAACTATTTTCGGTTGTTATATACCATTATCAATCTTAACCAAACTAAAAAAATGTTTGATTGAGATTGATAATGGTATAGCAACCGAAACTAGTTTCTCAATATTTTTTAATAAATGTGGTTTTGACAATTTCGTCTTATTATTCATTATGGATACCTTTCACAATATCACCTTCGCCTCTACAAAGAAAAATATAATATAGTAGATATAAGAAGTAATTAAGTGATTTTTTTAAAGATTACGTCTTGAAGATTCCAGTTGAGGAGTATGAGACAAGTCAAAGCAGCTTACTTCATTTCATGCCTTTGCAGCCTACTTCCATGCCTTACCAAACTAGTGTCATAATGAAACTATTTCAACACTACTGTCACTTTTCAGTAGAGTAGTATATACCAATAAGAACTAAGGATTTCTTCAAAACTGTCGAAATGAATGCAATGCAGTCATATCAGCTGATTTAAATATTCTACGTGTACACTCCAGCATCAACAAAGATAGTAATTGTGTTACATTATTATTATTATTACTCATTTAATCTCACACAACATGCCACCTGTCAATTACAGAAATACATGCTACAATAAGATTAGGTTATTATTAGATACGTTTTTCAATATAGTAATTTCCTTAACAGCCTATAATAGACATATTATGTCCGAAACACTTTCCTAATTGTTCCTACCAGCCAAGGACTTCATTCCCTCTTCAACACTATAAGGACAACTCTTTAATAGGATATCACTTATTTTATTTTTGAATACTTTGTCACCATTGGTTTTAACGTTAAAGTGTGTAAGGTATAAGTTTCATTTCCCAAATCTGGTTCAAGGATTATTATCAATAGAATGTTTTATTTTAAAAACACGTTGTGACATCGAGGAGTCAATAGATGTTGATTAGGTCAGAGGTATTTCAATGACCTACATGAATTCATCAAAACATTTTTGTTGCTAATATTTAAGGCTTTGTCAAGTTACTCAGAAGGCCAGTAGATGAGTTAGTAGTTGAGTAGTGAGCAGTGAGTTGGTGTCTTGTGTTGATGGATGCATGATGGAACAGGAGATTCCATCTTGCATGGCATCCCACCACAAAAGGTAAGACCTCAGTTGATTTTACAATTTCATTCATGAACTAAATAATAGGCCAGCCCCATAACTAATCAACATCTATCTTGCTCAATCTTGCTCTAACATTTTAAATATTTAGATATGCTAAGCGAGTTGCCAATCCCCTTATTCATAACTTGTATTGAAGTCAATTTAATAAAATAATATTATATTTTGTTGTGAGATAAAAATTCATTTCATTTTACCTGAGCTACGCAGCCCTTTAGATACATGGCACATATGATTACATATTCAAGTGGTTACATAATGTGGTCGCCGTTGTTACAACTTTTAAATTAGTCTCAGTTTCAAATAGTTTTTGAGAGAATTATATATTTTTATGCCTGAATATAAGGCTCCCTTCTCATAAGCAGTAAGTCTATGCTTGGGCAAATAAAGATTGTTATTAAGCGGAGGAAACCTGTGAATGGGGTTATAAGTAATTATCTCACAATTCCAACAATTCATCACACAATTATCTCAATTCATCACATAATTACTTATCAGATCTATTGAAAAAAAAAAATATATATATTTGATTTATTTCTAACGAATGTGAAGCAGTTTAATTTTGTTATGACTTTATTGCACAACCATTATTATTCTAAGGGTTTGTTGTAATATAAGTACATGCTGTAATTTGTTGTCTGTATGAATAAAATGATGATGATGAAAAAATTATCTCACAATTCATCAACATTAAAATGTCATCCATATATAAAGCCGGAAGTGTTAAAAGGTTGTATTTTTGTTAAGATTAAGTTAGGTTAGGTTTTGTAAAAATTTTATCCACCGGGGTCCAGTGGGCAGAGCCCCCTTCTTGTATAAAGCTGGGCATTCACGTTCCGATTTGGAGTACGACTTGCAGTCCAACCATCAAGGTTGGATCCGATATCGGAACGTGAATGAGATTGTTGGATAGTTGGAAGTGTAGATGGACGACTGGAAGGTCCGAATTCCGACTGTCGACGGAGTTGGAGCGTGTGTGGGGGAGTCGGATCAAAGTCGTCCAACTTAAAGTAGAAACAATTAGTCTGGGCGCGTTGCTCTGGTTTCACTACTAGCCGTCCTGTTAAAAGTTGACTAGTTGACCTTGAAGACATCTGCAGCGTCGCATGGGCTACATGTTTTTAGAAATGAGCGATAAACACTCCCCTCGCCATGGCTGACTACCAAACGGCCGTGCGCCCAGACTAATTGTTTCTATTACAAACTTAAAAAACACTTTTAAATGGAAATTGACTCACGTTATGGCGTGACGGTCGTTTCGCTCTGTTGTCTAGAGCATCATCACACTCTGTGTACTGTGGGTCGTCTGATGATGCTCTAGACAACAGAGCGAAACGACCGTCACGCCATAACGTGAGTCAATTTCCATTTAAAAGTGTTTTTTAAGTTTATAATACATATTAGTGGAAACAAGATGGATCTTCAACATCATAATTGTTTCTACTGTACCTCAGTCAGTGCTTGACCTTCGGGCAACTTCGGTTACATTTTTCGGCTCGAGAGCGATGCTCACAGCTGACTAGGAATAAAGTTGGATTGCTAGTCGGAGCGTGAGTGGAGTCGACTATCAAACTAGCAGTCCTACTAAGTCGTTCTACAAGTTGAAACGTGAATGCCCAGCTATAATTTGTTTCCTGGGGATCAGAGGGCGGAGCCGAGACGATAAAGGCTTGTGAATAATAATGAATGGTGTGGTGTTTATTTGTTGTATTTATTCACTTTTTCAAGTCATTCTTCCTGAAAATTCATTAATGTCTTTGGTCCATAAATGTAATTTAGATGGCAACCCAGCGAACGCACAGGCAATATAGCCTATGTTTGCTGATTCCATAGGACCAGCTTTATTGATTATATTGCATGTACATTTCATGTTATAGACTAATTAAGTGGTTCAAATATAGCTTTATTCAACGTCTGTATTATGTATGTATCATGATTTTTTAATGGAATAAATTTGATTTGATTTGAAAAATTTGAATTACCTGGGACTCGGTCTCGGAGCCAGTTGGCAGCGACAGCAGCTGATCGGCCGAGCGGCGACTGGGCGATATCGCTTTGGCGGCTGCCTCCCTGGCTTTGGCCGCTGCAGCCGCTAGCCGCATCTCGTTCTCGCGCTCATACCGCTTGGCGCTGAAGCTGCGCAGCGAACTGGCGCTCGAATGTACCGAAGCTACACTCGGGCGCCGCGAACCTGTCACAGTTAGCATTTGTCAGTTCCAACATGGCCGCATTTAGGAGACATAGATAGCTAGGCACTTATACAGGCAGGTAGGCAAACATACGAAAGGCATTACATGCAAAAATAAGTGGGTGCACACCATGACGTTTCAATTACCGTTAGTGTCCGATGGCAAAAACATGTTATCTATCTAATGGCCGAAATAGGGTGGGGGGGGGGAAACTGACTACAGAAGATCTAGAGTCTAGACCAGCGGTTCACAAACTTTTTCAGCTCAAGGCATAAACAAACAATTTTTATTTCAAACAATTCAATAAACAAGACAAAAAGAACTTCAAGAGCGTATAAAATAATAAATCACCAAAAGGACATCAATATTCATGTCAAAGGAAAGCATGTAAACAAAAATAAATCCTCTAAATAAAAAATTTTGATTTGAAAAATAACTAGAAAAGAAAGAAGGAATTTGGTATATACGGTAATAGAGGTGAAAGATAGGAAATTGGTCTGCATAGGCTAAAGCCTGTGCGCATACCACAGTTGTTAATTAGAAAGCCAATTAAGAACTACATTCAAGGACAAATATTTTTTATTGCGAATGATGCCCACATGAGTCTGGAGACTTGTGTGTGGATAATGAGATAAATGGTTGAATAGTAGCGCAGTTAGTTGGAGCTCTTGTCTGTGATAAGATAAGGCTCTAGCTGGCTTCGTTTCCTGCAGCCTTGGGTTCAAATCTCATTCATCCATGTATTTTTCTCATCATTCACCTCATTACCCACGCACAAGTCTCCAGACTCATGTGGGCGTCATCCGCAATAAAAAAATGAATTCATTAGAAATCAAACTTTTCAAGTTAGGCATGCAAGGGATTATTTGCAAAGCTGTTTTAGTCAATATAAAATAAAAGTCAGAGTTCATTAGAATCATAAAATAGATGCACTGTAGAGCACACATTTCTGAAAATTAATGGTTTTTTATGATTAATAACAATAGAGGCAAATCATATTATTTCAATGCAATAATTTCAAATCAATTAGGCAAATTTCATCGTTTCAAGAATTAAGAGCGGCCTAAAGATAACAAAGAAGACACCCAAAGTTTCATCTACAAATCTGACTAGAAAGAAAAGCACTGGCGCTTTTACCATAGATGAAAATTGCAGAGTTCTATAGTACGGTACTGAAACATGCATGTCATTCAGAATTCACTCTTAACTCATCACACATAATTTTGCATGTTTCTCATTTAAGACCAAGAAATTCATGAAGTACTGGAGCTTTTGCCGTTGAATATTCAGTATTGCAGTATTACAGAGTATGGCACTGAAACATGCATGTCATTCAGAATTTAGAGACTTTAGACTTCGCTTTATGTAACAATTTTACAACTGACTCAATACCAACTTGTACTTGAACTAGAATGAAGTGATAAGCGACAAACTTCAAAGTGTTACATGGTGTTTGAAATCACATTATCTTACTGGAAACAGTTAATACAGTCTGTATTATCAGAAAATGAATCCCATTGGAAATCATTGCAACCCGAGATTTTAAAGATATCATGTAATAGTTTTCATACTATAGACATCAAATTTCAGCCATAAAATTTCCAATTCATTTATAACACAAAACACAATCAAGTTAAGACACAACAGGCATAAGCCCACTACTGATTTTTTTACAAATTTTTAAATGAAAACCCTACATTTCAACTATGTCCAAGTTGAACTAGGAATTTCACTTTGAATACAATTACTCATTTTTTTCAAAACAAACATAAATTTAGGAGCTCAATTTGAAAACGTAACACAGTCCAATAGCCCAGAGAAAGTAGACATAATTTTGAATTCTGTTTAGATTTAAGAGCCGGAATAAAGAAGTCATAACATATTCATTTCAGCTGTTTACATTATTATTTAGGCTGACGAAGCTTCTTTTCAGAAGTGAAATGCATTCCTCAAACATCTCCAATATATGCGAGTAAAACATTATATAAAAGTGGAATACAGTGTCAGTTTTGATATTAGATTATTTATAGTTTCAAACTTGGAAATTAGAAGTGAATTCTCATGATATTTTCATTACACCTGCATTCCAGAAGCATCGAATTTCATTAAATAATATCTTATTGATGCTGGTTTCTCAGTTCAGTAAATCATACAGTAGCTATGGATTCATTAGCGTTCCTGAGGCTTGTTTCACACACACCCGGCAATTGGGTAACTGTATGGGGTAACTGTTAGGTTAGGTTAGGTTTGGTGTTGTTTACCCTGCTGTACGAACATTGCATTATATGGTACTATTTAATTGTGCCAGATAAACAATAATGGTTACCTAACTGCTGGGAATGTGTGAAACAAGCCTTATGGCCGGTAATGAATCAATATCTACTGAATGATTTTCTAAACGACTGAGTAACCAGGAATAAGTGTTGAATTTCAATAATTATTTAAAACAATCATTCCAAGTTACTTAGTATTAAGCAGCTCAAACAATAAACAAGACTGCAATAATGCCAACTACGCATTCAATGTAATAGATGCAAAGCTTATAATAGGGAGTAGCAAAAACTACTTTACAGGACAGGATTTGGAAACGGAACTTGATAAAATAGGTGGGATATTGAAATATGTACATAATGTAGAATAACTAATGTTTCAGGTCATGTCCAAATCAAGTAGGCTGTGCTTAAAGCAATTTACATGTTGAAAAGTGCCACTATTCAAGTTATTTTTAGTTATCGGAAATTAGTTCGAGATCGATGGGAATAAGTATATCAGCAGTTTTTGAAATTAAAAGCGGAATTTCAATTCTCAAGGAATTCTGAGACTTAAAGTCGGTGGAATTGAAATAATAAAACTATGGATTAAAATATAAAATATGAAAAAATGAACTAATAAAATTTGAAATTGAAAGTAATTATTGGACTTAAACTTAGATTTTTCGAGCCCCATTAGATTTACAAAGTATTAATTTTTGCATTATTATGTCGAATAATTCTATGATCTTTTGTATAAATTACGTTCCTACATAAAAAGCATAATAAAATTCTTGAATTTCTTGATCAATAACGATCTGCGTTGTTAATATAAACTTTTTTTGGGAAATTTAATGACATGCCGTAAATTTTAATAGAGAATAAATAAATATTTACTCACGTAGGCTGAAACGTTTCCGAATCGTGACGATTTATTTTCAACAACATCCTTGATCCTTTCAGGATCAGCATCCTTTCAGCCTACTTGAGTAAATATTTATTTATTCTCAATTCAAATTGACTGCAAGTGAAGCCTATGGTCTTTATAATAATTAATTTACCATAAAATTCTCAACTATCAACATGTCTTTATAAATTAACTTGGTTTAACTTGAATTTGACTTACGATTTATTTATTTTTGCTCTCATTAAATTTTACAAAAAATGTAAAAGGAAACGTAATGATATAGGCCAAGAACTTAATGAACGATATTGTATTATTTTTCAGTGAATATTGTAAAATTTCTAGAACCATTAAATTAGTACCTTGTTTTATTATACTGAACTTACAATTACAATGAGATAGCCTATACTTTGAATAATTACCTAATAGACAAATGAACCACGGATTTCAGTTACAACTATTAAAGTTATCAGAATAATAAAACATTTGTGAACAATATAGCAAAGAAACACTAGAAAATGCTGAAGGTTAAGGATTAATTAATATTTTATAAATATCATTTTTTAAACAATTATTTTTAATCGAAAAAAGTTGAAGCAATAATAAAAGTATAGAAAACACAATGTGAGATGCATTAAAATTTATATTTTGAAAGTTTGGTGCAGTAATTTGAGAAAAATTGTAAAAATTTCTATAAGCATTGTGTTGAAATGTCACTAAAATGTTGAAGTGTACCCCTAAAGCTTGTTAATGTTAAAATTTATATATTTACAAATTATTTAAAATAGTGGCCAGTCGAACTACAAAAGCGGTTTGTCAAAAAATGACTCTACAAAATAACCGATTTCAAAATTACTTTTATACGAATTCGATCAAATAAATCTATTACGAGTATGCTACATAAATTTATTTTGTAGTTTCAAATCTATAAATTGTTTCAAAACAAGTTGCATTTTCGAAAAATCGTTTTGCTAAGTCTACTTTGGTCAAACACTACTGTTCCAAATAATTAATATGATACTAAAATTATTGTTCAAGTCTCACCACTGCCATCTTGCTATGTTTGAATGGGAAAAATACGCGTTACTCAATTTGGTTCAATTAGAGTAATAAAGAGCAAGGTTTTGGTGGTCCTTAATCATACATTCTATATGAAAAATTCAAGATAAATGTTGTAGATTCATCTACAATTGAATTCAAGATAAATACAAATAGATTTAAAGGTTTCATAATAATTTTTCAATTAATTTAGCTAATAATTATTTGTATCCAATTCGAATCAACTGAACTTCAATATTCGATGTTTGATTTTTACAATAAAAAGATAAGACTGCCCTACTACTGCATCAATTTATGAGTATTTGCCTTGTTTCGGGTGCTTGATATCATGGGATCGATAATTTCTTCAACTGGGTGAAATAGAACTGATTTCATGTTTTCATTTATTTTGAATTTAATTCTTTATTTATTTAAAATTGATTCTATGTAATTTCATTTATTCATTGTTTATTGAGAAATTTACTCGACTTACAGCTAATTCAACATAATTTCAAGCAGGACAAGGTTTAGAGTTGATATAATCATTATTTTATTTGATCCTCCAATAAGATTCTTCCATGATAAGAATTAGCCATTTGATAAGTGGTGTAAAAATGGAGTGAGATGGATGTATAGAAATTGCAGTTACCGTTCTTTGATACTGAAAATTTGTTGAAATAATCAAGTGCTACATGTGAGTAATAGTTCTGGAACTTCTTGATCCATACCGATCTGCGTTGTTAATATTAACTTATTACGATAAATTTAACGATAAATTGGGAATAAACAAATATTTACTCACGTAGGCTGAAACGTTTTCGAATCGTGATGATTCATTTTCAACAGCTAAAATTGAGCGTTTGTTGAAAATAGATCATCACGATTTGAAAACGTTTCAGCCTACTTTAGTAAATATTTATTTATTCTCTATTAAAATTGACTGCAAGTCGTTAAACTTATCATAAAAAGTTAATGAGTTCTTTCGATCTAATCATGGAGCGTTGGTTGTACTTAAAAGATTATTTCGAGCATAACAGTTACTAACAACGAGTGGAATACAACGATGGAACTTCAATAAATTGACACCTGATGTGTTTTCCAAGAAGTTATTTCAACTTTAACAGCATATTATAGTGAGTAGAAGAGGTATTTAAAGAAAGTACACACACGTGTTGTTTTCACTTCTATTTTGTTCAAAATTGAGCGTCTTCATCATAGTTCAAACAATGTCTAGTGTACTAACCGAATCTAAAAAAATGTGATACACGATTATTTGCGAGTCTTACTATTATTAATTATTCTAGAGAAGTTTGTGTGGGGCTTTAAATCAAATGAATGATTAGAAAACTAATTGAGCAGATTAAAAATAAAACGAAAGGTTGAGCAGTAGTACGAATATTTGAATCAGTAGACTATTAATATCATAAGGGTTAGTCAAAATGAAACTGAAAATGTACTTTCTACTTGATTTCTAAGGTAGGAAATCTAGATAAAAAATTAATTCTGATCTATATGTTAGTTAGTCAAAACTTCAAAACTAACGTTATTTGTCAAGCCAGATTAAGATTTTGTCATACAACCTGTCCTGAAAGCTTATTTGAAACTATAGATTCATTAGTCTAAACACCGGCTAATATTTTAAGCTAATCTAAGACGGCAATAACATTAGACGTCAATAAGACGGTCATTTGGTGCTTTGCCAAGCCTGATCACGCATTAGTCAGGTTATTTATACCTGATTTAAATGAAATGAAAATATGCTTTATTAGGCGGAGTTGGGACTTAAGAGTCCCCTCTACCACTCAACCTTGAATATATAAGGTTATTTAAAGGAATTATAAGGTTATTTTAAGGTTATTATAAGGTTATTAAGGTTATTATAAGGTTATTAAGGTTATTTTAAGGAATTTATAAGGTTATTTAAAACTATAGATTCAATAGCCTGAAAAACTTCTACTCCTTTAGCCTGATCTGCAAGGTCAATATCTAACAACCTGAACGAGTCAGTCTTTAAGTTTGATTGAAACCTCTAAAACTTTAAGGTCAGTTTTGAAACTCTAGATGTTATCAACCTGATAAGATAAGATTTATTGTCACAGAACATTTACACGTTTTTTGACGTGAAAGGTTGGTTCAAACTCTGCATATAGATTGGTTTAAAAATAGACAGATCCGGATCAAATCTAAACCCATAACATATTGATGACGTAACGCAGAGTTTTCAGAAACACTAAATTGAATTAAACCTAATTTCCCTCCAACTTGCGCCGTCTAATTCATGCCTGTTTCACAAAAAGCCACCAACAAGCGTCTTTTCACAGTCAGTGAACGTTCTTTCTTTGTGTGCTAATGATGCCCACATAAAACATGTGCGTGGGTAATGACTAATTAAATTATGATTTTAGTAACTTTTGATGACGATTTTAGTTATTTTTATCTCAATTCATATTAATTTTAGAAAAAAAGAAAAATCTGTATCTTAGTAGGCCTAAGACAAGTTCTGTTGACCAGACTCCACGTTAGCACACATTATTTCTACTTTTGCAACCATGTAGCACTAAATTTTCTTGAAAATGATTATTTTGTTTTACCTGGTCGATAAATGCATATTATAATTTCCTATATTCTTTGTAATTTTTGGGATAATAAAGAATTGAATTTTATTTGATAATGTTATGGATCTTACATGGACGTGATATATAGCCGGACCTACAGTTTTAGATGGGCTCCGAACTACATGTACGTGATAATAAAGCAGATCTTGGTGCAATAAAGAATTGAATTTGATTTGATAATGTTATGGATCCTACATGGATGTTATGAGTAACCGGACCTACAGTTTTAGATGGGCTACAACTTCCATTCAAGTGAAAATGAAGTAGATTTTGGTGCAATAATAAAGAATTGAATTCTATTTGATAATGTTATGGATCCTACATGGATGTTATGTATAACCGGACCTACAGTTTTAGATGGGCTCCGAACTACCATGTACGTGATAATAAAGTAGATTTTGGTGCAATAAAGAATTGTATATGATAATGTTATGGATCTTACATGAATGTTATGTATAATTGGACATATAGTTTCAGATGGGCACCAAACCACCTGGTAAATGTTAATAAAGGTAATGTTATTTTTGCCGGTCACCCTTCCAAGCGCAGTCTTTGGCGTTCGCGACTCAACATCACGATCTACGAGGGGCTGATTAGGAGGTTGAGAAGAGAATTGGAGAGGGTTGGGACGAAAGAGAGAGATAGGCACTTGGAGGAAGAGAGAGATAGACACTGATTGACGGTGTGGGCAGAGGTTACCCTGGTGGTGATGGTGGTTGAGTTGGGATGGTGGTGGTGTTTGAGATGGTGCCTTGTCGGCGGGGGACAGTTGACAGGAGATGAGCAAGATGGCGGCAGCGCGTGCGGCACCTGCGCGTGAGGACGGGATGAGCACGCCGCGGGAGCCGCGCTGCGAGTGCGAGTAGTCGCCGACGCTGCGAGTTCCGCCGCCGCTACGCTCGCTAGACGCGCGCGACGCCGGCCGCACCCCGTGCACTGCCAGAGGAATGCCTGCGCACAAGCACACACAAACACTTACATAATAAAGCTAGATTTTCCTAGTTACGCATTTTTGCGCAAAGCTTTGCGTACCAGTATTGCCAGGCGCAAGCTAAATAATTATAGTTGAATTGAATTGAATTTATTGCCACATAAAAAAAAACAGAAACATTACAAATGTCATTGTACAAAATAAAACTAAATAATAATACACTTCTACATTATATTAATCTACATAACTACAAGATCTTTTGTATTAGTGATTACAATGTAAATGTAATTGTATTTACAATGTAAATGATTACAATGTATATGTAAAATATTTGAATATAAATTATATGTAATTAATTAATTATCTGTATATCGTCTGTAGCCCTAGTACAGTAATGTGCTCAATTACTATTATTTAGTTTTTATAATTATTATGGCATCACCAGCAAAAGGAAAAACCTTGTGCGCTGGTGATTGATAATAATTGATAATGATTGATAGTGATTGATAACTTTATTTATTTCTTCATGAAAACAGTAACACAATTATACAGTAAATTTAGAAGAAAGTCCCCCACATGGGCATCAGCCTGTGTGAAGAACGAGTTCTATCCTATCATGTTAAAAAAATCATACTACAATCCTATCATGACGAATAATAAGACTTAAAGTTGTCACAACCAAATCCTTACAATCCTTACCCACATCGACCAATCCTTAATCCTAGATTTAACTGCCATAGTAAGGTGGGCCCTTCCCCAAGCTCGAGCTTGCTCTTTTGGGAGAGTAATTCCTACATTTTCAGTTGTTTTTTTTTTATATATGACAGTGTTTACGTTTATTTTCTTGTATTGTATTTTATAATGTTTTTTCTATGAGAAATAAATAATAAAAAAAAAAACTAAACCTCCTTTTTCCTCTACTGACACCTACTCTAGAACATGGCATGCCATAGTGGGGTAGGATGTTTTTCTAAATATATGTTTCATTATATATATCTTATAACTTACCTGTAATAAAAATATTGAATCATTTGGTTAAAATAATTTGTACTGTATATTTGCAAAGGGAAATAAATCATTATTATTTACAATTATTGAAAACCGGGAGATACTAGTTTCGGTTTTACAACATTATCAATCTCAAACTAAAACTAAAGTAGAGTGTAGCTTAATACATACTAAATGATACTATTGGCTGAGGGAGAAAGCGCCTCTGACAGGCTGACCTTCATTGAAGGTTTGTGATTGGCTGAAGGCCATAACAAGTCACGCCCACTGGTGGGAGTACTTCCTCAATGGAAACAATCTTATCAACTTAATCTATGGTTACAAAATCTGACTAAAATATAATATCACTAGAATATCAGTTTCAGAATTAGAACTAAAAAATCAATAATTGAACACTATGACAGCTGTCAGTACAATGATGCAATACTGACATGCCATTAAAATACATAAGAAATTGTGGAGAATTGGCATGAAATCACCGTATGTTTAATTGCTACAAACGGCAATTTAGAGCCAAATCTCCCACAATTCTTCAGCTTTTGTCTGGCAACACTAGAGCGCAGTGCGCTCCGAAAAAAATGCGGAGCTAGGAAAACAAAACCTGGCTTTACATAATAAAGCTGGGTTTCCGTAGCTTCGCAATTTTTGCGGAGCACATTGTCCACCAGTATTGCCAGACACAAACTAAAGAATTGTGGGGGATTGTTTCAAATTACCGTGCATAACAATTACGGTAATTACCGTACGCAGCAATCAAACGAAAGATAGTTACTGTATGCAAGAATCAAACGGACAGTAATTTCGAGCCAAATCCCCACAATTCTTTAGCTTGCTTCTGGCAACACTGGTGCACTGCGGAGTTAGGAAAACCCCGCTGTGCGCAGGGATTTTGTTTATATTTTGTTTCGAAGTTTATTGTTTTGGATGATATTAAGGCTTTTAAATGTTATCTATTGCTGTGAGAAAAAGTTTTTTCATCAATTACCGTATTTTGTGAAGTATGTTCAAAGTTGAAATTTTCGGTTTTGGGGAGCAATTGATCTCACCTACGAGTTATTTTAAACATTTGATAATTTTTTGTAACTGAAAGACACATTGGGGAATAGAATGACACATTTTTTATTTCAATTTAACATTTTTTTTTTTCAAAATAAGTTTTCCTCAACATCTCTTTTAGTTATAAAAAATTATCAAACGTTTAAAATAACATGAGGGGGAGATCAATTGCCCCCCAAAACCGAAAAATTTCAACTTTGAACCCTCATATCCCATAAAATAATTGATGAAAAAATCATTTCTCATGGCATTAGATAACGTTTCAATACCTTAATAATATCCAATACTAGAAACTTCGAAAAACATATGACCAAAAACCCTGCGCACATCCTTAAGCAGGAGAAAATAAGGATGAAATATAATTGTAGCACCAAAGCATAACAAAGGGCGTCAGTGTGACATTGAAAATTGAAAACAAAAACATCTAACATATAAACGACTTCATGCTGTCCTCTGTCGACGAAACTCTAGCGCTGGAAAGTAAGGTGAAAGGATGATGAGAAGAGGAAGGTGATGAAAAACGTTACATAACATATTAACAAATTTAATTTGAAAAATTCCTCTACTTCATTAAGAAGGAGGAGGAGGAGGAGGAGGAGGAGGAGGAGGAGGAGGAGAAGGAGGAGGTGGTGGAAGAAGAAGGCAGGAGGAGAAGCAGCAGAAGAAGAAAATGAAGAAGATAGTAAAAAATGAGAAAGAAGAAGATGATCAAATGAAATTTGTTAATAGGTTATGTAATGTTTTAGATGTCCCGATGCAATATTATTGAAAACAATATTATTAACACAAAAAAGACTTGGACGATGCTATTTACATAATGCTCGAATGAAGAGTGATCGTATCAGTAGAGTTAATTATAATGAGTGTTAATGAGATTCCAAGTGATGCATTTGGATGAGACGGCTAAATTTGGACAAAGCTTCATCCATTTTTGCAACACGTACCCGATAATCGTAACGTATCTAATATGACATGTTTTCTGTATTTAAATCTAATGTTTAATATTTTTGTACAGTAGCATTGATAGATTTTAATGAAGCTATTCAATACTGTTGTCAATTTCCGAAACGCATAGGTTTCCACTGTGTTTTATAGCGATGTCTGAATTCATGGGAGCCTTTTAATTTAACCGTAAATGTTACCTGTGGCGACTGATGTGTTTTTTCAAATTTTTTAATGACTATGAATTTGAATAGACCAATCAGACGCCACAGGTAACATTTACCGGTTACCGGTAAACCTCCCAGGAACTCAACCATTGAAATAATATCAATTTCAAGTAAGTAATTTGTATTTATCAATTGAAACTCACACATATGAAAAAAGCTACTAAAAATATTAACAAAATTTTTCAGTAAAAAATAGCTATTTAAAATATAAACAAAAATATGGAGAGAAATTTCAAGTCTGATACGGAGCTGCAAACCCTTTCAACTATTTTTATTAGTTGAAAATATTAATTAGTTGAATATAATAGAGAGTTCAGGCAAAACTACACTAAACGTACTGAAACCCGCGATCATTAAAGTAAATCTAAAAATTTTAGTTTTAAGAATTTTTTAATATTTTTGGTGCATGTCATAGATCTTCTAGATAATTATGCTTTCTTGGGTATTTCGACCACCCTTCAAATTAGTGACCTTCGATACGGCGTGGTGGGGGAAGTTCACCAGGATCTTTAGTTTTTAGATTTAAGAATTTTTTAAATATTTTCGATGCATGTTCTAGATATGCTTTCTCAGGTATTTTGACCACCCTTCAAATTAGTGACCTTCGATACGGCTTGGTGGGGAAGTTCACCAGGATCTTTAGTTTTTAGAATTTTTTAAATATTTTCGATGCATGTCATAGATTTTCTAGATATGCTTTCTGGGTATTTTGAACACCCTTCAAATTATTGACCTTCGATACAGCGTGGTGGGGGAAGTTCACCAGGATCGAGGAAACTAATGGAAGTCGACAATAGATTCAATCTAACGGAGCGAGCGATCGCGTAACTGTCCAAGTCTCGAAGGCATTTATTGCTCTCCTAGAGCAATCTAGACTCTCGCTTCACGAATAACATCAATATACAAGTTTAAAATTCATTTTAGTCCTTCCAGTTGCAATTTTACATTGATAACTACAATTTTGAGGCCAATTTCAAATGTTAGATTCAATCTAACACTGTTCATTTTTATTTTTGCTTTGTTTTTTTTTTAAATATTTTGTATGTTTTAGTGGGTTAAATAAAATGAATTGAATTGACTCTGAACGTGCTAACCCTCGCGAAACTTTCCATAGCGCGAATGATCCTGGGTTAACGACAACGCTAATGTTAACATGAACAGGCTTTATTCGCCTGCTCTTAATGCAAGATACTAAAGAGCAAGTTGAGACATTGGGTGGTGTGAGTAAAGTAATTCATATTTTTGACTCGGGGCTTCGGATTCATTCATTTTTCAACGGATCATACCATTATTACTAGTAACACAAAACAGATTCTTACAACAACAGCAGAAATACAAAAACAGATTCTTGTAATTGACTGTAGAGAGGTCTCTGTTTCAAGTCGACCGCTTTGCACGTGTCTGTCTATTTGTAACGCATTTGCGGCTAAACGCGTGGACCGAATTCTATGAAATTTTGAATGGACCTTCCTTTCAGAAATGCCCAGCTAAGTATGTACAAGAATTTTTAAAATTTGCTTGCATTTAAAGGAAAAAAAGATACTTGGGCCTTCTTCTACAGAAAACATATGATTTTTAAAATTAACTATTCCATCATATGCAATTGAAATCAAATTTCAAGATAACCCTCGGGCCATCCTTTTTTTTGAGGATGAAGCCCAGTTAGGTCTTAGACCTGTGCGTGGGTAATGAGTTTAAGTAAAGTAAATTCGTATGGCTTTTCGTGGTGGGGAGACCCTTACGGGTGGTAATGAGTTGAATGATGGTGATCGATGAGTTGAACCTATAGTTTTAGGTGGGTTCCGACCACCGGGAAGTGATTTTACAGTGTCTTTTTTGCTGGCCAATCTAATCGGTCACCGTTCCAAACAGGTCCCACGAGAACGCAGTTTATCTCTACCTGATTGAACAGATACCTGCTACGGCTCGCGGCTATCACTTCCCTTCCCTGTTATTCATCTGGTTGAGCTTTCATATGAATTAAGAATAACATATTTGTTTAAGAGAAAAAGTAATTTATAATATTTCAATTAAGTAAAATAACAAGTCATTACTAAATGAAAATTATACAAATTAAATTAATATTATTATATAAATTCAATCATCAAACATTTGAAATCTGGTCTAATTTGAACAATCAGCTGTCTTGAAAATAGAATTGTTGATGTAAACAGTGACTTTTTGTGGAAGATTGACATGAAATAAAATACGCAAACTGAATAAAGGCTTAGGTCTGATGATGATTATTGCGGTGTTCATTGGAGTATGTTCCTCTGTGCAAGCACCCTTATTCTTGGTCGAGAGGTCTACTTTTCACAGAAATACTAGTTAATTAGATTTGGACGATTTAATCGAATTGATTTGAATAAAATGAGCCAATCATAGTTGTTTCCCATGTTTTCCGATCGCACTCCCGTCACTCCACTCTCTCAACTTACTCAACAAATTATTCACATCACCCATGGAATGGGCTAGAATTAGCATTAACATAGTTTTGCTCAAACTCTCTCTCTCAATTAGTTGAACATATTTGGTAATTTAATAATTGCGGCAGCTAACAAAATTATGATTGCCAGCGGATAGGCACCAGAAGAATAATTGTAATCACTGCATAATCAATGTAAATAATAACGGATTTCCACCCACAACCAAACATAAAAATAACACATTTAAAATGATGCGACAGAAACATAAGAGGCTTATTATACAGAGCCATTTCAGTCGCAGTTGCACGACACAATATAATTAATTAAGGATGAATTACACCAGCCAGGTAAATTTAATTAAAAAATCAGCTGATGGCTCCAAACATGTTAATACTTTTACATCGTTGAGCTTGGTCAGACGCTCAGCTAATGTAATTTAACCTACCTACATTGAAGCGCACGACTGAAGTGGCTCTATATAATGAGGCACTCATGAAGATGATTGTGCTGGAACTAATCTAGAAGGGCATTCACGGAAGTGGCCTCCAGGTTTCATTTATTTTTCTGTGTAATTGATGACTGAAAGACTGGATAGTTTACCAGTGGTATGAGTTGAAGTAATGGAGAGATAGGCGGAAAGATTACCGTACGTACGGTTATTGTTGTCATGTACGGTAATTACCATACGAACGGTAATTGTAGTTACATACGATAATTACTGTACATACGGTAATTGGTGCTACATACGGTAATTACCGTACATACGGTGAGAAAGATAGACACCAAGCATACAGACAACGAACATTCCAACACCAAGTAGTCAGCAGTCAGGTCATACCCGGGAGGCTACTTCCGCTGCGAGCCCTTTGTCTAGTTAGTTGGCATTGGTAGCAGCAGACTGAATCACAGTCGCTGGCTGGTTTATGGGTGCGAGCGACATACCGCCTTCGCTGGTGAACAGAAGCGACGTGGGCGCCAAATTGGCGTCGGCGTAGTGACGCGGCCGGCTTCCGACAAACAGCTTCAGCACAAAACAGATAAGCGCCGTGAACACGGCCAGACCCGTCGCCACGCTTAGAAGTGTCGGCATGTCGGTCGTCAACACTACCAGGTCTGCAAAATTCACAAAAAAATATTATTCGATCATTTATTCATAAAATACCTAGGAGTTCAAATCAACTCCTCAAAAATATTACAAGAAAATAAAATGAACACAATTATTTTTGTAGTACATAGAAGTAAATAAAAAATTTCCTATTTACACAATATTTGAATAGGAAAGATAGCTCACAGTAACAGAAAGAAAACAGTAAAAGTTAATAAGTCGATATTAGAATAGGAGGAATGGATCGAGCCTGGGCGCGAGGTACCGTCCTATATTGACAGTAATTTTTAGAGGAAATTTTACATTGTATATTATTTGATATCAGAGGGTTATTGACGTGGATAGTAATAATAGGAAAAAATAATGAATGCCACATATTATTAGTCTATGTAAAAGACTCTCCTAATCTGCTAATCTTCTAACTCTAATCTGTTGAGAGATAGCTTTGAAAGGAGACAGCTTACAACTCTTTTTGATTCTATTAATTTCCACATTGTTAATGATGCCAATCCGACTTATCATCACCCAATTCACACACTCTGCTTTATCTGGCCACTGTAAGCGATAACACTTTGTTTCTGCTTTTGGCCAGATTCCGTTGCCTTGCCTTTCCATGCATGATATGATTTATTTAGTCTATAATTTAAAATTTGATGTACCTTCACCAACCTGCTACTCATACAGAGACTTCAGACACTTTAGCCATGAAAGGTGTCTGGAGGATGCTATCAATATACCATGGCACACTATAGGTTTCATTGATGACATCAATGCTAAGGTTGCAGTATTCAATAATATGATACACAGTATTTTTGATAAGCATGCCCCAATGCATCTTAAGCGAAAGCCGGTGCCTTGGATAAATGATGAAATACTAACTGCCAGACGTGAGCGTGATAAAGCCAGAAGAGTATTTGGCAGAACTAGTAATCAAAATGACTTCAACATTTTTAAAACTTGGCGCAATCGTGTGAAATCACTTTGTCGCAATGCTAAGCTTCGGTTCTATCACAGACAGTTCAATCTTGGTAACTCGACATCAACTGTGTGGAATAATGTTCGCAGATTAGGAGCGCATCAAGGAAAGTCTACTGCTGTTATAAATATCCCTCTTGACGAGCTTAATGAATTTTTTACTAAGGGTTCAAATCAGCCACATGCCTTGAACTCATCACCGGCTACAGACCATCTTGTCATGCAGTTCAGTCATAACTTGCCAGAGGAGCGTTTCTTCTTTTCACATGTTCCTCCATCCATAGTAACAAGGACAACTCTTTCCATTTCCAAAACCTCTAAAGGAATCGACAATATCCCTATCATATTCTATAAAAAAACTCCTACCAGTAATTCTACCTTCAATCACCCATATATTCAATGTTTCCCTCCAGACAGGAAAATTCTCCAATCTCTGGAAATGCTCCATTGTTAGACCTTTTCCCAAAACTTCCAATCCTACAGCTCCTAGTGATTGCAGGCCTATTCATATTCTATGTTCCATATCAAAGGCACTTGAGAGAATTGTTCATGGTCAGGTGAGTGTTCATTTATGCAGATTCAATTTCTTTTCAGAGTTTCAGTCTGGCTTCCGCCCAAACCATAGCACATGGACTGCCCTCTTGCGTGAGAAGAAACATGTAGAGGGAGTTTCAGGAAGCTGAACATAATGACATTCCCATCTATGTACATCATGAATAGCTTACTACATGTAAAATCTAAAATAGAAACCTTTTCTAGTGCTAATCATTGTTACCAAACTAGACATAGAAATGATCTTTCCACGCCTCAAATACGACTGACCAGAACACTTGAGAGTCATATTTACCAACAACTAAAAATTTACAATAATCTTCCTTTATCAGTAAGGGAAAATTTCAAAAAAAACCTATGGAAAATTTAAAAAAAAAAAAATCAAGAGAGGAGTTGAAGGAAAAAGAATCTTATTCAATTAATGAATATTTTGAATCACCTTTGAGAGCGAATCCATGATAATATTATTTTGACATTTCTGTATGCTTCAAGAAAGTGGACTGTGATATTTAGTTATTATAATAAATTAAATGTTGATTTTTTTGTATTCTGACAACCACTTAACTTTATTTTCATATTTGACTTGACTGTGATAATCAACTTATCTGTTTTCAAAGTTTGTAAAAGTTCCTTATAGTCGACGGTATGTTTGTGAATATTACTATTTTATAATAATTTGTAATGAGGAGCTCATAAATTATATCAATTTTTCAAAGCTGTGATAATTGGATATTATAATTACATGTAAATTTATTTGTTTCCTGTCAATCAACTACGGTATGTTATATTAACTTGACTGTGATCGTTAACTTTTTTCAATTTTGCAAAGGATATGACAATATTATGTTAGTGAATATGATTAATATTCTACATAGGTACTTTATAACAAGCTTTTACATTGTCCAATGTTTCATGGCAATAATTGTTTTTTTTTTAATTTGAATTTTGAATGAAAGTTTAGATGAGATTGAAGAAACTGAACAGAAAGAGGAAATAATAGCAATTGAGGGAAAAAAGGAATGAATTGAAATGAATCTATGGAAACTAGGGAATGAATTGAAATAAATCTATGAAAACTAGGGAATAAGCTGACACCATATAGAAAGCAAGGAAGGACCAAACAATAATTAGTGTAAGACCAAGAATAGGGAAAGCATCAAAAACATAAATGACTAAGTTGGGATAAACACATCACACAATGCTCATCAAAAATTGTTAAAACTAGTATATAAGTCTATTCGATTAAGACAAATTTTTTCAACAGAAATATTAAAGAATGCACGTTAGCCTACTCATTGGTTGTCAATAATAATTATTATAATATAATTATGGCATATTGGCCCAGGGGGGCAACAAACATAGCTAAACGAATGGTGAAAAAGTAAACCAAATATAAACATTAAAAATTATTAGAACAATCTACACAAATTACTTGAACTTTACAAGAAATTCTCAAAATGGCTGTCTCGTTCAGTAATGTATGCATGAATTTCATGCTTGATCTTCTGTTCTTGAGAAAACGACTTGTCAACAAAGCAGAAAACTCAACAATACTACAGACTTGATGTAGCTAGAATCAATTTCAAAGGTGACTAGATTTGTTGTGACATGGTGACATGGCATGCTGTCTATCAGAAGCCACCATACTTAATAATTCAACGAAACTATTATTTACAGATATGCCTATTTACAGTGGAAACAATTAGTCTGGGCGCACGGCTCTCCCACTACTGGCCGTACTGTAAAAGTTGGCTCACTCACTCCACTGCTTTCTACCGCTCCACTGACGGCTGAAATGGTGACCTTGAAGACACAAATGCTTTTAGAAATGAGCGATAAACACTCCCCTCTCCACCAGGCGCCTTCGCTGACTACCAAACGGCCGCGCGCCCAGACTAATTGTTTCTACTGTACATGTGCGCGACTTTATAATCACTCTGTAGTATATAAGTCTATTCAATTAAAAAAAAATGTTGCTAACAGAAATATTAAAGAATGCATATTACTCATTGGTTAATTCAACAATTGTTTTATATTGTTTGTTGACAGTTTTTTTTACTACTACCATCTTGTTTGACTTTTGATGTAAGGTTTTTCATTTTTTTTTGCTATGAAGTCCTGACGTGTACCATGGCTTTATGTTTCCATGTATAAAAGATAAATAAAATAATAATAAGATATGTTATATTGGCCTGGGGCTAATAAACATCTGCCAAATGGAACCACTCTTCAAAGTTCAAAAGTTAATTTTAAGGGTAATAGGTTTCAAGCGTTTAGTCTAGTCAAATTCACAGGCATTTTAAAAGTCCTTGACTCAAGAGATACTGAAGGAACATTCATAAATACGATCCTTATTCTAAAAATAATTCTTCTAGTACAACTCTGCTCCTGCCCCCTATAGATTGAAAATCTATATTTTTTTATTTTTCTTCTTCAAACATCTTCCATTTTCTTCTCCTTATTTTTCTTTCCCCCTCTCCAATCGTAACAATTGGAAGATCTTCCAATACAAAGAATGTATATTGAAGTGACATTGAACTGACCTTGAGTACAAAAGACACGCTTGTTGGGTCGCTGCAGTGTCACCGTATGAAAGCCTGGCTTGCACTGGCATATCGCGTTGTGACGTATCTGAATGCAGGCCGCGTTCTGGTCTGTGAAACTGCATGTCTGGTAGTAGAAGCATTGCTCGCCAAGGCGCACGGCTGTATTAACAATAATAACTCAAATTATTATTCCAACTATAAACTGCAAATATAAATTAAAGTTTATTGGATGAAATGATCCTGACTAAATTAAGATGAATTTTTGGATGTTGAACAACTTGGGTTATATTTGTACTCAGCAGAATCTTAAGTGAATTTTATAAAGTTAAAAAGGCACAGTCTAAATTTATATTTTGTATTGTACAATTTCTTTAGTTTTACTTGATGAAAATTTTCTTGATACTGTGGTTTAAGTGGAAGAGGGGGCTTGTATGCCTCAACTTCGCCCACAGCACTTTTTGTATTGTAAAGTGCGAAATAAAGACATTTTATCCATCTATCTAAAGCTGTATTTGCAGAGGTAGATGTGGTACAGCTGAAAAATCGTTTTTGAAAATCTTTTATGAAGCAACCGTGCTATTTATAGCAAATAAAACTTCTAGTGCAGCTAAAAATAGCTGTTGAAGGTACAGGATGATTCAAAGAATCGGAAGATTTTGAAAGTTGTGTTGATGGCCGTTGGCAGTTGGCACCTGTGAATAAGAAGGCATCACAAATTTGGCACAGAACCACATCACAGTCACAAACCCAATCAGGCACCCTGCTACTAATGAAATATACAAACATAATAGAACAGTTATCAGCTTTTCTTAAAATAGCACAATATAAAAGAAATAAACCATGTACAACATTAAAAATTCAACTTGAAAGCAGAGCAAAATTTAGAGATTTTCAATCAGGCAGATCAGTCCTGCCAACCTTAGTTACGCCACAACCAGTAACTTATGCCAACCTTTCAGCAATACCCTGTCATTCAGTTATCACGGATTTTTGGAGTGGTTTGCAACGTACATTTGCAGTGGGAGCATTTTATCGTCAAGCAAAAACAATGACAGTGTGGAGGAAGCGCATAGAAAATTTTACGTAATTTTAATTTAGGACGCCACAATCGTGTTCTATCAGAACATGCAATTGAATCATTACACTTCAATTGCAGTGTTTAAATTGCATGTTTTGATAGAACACGATAGGGGCGCCCTAGATTAAAATGATTCAAAATTCTCTATGCACACCCTCCACGCGTTTGTTGTTTTTGATTGATGATAAAATGCTCTGACTGCAAATGCACGTTGAGCACCACTCCAAGAATCCATGATAACTAAATGGTCTAAATGGCAGGATATGGCAGACAGGCTGGTATAAGTTACCCACTGGTACCAGCTGCCAACAGCCATCAACAAAACTTTCAAAATCTCCCGTTTCTTTGAATCAGGCTGTACATATAGCTGACACTTTGTTTAATTCTTCTATATAGCTCCCCAACTATTTAATGTAAACGCAGCTTACGGGTGATTTGACAGAGAGCAATACTTCGTCAAATCAATACGCAGGCCAAATCTGTAGAACAAGCAGACGTAAAGAATGGTCAGTAGCGATTCAGTAGATTGGAAAAAATTGCCAACGCTAAGCTTAAACTCGCTAATAATACAGTATAATAAAAATACAGTATTTAAATTAATTCTTCACTTTGCCCTCCAGTATAATTGAGGCCTATAATGCTCCTATAAATTAGAAAATATCCAAAAAGCACAGGAAAAGAAATCAATACATGGAGCAGTGGATTAAAAATAAATAATATTCTCAATAAATTAAGAGAATTTTTAATTCTATTGAAAAATAGAACATATCAAAGAAATTGTTTTCATTCGTTACCTGATTCATAAAATGTGTCAGTAACATCCTAAAACACAATCTTCAAGCAGGTAATTGCACTGTTCACATTCAAAAATTCAGTTTCTGGGAAATGTAGGCCTAGGGTTGCATGAGAGTCATGAGAGTTGTATTCAAATTAATACTTTAATACTGGCTGGAATTCAAATAGTGTTTGTATTTCCTACAATAAATAAGCTAATATCACAAAATGGTGTACTTACGCTTGGCACAGCCCTTGAAAGTACCGATGTGCACGGGATAGGCTCTTTCGCATTCACAGCGGGATGTAACCTGGTCACAAACGACGTGTAACAGCTTGGGGTTGCAGCTGCCTTCGCAAGGTGCTCCAACATACTGGCCTAGATCTGAAACAAATTAAATATAGGCTATATGTAATAAAATAGCTCAGTAGATGATATGCAAAACGTAATTGATATTCATTAATACTGGAAGGATGAATCAGAACCAATTTTCAAATAATATAGATAAGATTATACACATTTAAAGGATTTGAGACTAAAAGAGGAGATAGAATCGTTACCAATTGAGTAGGTAGGCTACACACTACTCTATATCGAGAGCATCTTAGGCACAGGGTTGAAAACATTTAAATTTCCTTACCTTTTTAACTTACGATTTACCATCATGACCATCAGAAAGCTTCCGTTATAAGCTACACTTTCCGTTTAAATGCCAAATATTTCCAATTAATTTGAAACCTCTTGAAATCCTACCGAAACCCTTAATCATCGATCTTATCGCAATCTTCACTTTAGCCTTAATTTTTTCTAAGAATCTATTGTTTTTAATCAAGAGGTCTGCCAGCTAACATCTACTTCAGTTACAAACGAAACTTACTTAATTGAAACTCACTTAATAATTGTACGGTTATAACGAAGTAGCATACACCAACAAAGAAAGTTTTCACTGTTTTGTAGAAATAGTTGTGAGAAACTTGAATAATGGAACAGATAAAGTTAAAAACCAGAGTTCCAAAGTACGGACAACAGCAATGGCAAACACCAAACACCAAACAACCAACATGGAAGATTTTGAGGTTAGGATATTGCAAAATGCAAAAATATAAAACACATGCATAATCACAGCCTTTATAATATTATTCCGTAAGATTGATTGAAATATTTTTTGAGACAAAATATGAAAAATATTGAAAGTTTGGGAAAGTATGAGATATTATAATAATCAGAGAATGAATAAGTAGACTAATAAGTAATTCTGAAAATACCACTGAATGGAAAATTGTGAAAGACAAAATTATGACTGTTAGCTTACAACCGCTAAATTTGAACTAGCGCTGATGATTGTGGTAGGCTACATCCACCACTTTTAAATAAAGCATAATAGGAAATATATTATATGTATCTAAATTAACAATTTCTACCACAAGAAAAAATATTCAATTACAAAATTTCTTCATGATTTAAACAAATTCAACAAGACTACACATCACCCTGAAAATGGAGATACCATTCATTACTTTTTATTTTATAAAGTGAGAAATCTATCCCAACAAACCTAAATTTCTTGTAAAAATATATTTTCAACTCCTAATATAGTAAGATTATTACAAAGATACTCAAAGAATTTTCAGAAGCAAAACTACACATTACACATTACTTTCTTTGTAACTTGAACAAAGCAATTTTCAGCACTTACCTAATTCAATTAATTTGTTAAAAAAATACACAAAGATCTTTCATCAATTATTGTGGGTGAAACAAATCAACTGTAATACCATGTTAATATGAATATTCTATAATAATAAATTTATAAACGAATTGAGACATTCAAAAGCCAAGTTGTATGATTCTGAGTTCTTATGTGCGTTACCTCATTTTATTTCCATTATTATGTTAGTTTAATCTGAATTTTCAGTCCTAGCTTCATGCTACAGAGAATAGTTTCATTATATGAGTGCCTTTTTTTTATATTTTTTGGAAATACTGTAATAATCAATGAATTCAAGTATGGTTTGGTAAAGTAAGGTATTAAATTTGATATTTTCAGTGTTCATTCTTGTGAGGTCCGTTGATTTTCATCTAAAATTTATCATCATATTTAACTAAAGAATATAAATATGTAGACAATTTGATAATATCTATTTCTGTTGTGTGAATGATAATATTGAAAGTGAAATAGCTTAAATCCACGTTAACAAAAATTTTAAAATACGTAAAGATGTGACAATAACAACTTGAAAACAACAAAATATCTGTGATGTTTTCCATGACGAAATACTTAATGAACAATCTAATATTAAAACTGACACTGTATTTAACTTTTATATATATTTTTTTTACTCACTTATATTGGAGATTGGGACGAAGCTTCTTTTCAGAAGTGAAATGCATCCCTCTAGCATTTCCAATATAAGTGAGTAAAACAATATATAAAAGAGAAATATAGTGTCAGTTTTAATATTAGATTCAACAAAATATTCCTCAAACGCTGTGGGTCGAGTTCCTGGGAGCCGTGCAGGTAATAGGTATATGTAACTGGTGGTGACTGATTGGTCTATTTAAATTCATAGACGTTATAAAATTTGAATAGACCATTCAGACGCCACCGGTAGCATTTACCGGTTACTGGCAAAGCTCCCATAAACTCAAACATTGTAATTTCCAATTAAACATCATGTTTATTCAGCAGACAAACTCATTCCACAATCCCTAATTTTCAGCGTTTTGATAAGCGGAAATTCCATACAAATTTCTTCCCAATCGCATGCAAAAAGCATGTCAAATGTTAAGTAAAATGAAGTTGAGTAAAGAGTGGCAATGGCCTGAAGTGGATTCCACAGGTGGTTTTACGCTACACCACCCCCTCCCCACCCTTTTAAATAACTTATGACTGTTGGAAGCTTGGAGGGGAAGGAGGGGTGTCACGTGACTCGCTGGGTCTCCCAATCGATGAGCCAAACTATGATGACGTGCTCGCCTGATGACCCACCATCTCAACAGCAGTTGTTAAGTTATAGAGCACTGTTGTAATAATTTATGATGACTTGTTTAATGATTTCTTTTTGACTCATAACGAATCAAATAACACAATATTTCCCAAACTGGCTGCTAATACTGCAATGTAATTTGAAGTTATACAACCAATTTACTCACAGTATAAAAGTTATTTTATATCGTATTCTTTCCAACCCCTCTTTTTCTTCAACTGTGAATAAACTTGTAATAAGTTCAGACACAAGTTTCGTCAACTTGATTTGGAAGTTGAAAAAGAACTGTAATATAAATAAGGACTTTCTATTTTACTATAAATAGGTTACATGAAGTAATATTCTTACTTTTTATAACTTATATTCTATAACTTTTTATGGTAAATTCAACGACTTGCAGTCAATTTTAATTGAGAGTAAATAATGCTTCTACTCACTTTTGGCCAAACGTTTTCGAGTCATGGAGACTTATCTTCAAAGGCTTTGGCCAAAAGTAAGTAAAAAAGTAAGAAACATTTTTTCTTTATTTATTTTGTGAAATATTAGGGTTCAAAGTTGAAACTTTTGGTTTTTGGGGGCAATTGATCTCTTCTACTAGTTATATTAAACTTTTGATAAATTTTCTATAACTAAAAGACACCTAGTGGAATAAAATGACAGTTTTTTATTTTAATCTATTTTTTGTGAAAAACTGACATTTTTTACAGATTTACAAAAATTTATTTTGAATAAAACTATTTGTTAGATTAAAACCAAAAATATGCCATTTTATTCCTCTATGTGTCTTATAGAAAATTTATAAAGAGTTTAATATAACTCGTAGAAGAGATCAATTGCCCCCCAAAATCGAAAATTTTCAACTTTGAACCCCCATATTTCACCAAATAATTGAAGGAAAAAAATTCTAACAGCGATAAATAACATTTAAAATTCCTAATAATATCCAATACGAGAAACCTAAAAAAAAGACTACCAAAAACCCTGCGCACAGCCTTAATACACACTTTCAATACAGACTAGTAAATATAAGTAACCAAATGCAGCACTGCTCAGTTATTGTTTAATCAAATGCCAATACTTTCTTCTCAACACTCTCCACTGGCTTACACCCTGAATTTGAGTCATCTACAGCCAGCTTTGTAAAGGTAATGATCTCAGAAAACCAAGATGAATGGTTTCTTTTAGTTAGAAGTTCTCTTGATCAGGATTAGATCCTCTCTCACCAAGAAACTATGTTCTATTTTCATTACCTGGCTCTTTGCTCTTTTCACGATAACCTAGCCTTGAAAATATCAAAATATTTCTTGTCTGATATTTTATCAAAGCCTGAAGAGAGTTGGTTGCATTTTGATGAAAGGCGGTATTGGCTAACACCTTTGAAATTCATTCCTCCTGAACATTACTGTGAACATTGTATTGATTACCGCCCCTCTTTGTCGTTTATCATTTTTAGGATAGTTTAAATGTCTTTGACGTCCTTCCAACCATAAGCAAAATTATCAACATGGTCACCTAAAATGGTGCTTGCACAGTGGTGCATCCAATATTCAAGGATAATCACCATCGCAAAATCTAACACATGGTGTTGAATGGAGGTATTCACGCTGCTCTAGTCACACAGCATGTGTTTGAATTTACAAATGAAAATGACAACTACAATTCATACATCAAACTCCAATACCATAACAGTAAAACCCACAAAACACCATCATCCTTAAAAAAATCAAATATAATATTATATCACACAGATTAGATTTATCAAGCGGCCACTGACCATCTCTTAAAGGGGTATATGGACGTGTCATACTTTTTAATTCCTAATTTAAAAAATTTAAACAGAACAATCAACTCAATCCAAATACTCCTACACCCACCAACTGCACCCACAGACTAATATAATACAAGAATACATAAATTGAAATGAAATGACTGCAACAAGTTCTACATTGGACAAACGGGCAGGACATTTCCACTAGATTTAAAGAACTCCCAAGAGCCATCAAACACACATTCCACAATCTAATATCAAAACTATTTATCTATTTATTATATGATTTTCACTCACTTATACTGGGTGTACTGGAGGGATGCATTTCACTTCTAATGAGAAGCTTCATTAGCCTGATGAAAGGATGAAGTTTCTCTTCAAAGAAGAGGAGTGAAATGCATCCCTCCAGTACAAGTGAGGGAAAATCATGTAATAAATAGAGAATATACAGTGTCAGTTCTATTATTAGATTGTTTATCAAGTATTTCGTCATGGAAAACATCACAGACCCATTCCACCTTGCCTGAATACATCATTTCAACAAACCACACTTACACAGTCATCAAAACTTATTTAGATATACATTCTATTAAAAAAAAAACTCGAAAACTAACTGTATTAGAGCAATATGAAATTTATAAAAACAGAAAACTACAGCCTGACTTAATTTTAAATGATCAACTCTAGTTCACCTCTCACACCCTGTTTGATTACATGTAACTTGACCAATGTAAACTCTGCTAAATATTATTCTATTATAAATTATTGGAAAAAATATAATTTATGATTAATTATTGGATTCTGATATTGGTATATTAGAGAATGAATAATAATATATATGAAGGTATCATATATGCCGTAGCAGGTATCTGTTCAATCAGAGAGATAAGCTGCGTTCTCGTAGGTCCTGTTCGTAACGGTGACCGATTAGATTGGCCAGCAAAAAAGACACTGTTCTCTGCTGTAAAATCACTTCCCGGTGGTTCGGAACCCACCTAAAACTGTAGGTCCAACTCATCAATCACCATCATCCAACTCATTACCCACGCACAGGTCTCAGACCTATGTGGGCTTCATCCTCCCAAAAAAAAAAGAAATGGATTTTCCATGAACAGAAATTTAATACTATTGTGTACTGTCGGTCGTCTGACGATGCTCTTGACAACAAAGTGAAACGGCCGTCATCCCATAATGTGAGTCACAATTTCCACTTGAAAGTGTTTTTTAAAGTTTTATTACTCTCCTGGATTTCTTGTTCCGTGACGAACTGCGTTGTTAATATTAACTTTTTAAGTGAATTCAACGACTTGCAGTCAAATTTTTATTAAGAATAAGCAGTATTTTACTTACTCTGTTGGCCGAACGTTTTCGAGTTGTTAAAACTCATCTTCAAGGCATCCTAGATAGCGATTTTGGTTTGTTGGTTAGAACTGTGGTTTTTGTATAATGTGGACAAAACGTTTGTGTGATTTAAAATTTACCGTAACTGTTCAATGAACCAACAAACCAACATCGCTATCTAGTATGCCTTGATGATGGGTTTTAACAACTAGAAAACGTTCGGCCTACAGAGTGAGTAAAATACTACTTATTCTTAATAAAAATTTGACTGCAAGTCGTTGAATTCACTTTATAAGTTTTATTACTAATCAGTAATCACCTATATATGTTTTGGAGAAATAAAATTCATTCATTCATTATGAAGTATGAATTCTATTTATGGAATATGAATAGTAATAAATTATTGGAGTAATTAACAAATCTTCAGACTCAAGATAGTCCACATTATTACTGGCATTGGAAACCTTAAAACCTACTTGAAAACGTTTTAGAATGAAGAAGAGTGCCTAAAATGCAAATTTACTAGCATAGAAGAGCTTTTCTCTGCATTGCTAATTAGGTAGATACAGTGTTGGCGTTTTCTTGTAACTGTGATGACCAGGATGGAAGGGGAAGTAGATAGTAGACTTTCTTGGCAGTCGATTTAGGGGAGAGTTGTATTCTATATCGTGCTGTTCCGTGCTTGATACAGCGAGAATCGATACATTAGAAAGAGGTTTTACAATTGTTGCCTATATATCTGAGCCCAACTAAACAGTATTACGTTCAGTTAGGCCACTTAAAAAAGTTTCTCCACTTCTTTTCAACGTTGAAATCCAAACTCTTGATAAGCCTGCATCAATAGTTAAAAGCTCCAAGAATAACTGTGATTATTTTTCTTCTCCCTTTTCTCCCTCTTCTTCTGCATGTGCTGAAGAAGGATAGTAACTGTTTCTCGTTGTTTGACCCCTCCATAAAAACCCGACATGGCAACCAGCTTGTTTTGGAGGCACATAGTACAATATTATTATCAGGAGGAATCGTCAGGGCTGATTCTAGTACTGCTATTCAATAATCTACTGCCGGTGAGTAGTGGAAAAGTACAACATAAAAGTAGTACCTTATTAGTACAAAAAACAAAAAAATTGTGTTATATTTCAAGGAACGCATAAACTTTAATTTTCAATAGTATCTTACTTGTAATTTGGCAATCTGACGCTTTTTAAGCTGATTTCAATCTGTGATGTTTTCCATAACGAAATAGGCTACTTGATGAACAATCTTATTTTGATGAACAAACATACTAACACATATTAGGTATGCTATCGTAGTATGGAGTAATTAATCAAAACAAAATCTTGATAGGGTGTTTAAGATCCAAAAGAAGCGGTTAGGCGTATAGAAAGAGTAAATAGATTAGATTCATGTAGGTCGTTATTCAAGAGACTTGGTCTCCTAACTGTACCCTGCTTATATATGTGTATGAAGCTACTTTATATGTAAAAACGAATGATATTAACCAAAATCTTGATGTACATGATTATAATACAAGAAGCTGAGGAGATTATCACTTGGTGCGTCATAATAGTAGCTTATTCAAACAAAAACCTAGTTATATTGGTACCGCAGTTTTTGAAGAGTCTTGAAAATATAGAAATATTTAAAAATCAATTGAAGAAATATTTAGTTGATAAAGCTTTTTATAGTGTACAAGAGTTCCTTTCACATCAAAATTAAGCCTCACCTCAACTAATTGAAGTAATTATGGTATCTAGTGTATAATATTGTTGATCTGACTTGTCTTATACTCCTTAACTGGAGTCTCCAAGACGTAATCTACAAAAAAAAAAAAAAAAAAAAAAAAAAAAGAAAATTCTGCAATAAGCTACCGCAGTTTTTAAAGAGTCTTGAAAATATCGAATATTTAAAAAACAATTAAAAAAATATTTACTTGATAAAGCTTTTTATAATGTACAAGAGCTCCTTTCCCATCAAAATTGAGCCTCACCTCAACTAATTGATACAGTAATTATGGTATCTAGTGTATAATTGTTGATCTGACTTGTCTTATACTCCTTAACTGCATGGAGTCTCCAAAACGTAATCTACAAAAAAATCTAATATCAAAACTGATACTGTATTTCTGTTTAATAGCTATGTGATTTTCACTAAATTATGCTGGAGATACTGGAGGGATCCATTTCACTTCTAAAGAGGCAGGCTGATTCCTAAAGAGAGGCGGTCTCTTTAGAAGTGGAATGCATCCTTCCAGTATCTCCAGTATAAGTGAGTGAAAATATATATTAAATAGAAATACGGTGTCAGTTTTGATATTAGACAGATTTCAATGTTGTTGAATGCGTTTTAGAAGTTGTAAAATTTAGGAGTACTGAAATATTGAAAATAATTTGTTTTAATAGGTGACAACTTGTTTAATCAATTTTTAACTTTGCCGGTCTATTTAAACAAAAACCTCTCAATTCAATATCAATATTAATCTGATTTAATTGTGAATGTACACTTACAATTAACATTTACATGGTATACTTTTTTTTGTAGATTACATCTTGGAAACTCCAGTTAAGGAGTATAAAAGTCAGATCAACAATAATTATACAAACGTACACACTAGTTACCATAATAAATTACTATATCAATTAGTTGAGGTGAGGCTTAATTCTGATGTGAAAGGAACTCTTGTACACTATGCAAAGCTTTATCAACTAAATATTTTTTCATGACTTTTTAAAAACTGCGGTACCTTGTAGAGTTGTCTACCAATACAACTAGGTTTATGTTTGAATAAGCTATTATTGTGACTCACTAAGTGATAATCTCCTCGGCTTCTTGTATTATAATCGTGTACGTCAAGATTTTGGTAATTTCACTTTTTTACATATAAAGTAGCTTCATACACATATAAGCAGGGTACAGTTAGGAGACCATACATTAGCCTACACATTCCATTTTGTATACTGCTATTTCATAATTATGCTTTATATACTGCTATTATACATTCATAACTACAGTGAATTGTAAATAATAATGCCAAAATATTGGATTGAAGACGTTAATGGTTCTTTCAATCCTCAACATCCAATCTTCATCATATTCCTTTGATCTATTTTCTTTCAACACTGCTACACACATTATCAAGTCACCCAGTTTTTCACGGCTTTTGGAACGATGTTTTACATTTTCATCAGACAGAACATATTCCATCTTCTTCACATAGTCTTTATCAATTTCCTTGTCACACATCAGTTATCAAGTCGTCGTTCTTTGTGGTGATCTTTTGTAGATGACAGGTGAATAAGAACGATGGCAGACAGAGGTGATGATGAGGAAGGGGACGACGAGGAAGCAAGAGATAAGAGTGGCTCCCAGGCACGAGGTGGTGGCAAGACACAAAAGGGGAGAGCCCCGTTCAAGGTGTGGTTCTCGTTGGCTAGGGAGGCTGGGCGATCATCTGTCTCCTCTTCACACCCCTTGGGTCTAGGTGAGAAAATATTTCCCACAGAAATTCTCTCAGCAAAGACATGAAATAGTTTTCCGTATAGCTCCTTCTACATTGGAAGTACGTAAAATTTAGTTACATTTACATGGTTACAAAATAAAGCAATACAACAGAGTATCCACGGACCAGAAAAATTTACATAAAATGATAATTGATCGAACGAAGAGAGGTCTCTGTTTCAAGTAGATCGTTTTGTATTCTATCTGTAACACATTTACGGCTGAACGCGAGAACCGATTTCTTTGAAATTTGGCATGAATGTTCCTTTTAGTAATGCGCAGCGATGTATGTACAAGTTTTTTTTAGATTTTGTTGCATTTAAAGGATAGTTACAAGGAAAGAAAGGAAAGGCACCTAGGCCTTCTTCTTTAGGAGCATATGATTTTTTAAATGAGCTTATCAGTAGATTGTCATCTACTCTTATCCATCATATGCAATTGAAATCAGATTCATAGATAGCCCTCATGCCGTAACATCTGGTTATTTATCTGGTTGAGCCTTATTTATATGAATAAAGTGATCATTTATAAGAATTAGGTAATGTTTGTTTCATTCCTAATACTTCAATTAAGTATAATAACAAGTGATTACTAAGTAAATGATGTACAAATTTAATTAATATTCCTTTGTAGTGGCGAAGGTGATATTGTGGAAGGTATCCATAATGAACAATAAGACGAAATTGTCACAATTGAGAGTTTGATTGAGATTGATAATAGTGTAACAACCGAAACTAGTTTCTCAAAGTTTTAATAAATGTGGTTGTGACAATTTCGTCTTATTATTCATTAATTAATATTGTTTCACAAACGCGTTCATCAGACATCTAAAATCTAATTTGAGGTATCAGCTGTCTCGCAAATTGAAAACAGCCTTGTTGATGTGATACAGAGTGACCTTTTGTGAAAAACAGACATGGAATAGACTACGCGAATTGAATCAAGGGTTGTACTGATTAATGTGTTCAATTTCGCGATGGTGATTATCATTGAGTACATCGAGTATGTTCCTATGTAAAAGCACCCTTATTCTTGGGCGTGAGGTCTACTCTGTTCACAGAACTACTAGTTATTATCATCAGTTTTGTGCTGATAGACGCATATTCACCGGAACCTGTGTGGTTGATCAAATTGCTTTGATTACTATGAACATCATAATATGCTACTCAATTCACAAAAAATGCACGACAGTTCTTGAAAAAGAGTTTTGTTTTCTTTTCTTCCTGTTTAACAGATCTCATAATATATTTCTCAATATTTTCTCTCTGTTTTTCTTTAATTTGACAATTTAGAATACTGTAACTTAAGAAAATATTTTAGCACAATCAAGAATGAAAAAATGTAAAAATAAAGAGGATAACCGGGCTAATCATCAGCCTTCATATAGCCTATAATGTCCAATGTTTTGATTTTAAAATGTAATCAGCGACAGTTCCAGCTGACCAATGTTTAGATTTTTACTAGCCTAAACTAATTTAGAGACTATAGTGAAAATCTGTTTTACATCATAATTATTTTTGCATTTGACCCCAAACTCCAAAATCAATAGCGATCTCTTTTCTTTTTTTTTTGGAGGATGAAGCCCACATAGGTCTGAGACCTGTGCGTGGGTAATGAGTTGGATGATGGTGATTGATGAGTTGGACCTACAGTTTTAGGTGGGTTCCGAACAACCGCGAAGTGATTTTACAGCAGAGAACAGTGTCTTTTTTGCTGGCCAATCTAATCGGTCACCGTTACGAACAGGACCTACGAGAACGCAGCTTATCTCTCTGATTGAGCAGATACCTGCTACGGCTCGCGGCTATCACTTCCCAAAGAAAATTTAACTATTCAATTTTTTTTTTAATTATTAAGTAAGTTACTTGGACTATGAGTAAGCTAATTGCCAAGTTCCAAGAGTATAGAAGGTTCCTTTCAAGTGCTAAAGCACAGACGGACGGACAACGGCACAATTTCAATAAGTCCCTGTTGGGTCCTTAAGTCCTTAATAATATAAAAGTTTTCAAAACTGCAAATTTGAATACTCTCCAAAATGTGAGTTCAAATTCGAAGAAATACGGTTCCTATACAATTCATAAATTTTTCAATTAAGCGACAATCCATTGTAGGACGGCCCTATACCGGCAATATTAAATTAAGCAACTTTAGGTACATTTTAATTAGAAAAGTAATGAAGGAACTTATTTGAATTTTGGTGAGCATGTTTTCCAACTAATTCTGAGCCTATAGGATTAGAATAATCAATTTTCAGTGTAAGAATGAAAAATATGATTTTTCTGATAAATGTTAATTTTTCATTAAAAAGAATTTTTGTTTGAGTAATTGTGCAGTAATTACTGTAGTGGTGTACACTATTGTAGTGGCATATAAAGCTCACAAGAAAGAAAGGTTTATTGCCAATCAAAAAAAAAAAAAAAAATGAAAATAATGACAGGTTCATATAGTGAATATATACATCAGAAAAAGAAAATGTTATCACAGCTTGATAATTAATATTAATATTGGCGTTGCCAGCAGAACAAATGTTAACTTCAGCTAAAAAATTTCAGCCATTCAACTTTTATAGTTCGTGAAAAAAGTGTACCTTTATCTTTACAAGAGAACTGCGGCAAAGATTTTTCCACTCCTTAAACAACCCCGACACAAGTAACTATTTATTTTTTCAGGCGCTTACAATCCTCACAGGAAAAATAATCACATCAATGAAGGAGAAAATTTCAGAAAATAATTAGCAAAGAGCAGTAGAGTACCGACATGCGCGAGGGTAATTCATACAATAAACTGCCAAGAATTAGTTGACAAGCTATTATTTTTATTATTCAATTACTGTTGACTTCTTTAATGAAACCTTACTTATGTTCAAATTTTACTGTTTTTTGTATAAATGTTTCTTCATTTGTATTATTTTACGAGCCTATAACATTAAACACTGTTACTAACACTAAATAAAGTCTTAAATATCCATGTGTTACATCAACTATCTGCTTTATTTATGAAATTTAAACGTGAATTCAATCATTAGATTCTTTTAATGAGTGAGAAAAATACGCAATGCCTCTATGTTATGCGCAGAAATATATCAGGAGAGCAGTTCATTGTTTTGGAGATTGGAGCCACTTAAATGGGAGAATTCAGGAGTTTCCAGGCTGAATGGGAGCAATGACATAGCCACTTAATTGTACCCCCCCCCCATATGCCCAACCCCACCCATGACCCATCTCGTCTATTTGTCAAACGGCCGGAAAATCGATGGCCAGATCAGTACACTGCGCGCCAAAATGCACTCAGAACACTCGCATCTATTTTCAACTGATTAAATTGCTTCGCATTAATAAATTAGGCTACAATGTGGAGGATTTCGTTTCTATTCGATTTTTCTTTCACAAACAAGGTATGATATCGGAAAAGACTGTGTGAAAGAAAAAGTAGGTGAAAAAATTGAGGATGTCGAAACAGTTGGCGAGCGGTACAAGAGCCTGACAAAAATATTATATTCCATTATTTTTTAATGTTGAAGATCCATCTTGTTTCCACGAATATGTTAAGGCCAATAAAGCATACGCTTAGGGGATTCATAAACACTTCTTCCAAAGAATTTGTGAATAACAAATTCTGTTTTTGTCATGTAAGTTATTCAACATTTTACATGCAGGAAGTTCTTTTAAAAGTAATCTAATTTGCCGGGAAAAAGTTACAAAATTACCAGACTGGAATGATCCCTACCGCTAATAATCGGATACTTCCTTATATTGATTCATTGATCATCATAGAAGCCATAAGGGAGTGATGGCCACTCTACGAGCGCGGTGTTAGGGCGATCGTGATGTTCAGTCGCGAGTACCGGGACTGCGCTTGGAAGGGAGACCAGCAAAAAAGCATGACTTTATCTGCTTTGTTATCACATGACTGGTGGTTCTGAGGCCACCTAACACTGTATAGGTCAAATCCGAAACATAATTTATTGGATAAAATTCCTAAAGAAATGAGAAATACCTAGAATATTTAATTACCGATATTTCACATCGGTAGGCTTACAAATTTGTCACTTGCCTATCATTCAACAACAAGAAAAATATATTACCTCTTCTAGATTATTCATGAAAATTCGTTTTTCAAATTTTGTAAGAAATAATGATATTATTATATTTTATAATTTAACGATATATTATGTACCAGCTTTGAAAACTGACTTATTACCCATGCACAAGTCTCGGACTAATGTAGGCATCATCAAATCAAATAGAATCATTTTAATTCAAGTTCAGTCACATGATCAAGTTGGCAACATTTGAAACGTCAAAATAATAGTATGACTGGTTTGCTAGCCCAAAGGTCCCAGGTTCGATCCCAGTTCAGACCGAAAGATTTTACCTCGGGCTACTCCCGTGTTTCGGAGGCCACGTTAAGCTGTCGGTCCCGGCTGCCTAAAAGCAGTCGCTAAGTCACGTCAGAGGCCCTGAACGCCTGAACTTATTCAGGTGCGACCTGATAGCTCTAACACCAGACCTGAGCCAGCCAGGTCACACGATATTATTATTATTAATAATATGACAACATTTTTACATTAAACATGGTGCTTCAACAATAAAAATACAGTTAGAATAAGGATAAGGATATCCTGAAAGTATCTCATGACTACAATCCACATCCACGACCATGAATAACGAGCTATGACTCTAACCACAGCATTTCCATTTCTATGCCTTCTTGAATAGTGTAAGGGGCACCTTTCGGTAGAATCTCTTCAATACCTTTTGTCATTTTAGTGACATTTGCAAAATCGTCAACAATTTGGGAAAGTCCAGTATTAGCTTGGTAATGAGTTCCTCTTTCTGAATCACTTTGATCCTATCTGCACTAAAAATCAGCAGATATCATTTGTATGTATAGCCTATAATAAACATAGCCGATTTCGACTGTAGGTGACTCTTCAGAACTCAACATTCTGTTTTAGTCTAAAGAGCGTACTACACAAACGAGAAGTTTGTGATTGCTTTCCTCATTGAGCTAACACAGAACTGTATCAGTGTGCCGAGCCCACCGAAATATATCTATGCTTGACAGTCCATTCCCACCTTTACACAGAGTCTGACTGCAAAGGTGAGTGCGCATACTACCTAGCACACTTCTGAGCTACTTCCTGCGTCCAAGCCATCATTCGACAGAGACATTTGGAAAGCAACACAACGGTTGTAGCCTTTTTTGAATCTGAAATGAGTAAAACTTAATTCATTTCAAGTCACAATAAGGCATATGAGGCAGATATAATTAAACTTCTTTTAATTGAACTGAATGTCAATTTTTGTTAGGAAGAAACAGAGGAGGCAGTCTCTAGCTCAAAGTTTAAGGTCAAAGTTATCCTGTCATGAGACTGAAAGCATGTATTTTGTTTGCATGTAATTTTTGTTAGGAAGAAACAGAGGAGGCAGCCTCTAGCTCAAAGTTATCCTGTCATGAGACTGAAAACATGTAGGTCTCCAAGGGGATTTATTTATATACTCCAAAAGGAAATGAATATAAAATTCAATCATCTATTAATATTGGTAAGCCCATCTTCGTTGCTATTGGATAAGTTTATTCATTTGATGTCAGTTACCTAACTCCATCAGTTTTGAATGTAACACTAAGCCATCTCATCCCATAATCCATCAATAAATAAATTGTGAACGTTTTTCAGTTCGTGGGATAACAGGAAAGTTCTATTCCTTGCGGGAAAGCAGTTGCCAGTCTGAGCCAGACGTGGATGCTGTGAACAGGGCTTACGACTACGGGCCGAAGCAGAAATTTCCCGGCCATGATCCCCCCCTAGAGAGCCATCGGTAGGTTGGCAACCCTCAACCTAGAATATTAAAAGGCAATTGAACAAGAGCGTGCCTGACTGCAAGTCAACGTCAACACCATTCGCCAAGGAACCGTCTCCACACATCATCCCTTCAAGCTAGATGCGAAATTGCTTGTCAAGTGCATATCAAAGTACACAGCATGATTGTGCAGAAAGCTTTGTTTCATGTCATTTCTGCAGCATTTCTATTACAACTCCTTTCATATTTTTACATCATGATTGTGAGGAAAAATTTCACATTGTTTCCATTCCATTTCTACAGCATTTCTATTGACCGAGCGAAGAGAGGTCTCTGTTTTTAGAATTAAAATAATTTATTGATCAGCAAATATAAAATATACATGGATCTTGTCTGAAACACTGGGCTATTCTTCTATGGTATAAAAAACCTCACTTTTAAAAATTGTTCCAAGTCGACCGTTTTGTATTTGTCTGTAACGCATTTATGGCTAAATGCGTGGACCAAATTCAATGAAACTGCATGGATCTTCCTTTAAGTGATGTATGTGTAAGGATTTATGAAATTTGCTTGAATTTAAAGGATATTTAGAAGGGAAAAAGTAAGACTATTAGACCTACTTCTGTAAGAACTTATGATTTTTAAAATGAACTTCTCCATCGTATGCAAAATTGGAATTAGATTCATAGATTGATAGCCCTTGGGCTTCCAGATTCATCTGGTTGAACCTTATTCATATGAATTAAGATATCATTCATAATAATCACATATTTGCTTAAGAGAAAAAAAGTATAATAATAACAAGTGATTACTAATTAATTAGACAAATTTGATTAATATTATTTTATAAAAAATATTCATTCACCAGACATGTGAAATCTGATCAATCATCAGCTGCCTGGAAAATAGAAATGTAACTTAAGTAAGTAAATTTTTATTTCCATTAAAGTTTTACAAATAATGAGATATAGTATAAAGAATATTATGGAACTTCTAGCCATCTGAACCAGTAGTGATGCAGCCTTGATTATGTGATACGGAGTGACTTATTGTGGCTAACACAAGTGAAATAGACTACGTAAATTGAATCAAGGGCTCGGTCATGGCCGACACTAGAGTCGGCCATGGTTCGGTCTAATGATTGTGTTAGGCTGGAAACATGATGTTTCCAGTAGTGTCTGATTGGTCCGTTCAAATTAATAGACGTTGAAAATTTTAATAGACCAATCAGACTTTACCGTAACATTTACCGGTGTATGTAATGTAATATACCGGTAATTTGTCAAATTATCTAACTATTATAAGGAGCCAGTGGTTTTGTTAATAAGAGCCTTCTCATTTACCGGTGAATGTTACAATCAGTAGCGTCTGGTTGGTCTATTCAAGTTAAAAAATTTCAACAGACCAATCAGACAGTGGCGTACCCAGGATTAGATTTCGGGGGGCTCACGGGGGGGGGTCTGGGCAGCGGCTTAGCCAGGATCAAATTTCGGGGGGGGGGGGCTCACCAAGGGGGGTCTGGGGTATAGGAGGGTCCGGATTTTTTTAAAAATTTAGTGGTGTGAAAAGCAAATCTAGACAACTTGTTAGGCTCTAAAGTTCAAAAGAAAGTATTGAAAAATTACTACCCAAGAACCTAGGTGGCCAGGTTTGAAATGATAAAGTTTGATATACCGATATCTGTGAATATTTTTAGTCAAAACTCTTGAATTGGAACTAATCATACTTAACTTATGTACTGAATCTCAAAATTAATACTAATTTATTATTATTATAAGTTTCAAAAATTTATGTCATTAGCCTAAAACGCACCCAACCCAAAGTTCATGAAATCGGAATTTTTTTTAATCATAGCACACTGATTTTACACGCTTGCATAGAACTTGCATTTATTTGTGTGTTTTCATTTATAAAATCCCGATTTCATGAACTTTGGGTGCGTTCAGGCTAGTGGGTTATACTGAATTTTAACTTCAAAACTAAATTTTCTACAAGATGAGTTTATTCAAAAAGATGATTTATCAATAATTAACAAAGTTGATCCACTTCAAACTTGAAAATTGCATTTTATTTAATGTAATAAATAAATAATTATGGTAGTCACAGTTTTCTAACATGTTTTATTCGATTTCGTAGCTCATTTTAAATCAAAATTATCCATTTGAGCACCTAACAAGTTTCTATATGAGTAAATATTGAGGAAAAGTTTGAAAAATGCATTAATCTGACTATAACTGTATAACTGTAGCTATATTCCATTACACAAACAGGGTTTCTGTAATCTGTTCGTTATAATACAAAAAACAGATAGAATCCTTCGGCTTTAATAAGTCCTTATCTATTAGTTATTTGAGAATTTTTTATTTCTGAAATTTCGGGGGGGGGGGGGGGGGGGGCCGGGCCCCATGGCCCCCCCTGGCTACGCCATTGCAATCAGACATACCCTTAACATTTACCGGTAAATGAGAAGACTCCCATGAACAAAACCACTGATTCCTTGTTTTAGAATAGCCCAGTAGATAATTCGACAAATTTAAAGATTGAATGAAGCCAGATTCATAGAATATTGTTATTTCTAAAAGGCTCAAATTGAGAACACAAATTTGCGTGTGTAAAAGTTTTACAAAACTTATTCTTGAATGTCTTGATCCATAACGATCTGCGTTGTTAGTATTAACTTTTTAGGATAAATTTAACGACTTGCAGTCAATTTCATTCAATCAAATTGGCTGCAAGTCGTTAAATTTATCATAAAAAGTTAATACAAAACTTATATGCTCATTTCCCTCATTCACGCCCCAAAGATTGAATGTCCATAGGGCTACTTATTCACATGATAAAAACATGTCAAATTAAGATCCTGCCACAAAAAAGGTTTAGATTGAGAATTGAGAAGCTTTCAAATATAAAATCAAGGAGGAATGGGTAGGCTATACCAAAGATGACATCTTGAATGCTTCGTCTATGGCTAAACTCAATGACACGAAACACTATTTTGAAAAAAGCTTTTCCTTTGTTACAGAATTGGATGGTACCAAGACGTCAAATTCTACGATGTGAAAACTCTTAAAGATCGCAACATCAACTTCCATCGTAGAACTCAGGAAATGTTTAAAATTCCTACACTAACAGAGAAACCTTGAAAGGCTTCCGTAACTTTCTTCCAAGAAAACAAAACAGCCAACTCATAATCTGCTCAATTAATAGCATGAAGCCATCGAGTTACTTGCAGCAAACATTGCGAAACTGACCCGTAAAATGGCTTGCTGACTTTATAATGTGAAAGTTCCATTTTCCAAATAGGCTTTAGCCTAATGCACCATAGTAGCCTGTCATGTCCATTGGCGTTTTATGAATATAGTCGGACATTAAATGCTAAATAGTTTGTTTTAGGCATTGGAGCACTGTGTTTCACTTTTTATCCTTCGTAGTATCACCTAACTTTTTAACACTTAATCAAGCTAAGATTTTGAACTATTATATTATTATGATAACAATATTATATAGGCCTAGAACATATTAATAACAGGCTGCCCAATTCAATTGAATTTCGATGTAAAAACTATTATAATTTCCTTATTTTTATCAGTTGTTTACTTCTCTTCATATCTACGTACAGGTTAAAAGCTACATATTATTTCTTCTACATATTATTTCTGCTACATATTATTTCCTTTCATATTGTAACAGTTATAAGTTATTATTTATCTATAATAATATATAAATAGTATAATATATTTATAGTATTAATTTTTAGATTACCTGCGCTCAGGCTTGGCCTTTGCAGGTTATTTTCCTTAAATTGTTATATTAAGGCATTATGTTTCATTTCATATTGATTACTGTTTCCTTTTGGAAAACATAAAGGAAATAAATTTGATTGATTTGAAAATGGAAAAAAATCTCGATTTCTAGAATGTGTAATAACCTATCTACAAATGAAATTTAAGTCTTTTTTTCTCATCCCCCTTCTTGGTAACCTTCTTTTTCTTCTACTTCTCCTTCCTTTTTTCTCCTTTTCTTCTCTTCCCCTTATTATTCTTCTTAATTTCAATTTTCCTCTCCTCCTTCTTTATACCGCCTTCTTCAATCCCTTAGTCTCAGCGTTAGAGTTCCATCGACAGACAGCAGCAAGTAGCTGTTTTGTAAATTATAATCTTTACTCACTTATATAAATTGATAAATTGAAAATCTATTGATTTATGAGAATGAAAATTTGAAATTATCTGTCATTGAAAACGTATTCTCTACCTTGTAGCGCCTCAAGGCACAGCTTTAAAGCACAATGGAAAATAGAGCGCCCTCTCACGGACCCACAACGTTTTGTTTATGGGTCTTTGGTTGAGATAGATAACACAGCCCTAATCCAAATTACCACCCAAACCTATTATTGCTCGGTCCGATCTGCTAGATATGCTGGAAGGGAAGAAACGAAGAAGGCATTTATATGCAGTATTTTCCATTACGGCGATAATATATGTAAGGTTCTATGAGATCATGTAATTTCCCGTTGGGAGCTAGAAATTTCCGCTGTGCTTATCTGATACATAATCTACTTAAGCCTTGTCTAAAGTAGGTGCCATGCTCGTTAGGGGAGAAAAAGAATTCTCTACGGAAAACGCAATACAACTTTTCATATTCGTAAATAAATGGGAGTAGAGTTTTCTTGCGAGGGGATTAGTGGGAAAGAAAGGGAGGAGTGTTGGGGGGTTAGTGGGAAAGTAGTGGTGGGTAAGTATGGTGGGGGGGGGGGGAACTGCAAACTGTATAATTGCCCCGGTTAATTGAATGCTGTACTGCGGACGACAGACCCAGTGTACGAGTTGGAACTGGAAAAACCAAAGAAAACCGAGAAAAAGAAAAAGGATAAGAAGTGAGAAGTAGTGGGAGGGGGTTGTTTGCTAGGGGAGGGAGAGAACGAGAGGGGAGTCGATACGGTTGCCATGGAAACTACGTTGCGCGGATGTCCAATTTCCATCTGGCTTTCGTACACGGGGGATCGGGATGGAACGATGGCAAGGAGAGGAAAGTGGAAAGAACGCCTGTTTGACGATCAGACCTCACGATAATATTTCTGGATCGATGACACACTGGGATAGGCGCCTAACCTTCATTCACCCATTTGGCACACATATTCCAGCTGTCTAACCCCATCCAAATTCAATACAACCCATTCTAATGGTGCCATTAAAGCACCATTGTACCCTACCACATGCCTCTTCACACGATGACCAGACAATGAGAGATAATTTGTTTGCGAATCTTGATGTGGGCATTTGGTAATCGGAATAATGATATTTGGCAGTAGCTTAAATTGCAGATTTCCTATAACTTTTTGGAATGACTAAGAATTTGACATTTTCGCTCCTCGCACAATATCACCTAGACATCAAGACACGCTCAAATTACTCTGAATCACACATTACATTAAGATTAAATATTATTATCACTGTATTCTATATATTATTATTATTATTATTATTGGTGAATTCTCCCAAGACGGAAGACGATAGGCAGAAGACTCAGTCATGTAATCCTTTTGTTTTTCTTACTACCCCAATAGGCTTTCATCGTTTCTGAAAAGGCTTTTTTGCGTTCTTCCGACCACTTAGGTCTGAATTGCTATTCTTTTGGCTGTTTTGTCATCTTCCAATTGTCTACCTTGTGTCTAAATGTGTTTTTTTCAAAAATCTCTGTTTGTGTTATGTTGGCGTTTGTCATGTCCTTACGAATTCCGTCTAACCAAGGTGTTGAAAATTTGAGTTTTGTTGCATATTCAATTATCCGTTTTGTTAGTCTGTTATTATTTATTATTGATTATTCTATGTATTATTATTATTATTATTAAACTGTAATTACTATGTATGAACTCAGTTATTGAATGCCAGCAGTTGCCATATGAAATGACTCTACTTTACTAGCAGGTTGCCCGATTCAATTGAATCTGGAATCCTAGAATGTGTAACAGCTTATAAACAAATTTAATTCAATAGTCTCTTTTTTCTTATCCCTCTTCTTTTTCTCCTCCATCTTGTTCTTGTTCTTCTCCATCTTCTTCTCATTCATCTTCTTCTTCTCTTTCAATCCCTCGCTCTCCAGCGTTAGAGTTTCGTCGACAGATAACAACAACTAGCTGTTTATTATAAGGATGACTGTATCTATCACTTTGTTTAAAGGCTGTCCATTTTTACAACCCCGCAATGTTGGAAACCGAATCTTCAATCAAAACTGTTTTCCTTATTCTTATTCAAAATATAAAAAAATGCTGTCCGAATCAATTTTAATGAACCTTATAGAATTAAAATTCTAATGATTGGAATCATATGAATATTCGGGTATCAAGAATCCAGGGTCTAGTTCCAATTCTTTTTACTTTTCAATTTCTCAAATATGTGGCACTCAACGATCGTGCGACAAAAAATACAAGAGCTAAACTTACAATCCTGTTTGACAAAAGTTGAGCTCCAACAAAAGAGAAAACACATAGCAGTCTTGAGAGCCAATCAGAACTACGCATCAGCAATACATTATAAAAGTAAGACATCCATGGCATTATGAAAGACATGTAAGACATGATGAAAGAATTGTGAAACATGATGAAAGTAAAACATGCATAAAATGATGAAACTAAAAAAAAACTAAGTATTTTCAAAGAATAATGATGCAAGTAAGCAGTGGCGTAGCCAGGGGGGGCCATGGTGCCCCCCCCCCCGAAATTTCAGAAATAAAAAATTCTCAAATAACTAATAGATAATGACTTATTAAAGCCGAAGGATTCTATCTGTTTTTTGTATTATAACGAACAGATTACTTTGTACTGGGGATCAATACTCTGGGGATCAAAAGCATATACCTTTAAATTATTTCGAATTCAAAGGAAGGCAATCAGGCTCATTTGTGGACTGCCAAAGCGTGCTCAATGTAGAGAGAGCTTCAAAGAATTAGAAATAATGACATTACCCTCTATTTTTGTGTTTCAATGCTTGAATTATGTGAAGGAGAACTTGGATAAGTTTGTGGAGCAGGGAGTATCCCATGAACATCAAACTAGAAGTAGGAACAATCTTATCACCAACCGCCATGCTTATGCTTGCACACAAAAAACTTTTCTATTTATAGGTGTAAAGCTGTTCAATTCACTCTCCGAGCAATTTAGAAGTTTACAACATCAAATTTTCAAGCAGAAGCTGAAACGACTCCTAATTATTAACCCTCTTTACACTTTTCAAGAGTTCTATGATCTAGCTAGGACTTTGTAATGCTTAATATCAATGTACCTTTCCATGTTACATTTGGGGTGGGCCTAAAGTTCTTTGTTTGTAATGACAACCATCAATTGTATACATTGTGGGTAAAGTCCTGCTATCAACTATTATTGCTTTTGTTTTGAATTTTGATTTGAGTAGTTAGATTGTATCCAAAGACCAGGATAGCCTATAATTATATAAATTTTATCTATTTGATTTCTATATCTTGACATTTTGTACTATGTGACTGTCAATACTTTATAATATTGTAGTGTTTTTAGAAAATAATCTATTCAAATTATTGTATATTGTATGACATTTATTGTATTGTGACGAAGGTAATGCTTCTGATGACCTCAGAAGCGGTTACAATAAAAAAATATTCTATTCTATTCTATTCTAAAACTTTTACACACGCAAATTTGTGTTCTCAATTTGAGCCTTTTAGAAATAACAATATTCTATGAATCTGGCTTCATTCAATCTTTAAATTTGTCGAATTATCTACTGGGCTATTCTAAAACAAGGAATAAGTGGTTTTGTTCATGGGAGTCTTCTCATTTACCGGTAAATGTTAAGGGTATGTCTGATTGCAATGGCGTAGCCAGGGGGGGCCATGGGGCCCGGCCCCCCCCCCCCGGAAATTCAGAAATAAAAAATTCTCAAATAACTAATAGATAAGGACTTATTAAAGCCGAAGGATTCTATCTGTTTTTTGTATTATAACGAACAGATTACAGAAACCCTGTTTGTGTAATGGAATATAGCTACAGTTATACAGTTATAGTCAGATTAATGCATTTTTCAAACTTTTCCTCAATATTTACTCATATAGAAACTTGTTAGGTGCTCAAATGGATAATTTTGATTTAAAATGAGCTACGAAATCGAATAAAACATGTTAGAAAACTGTGACTACCATAATTATTTATTTATTACATTAAATAAAATGCAATTTTCAAGTTTGAAGTGGATCAACTTTGTTAATTATTGATAAATCATCTTTTTGAATAAACTCATCTTGTAGAAAATTTAGTTTTGAAGTTAAAATTCAGTATAACCCACTAGCCTGAACGCACCCAAAGTTCATGAAATCGGGATTTTATAAATGAAAACACACAAATAAATGCAAGTTCTATGCAAGCGTGTAAAATCAGTGTGCTATGATTAAAAAAAATTCCGATTTCATGAACTTTGGGTTGGGTGCGTTTTAGGCTAATGACATAAATTTTTGAAACTTATAATAATAATAAATTAGTATTAATTTTGAGATTCAGTACATAAGTTAAGTATGATTAGTTCCAATTCAAGAGTTTTGACTAAAAATATTCACAGATATCGGTATATCAAACTTTATCATTTCAAACCTGGCCACCTAGGTTCTTGGTTAGTAATTTTTCAATACTTTCTTTTGAACTTTAGAGCCTAACAAGTTGTCTAGATTTGCTTTTCACACCACTAAATTTTTAAAAAAATCCGGACCCTCCTATACCCCTTGTTGAGCCCCCCCCCGAAATTTGATCCTGGCTAAGCCACTGCCCACACACCCCCCCCTTGGTAAGCCCCCCCCTCCGAAATCTAATTCTGGCTACGCCACTGCAAGTAAGACATTTATGACATAATGAAAGTAAGACAAACTATCAGCAAATCAGCATTAAAAAACTGATTACTAATTGGCTATTTAGTAGATCATGATGCAATTTAAAGAAAATTAACTACATATCACCATCACGTACTGCATTTGATTCATTACAATATAGTCTAATTTACCACCTGAAGGCTATATTTAAATTATTACATATACCTATAAGCGGTCTCAGTCAGGGTTTCTGTGGGTGTTTCAGTGAGTAAGAATCCCACACTACCAGTGAAACTGGTGCCTATGAAGTTTTCTTGTCACATATAAAAAAGTTATTGCCAGTGGCGTACCGAGGTTTTAAGCGCCCTGGAGCGGAAGTGTCTAACGATGCGCCCCCCCCCCCCACAAAAAAAAAAATCAGTCTTACACTCAACCACCCGATTGGGCTGATATTAATATAGTAAAATGAACCAGCGGCTTTTTTTCCGCCTCTAACTATGCCGTATTTGTTAGAGATGCGAATCTCCAAGGAATGATTTTTCGCCAGGCCAGATTCTGCTTTTATCAATTTCCAAACAGCTTGTTTTGAATTTTTTCACTTTTCTATAAATTTTTTTGCAGTTATTTTTTCGCATTCTGCAAGTCATCCTTATGAATTTTTTTGGATATAAATAGGATTCAAAAGTGAAGTATTTCAGTCCTGTTCTTAATATAAAAACCATTGAACTTCTTGTGGACTTATTTTTTCAGAATAAATTCAAAGTATTCATTCAATTACTTGAATTTGTTAAACCTTTTGCCACCCAATTCAAATTGTTTTGGCTTTGCTACTTTCGACTATTTGCTACTTTTGACTCGACCGTTTTGCATTCTGTCTGGTTGTAACGCATATACGGCTGAACGCATGAACCGATTTATTTTAATTTGACATGAATTTTCCTTTTAGTCATGCGCAGCGATGTTTACATACGGTTTTTTAAAATTGTGTTGCATTTCACCCTTTTGGCCTTCATTATAGTAATACATTTTTTTGTAAGTTAAAGGTAATTTTCTCTCAAGAACGGTGCGCCCCTCAGAGCCTTGCGCCCTGGAGCGACTGCTCCACTCGCTCCATTATCGGTACGCCACTGGTTATTGCCCATATTCACCAACTAATCAAAAATATAAATATCTCTTTCGGCTTATTTATTTGTATATTACCGTACAAAAGATTATATTGAAAAAAGATATTATTCATATGTATTATCTTGCTGTGCAGAACTGAACAATGTCTGCAACCAAGCGCCGAAGAAGAACAACATAGTTCGAAACGCGTCCGCCGCGACTCAAAAAGGTCAGTTCTGCACAGCAAGATAATACATATGAATAGTTCTACTGCAGTTCACGAAAAATAGATAACCACAACAATAAAAAAGGTATGTTTATTTCTAAAGACATAGTTGTCATATTAGTTGATATTGTAAGACTCAAATTCTACTCAATGATTGGAATGTGAAATATAATTTTTACTTTAGTAGCCTGAAAGATTTACTTTGAACGAAGTGTGAATTAATGTCATTTTTATTACTGGTAATATAAGTCATGAGTACAAAATGAAAAACCAACGTTGAATTTTAATATTCCCTGTTTTAATTTCGTGATTTTAAAATGTATCAAGAAATACTTCTGAAGGACTTGACGAAGATGTAGGCATATGGTAGTTATATTGGAAACTCTACAACAAGCTACCGCAGTTTTGAAAGTCTTGAAAATATATAAATATTGAAAACCAATTGAAAAAATATTTAGTTGATAAAGCTTTTTATAGTGTAAAAGAGTTCCTTTCATATCAAAATTATGCGTCACCTCAACTAATTGATATAGTAATTATGGTAACTAGTGTATCAGATTGTATAAATGTTAATCTGATTTGTCTTATACTCCTTAAAACTGGAGTCACCAAGGCGTAATATAAAAAAAAAAAAAAAAATAGAAAGGCAGAATAGAGCTCTAGGTGACATTCACTTGAACTCAAAATTTCAATTGAAGATTAACTGATTTCATTTTTTTCTAATAATTAATGGGATGATGAAAATAATAATTTTGAAGCTTTTTATTAATGAGAGATTCTTGCGGATAGTTACACCTTGCCGTGTAAGTTATGCTGAGGGAAACAATGTATACCAACAGTTTTAGGTGAATCCCGAACCACTAAGTTAATAAAATAAAGCAGAATAGTTAACATTGGATTTGGAAATCAGTTACATCTTGCCGTATGGGAAACATCATGCTATGGGAAACAATGTGGACAAAATGTTTTAGGGGATTCCGAACCACTGGGTTAATGATAAAAAAGCAGATGATGTGCTACACAATTGGGAAACTAATTGAGAAAATTTCATGTAACAAGGGCTTAAATCGCAATATAATCACATCATGCAGGCATCATGAAATAAAGAATTAATTAACTTTTCATGTGAAATTTAACGACATGCAGTCAAATATTTGTTAAGAATAAGTATAATAACTCACTTAAACTGGCCGAGTACTTATTCTTAACAAATATTTGACTGCATGTCGTTAAATTTCACATGAAAAGTTAATATTAACAACGCAGTTCGTCATGGAACAAGAAATCCAGGAAAGAAATAATATTATCAAATTTGTTGATTTTGGGGAATCTCAAACCACTGGGTTATTATTGATAAAATAGAAGATAATATAGTGTCATAGAGTGACTTTGCGGTGGATTTGGAAACTAATTAAGAAAATTCCATGTAACAAGGAGCTTACATCGCAATATGATCACATGAAGGCATCATCAAATGAAGAAATAATATTATTATCAATCTAATAAAATTGACACTGCATTTCTATTTTCATTACGATTTTCACTCACTTATACATAAGAGATGCATTTCGCTTCTAAAGAGAAACTTCATGTGAGTATAAGTGAGTAAAAATTATAATTTAAATAGAAATACATAATCAGTTTTGATATTAGATTGTTCATAAAGTATTTCGTCATGGGGAACATCACAGATAATATTATCTTCACATTTGGTGAGCCTCGAACCGATGGGTCGTTGATAATAAAGAAGATAATAGTTTACTATATGGATTTGGGAACTAATTAAGAAAATGCCATGTACCAAGGTGATTGTATCGCACTAGACATCCTCCAATTAATTGAAGAAATAATATTAAGGCATCATCAAATGGAGAAATAATATTATATATTCAAATTTGGAGAATCTCGAACTACTGGGTCGTTGATAATAAAGAAGATAATAGTCGAGATAAAGAAGATAAAAATTTGGAAACTAATTAAGAAAATGCCATGTACTAAGGAGATTGTATCGCAATAAGGTATCTTCCAATTGAATAAATTATATTAAGGCATCATCAAATGGAGAAATAATATTAACTTCAAATTTGGTGAATCTCGAACAACTGGATCGTTGATAATAAAGAAGATAAGCGGGATATTTGGAAACAAATTGCGAAAATTTCATTCTCAATTTTAAAATTGGTGAATCTCGAACCAATGGATCGTTGATAATAAAGAACATAAGTGGGCTATTTGGAAACTATTTGAGAAAATTACATTTTCAATTTCAAAATTGGTGAATATCGAACTACTGGGTCGTTGATAATAAAGGAGACAGTAGTCTAAGCGGGGGATTTGGAAACTAATTAAGAAAATTCCATGTAACAAGGATATTATATCGCAATATATAATACGAAGGCATCCCCCCCAATTGAAGAGTATTTTTTTGAACTTGAGACCTATTATTTGGAGAAACGTGAATGAAAACGACTAAAATGAAGGAGCAGCCTGAATTATCAGGTCGAATCGATGTCCATCTTCAGTGGACAGGTCACCTGGTGAGCTAGCCACCGCCGCTGGCACCACATCCACTTCCTCCACATTCATCCTCCTCACCTGTGGCGTTGGCGTCGTCCTCGTGAGGATCGTCGTCGACCCCGTAGTCGTAGTGTTCACCGGCCTCCTCCTCGTCAAGCAGTTGTCCCGTAGCAAACGCAAAGGACAGCAACAACAGTCGAGATAACAACATTGCACTACATCGCGCTCCAGCCTATCGACACCGACTGCCAGTGCTTCAGAGAGAAAAGCCAGAGGTGATGAGCAGAACGTAAACGAGCCAGTTCTTTCAAGCGAACTAGTTCATCGAGATGAACTATAGTTCTTTTACAACTAAATTTTGTTGTGATTCTTGACTTTGAACGATTGCACAGTGAGCTACATAGGAGTGAGGCACAAAGAGCTAAGAATGATCGATAATAGTTTTGGGATCGATAATAATCGATAATCGCTCATCACCCGCTGCTTCATTCTGGTGCTTGCACAGTGGAGCATCCTATGCAATAGTAATTGCGTTTTTCCCACCCAATGAATGATTCGAATTAAAATTTAGTTTTGTGCTTGCACAGTGGAGTACCCAATACTCGATGATGATTTAGTAAATAAATAAATCGTATTACATCACAATCGTAAAATATTGGACATCCAATACTCGATGATTTTGTAAATTATTGAATCCTATTATATCACAATCGTAGAATCGAACACATGCTGTGGAATGGTATTTGAACCATGCTGTGGATGGTGCTCACATTCCATCATATTTATATTGACTGATATTGTTTTTTACTTTTTCTTGTGAAACTCTTGTTTGTTTACAAGGAAGAAATTGTTCGTTCGAAGTTACTGACAATTGAACAAACTGACAAATTTACTTAAACAGAATTTATTAATTTCGAATTCCTTTAATTGCTATCAGTTTATACTGAAGACTTCCGCAATGGCGGATATTGACAACAGTATTTAATAGCTGATGGAAATCGATGAATGCTACTGTACAAAAATATCAGTCACCACCGGGAATCGAACCACGGACCTCCCAATTGCCGGTCGGGCGCCTTAACCACTAGACCATGGAGACCTTTCTGCACAGCAGCATTCATTTTTAACTTGGCCATATCGGCTCGTATCTCACAAGTTAGTTCGAAGTTACTGACAATTGAACAAACTGACAATTGACAAACTGATCGATTTCCATCAGCTATTAAATACTGTTGTCAATATCCGCCATTGCGGAAGTCTTCAGTGTAAACTGATAGCAATTAAAGGAATTCGAAATTGAAGAAATTGTTTGACAAATCACCTATCAAATGGGAGTATTCCCAGAAAATTGATGTAATGTGATGAAAATAAAAAATAGAAACTACAGCAATGCAACTTGAATAAATACCTTTCTTTAAATAATTATTTCGGGTCGATAGAATTCGCTAAGTCGGAATTGGCTGAGTCTATGTTAATACTGCCATAAGAGTCGAAACTGCATCGAGCGGAACTCACTAAGTCTGAATTGACTGTTTCTGCAAAACCGGAATCCGCTGATTCGGAATTCACTGTATCGCGCGCTTTTCTATCAGCAGTGCCAGATGAAATCAGTTGTTGTGGGACCGTATCATATTTTGATACTGTATCAAAACTGCGTATCTTCATTGCGAGTAGCGGTTGCAGAAATGGTGGGATTAATATACTCTACTACTGCATAAGTCACTGACTGATTGATATTAAAGATTTTGATGATGCAGGTTGATTTTCGGGGGGTTTTCTATCAGAAACTCTTTTTGAGTGAGATTCGACTGGGGAATAATTCCAACATTGTTGAAAAGGGGCCCCTATTTTTTTAAGGGGGGCTCAATTTACCCTCGATTTTTGGGGTGTTTTATTTTGATTTTGGTGATTTTAAATGGAATTTAACTTGATTTTAGTGGGGGTTTGACCCTAGAAAAAATTTCGAAAAACTTGATGGGGGGTGTTTTAGAGGGGGGTCAAAAAAGTAAAAATTTCAAATATTGAGACATTTTGAAATTTATTTTTTTAAATTTGTTGTGCTTGTTAAGCTGAACACATGGTAGTGAGAAATTCATTTGGTCAGGCTGTTTAGGGGTGGGGGTTGGGGGAAATTTGCTGAATTTTTTTTTCAACAAAGTTGTTTTGGGGAAAAATAATGGTTTTTATGGTTGATAATGGGAGGTAACTATATTTTGTGAAGGATGAAATTGAATGGTGCTACAAATTTTGATTAAGGGGGTTGGCAGGGGAGGATGAAAAATGGGGGTAAAACTAAATATCAAGATATTTGAAAAATTCTTTTTTCCATTAAATAGAGCATAATAAACTGTAGGTGCCCCGATTTGAAAAATTTCGAAAAAATCATCCCTCTTGGAGTAGGGGGCGAAAAACGTCATTTCACTGATTTTAGGGGGGGCAAATGCAGGAAATTGGATTTTGAACTTTTTTGTTGATCGATACTATTGCAATTTTATTGGTGGAGGTTCATTGTAGAATAAGGCTCATGCTGAAAATCTATGAGAAAGTGTTTTTAATTATCAGGGGTAGTTTGTATAGGGGTAGAAAAAATTTGAAATTTTTGAATATTTGTTTTCTGTAGATTTGAACGATGGGGATTGATAAAGCAATAAGTATCAAGTGGAAAATATTCGTGAATATTTTTCGAAATAATCATCCCCTTCGGAGTTGGGGTGCCCAAATAAAGGCATATTGGAAAAATACAAATTTGAAAAGTTTTGACTTTTTTGTCTGTGAGAAATTTGAACCTTTCCTGATAGCATGCTGTTATTAAAACTGAGTTTAGAACAGTAAACCAAAGAAATTCCTAATTTCTTCATGAGGGTGATTTTTGCAAAATGTTTTAAATTTTGGTATTTTCAAGTATTGAATCTTTCAAACTTTTATCTATGAGAGTTGATTAACAATGGAAAAATAACTCAAAAGTGTTCATAATGATTTTTCGAATAAATCACCCCCTTCAGAGTGAGGGTTGCCCAAACTGAGGCATATTGGAAAAAAGCAATTTTGGAAATTTTTTTACTTTTTTGTTTATTAATAATTGAGATTTTTTCTGATTGCAAGCCAATATTAGAACCAAGCTTAGAACAGGAAACCAAAGAAAATCCAAATTTTTTGATAAGGGTGGTTTTTGCAAAATGTTTTAAATTTTGGTATTTTCAAACATTGAATTTTTAAAAATTTCATCTATGGGTTTTACAATAAAAAAAGTCAAAAGTGGTCTTGAGAATTTTTTGAAAAAATCATCCCATTCAGAGTGAGGGATGCCTAATTTGAGGCATCGTGAAAAATTGGAATTTTGAAAAAAAATCTTTTTTTTTCTCTAATTGGTTGCTCATATTAAACTCAATGAAGAACAAAATACCATTGAAATTCAGAGTTATTTGATAGGGGTGGTTTTGGGGAGGTGAGTATTTTGAACTTTTCAAATATTTCATTTTTACAAATTCTACTAATGGGAATCAAATAGATATGAAAAAATGAATCGAAAGTATTTATGGAACTTTTACGAAAAAAGCATCCCCTTTTGAGTGAGGGGTGTCTAAAGTTCGAAATCTTCAAAAATTTGATTTTGAAAACGTTTGCTCTCTTGTTCATGGAAAATTAGAACTTGTTTGATTGATGGCTAACATTGAAAACAGGATGAAACAGGAAAATAATTGAAATCTTCCTTCTTAGGATTGGGGTGGCTTTTAGGAGAGGCTGAAAATGTATGAATTTTGCAAATGTTGATGCCTTGCAAATTTTATTGATGAAAATCGATTAAACATAGAAAATTCTATTTCAAAACTATAAATATGCAGATAGTCTATTCACAAACAAATGTGTTTGAAAATTGCACAAAGAAATCTGCAGTGGAGTCAGGCATTCCATCACCGACATAATATCACAGACCCAGTGGCGGGGTGCAGGGGGTGCAACCCCCTGCCGAACGCAAAGCGCAAGTATGTATTTAGTGTGCAAATCGACCGGAAACGATAATTATATTGAAGGATTATTTACATTTGATTTTGAAAAAATAAGGAAATATTTCTATGAGAAAGGAACAGTATTCAGTACAGATAGTATAATAAAGGAAAACATAAAGATAAGAAAAGTATTTACAAAGTGCAGGTTCACTTTTCATAATATTGATATTGCCAAATTAATTGAGACATTGTTTATAAAAGTAAACATTCACTGGAGACTTTTGTGAGAATATTTCCTGCTGCTAGGAAAGTCGCAGGGCCGGATTTATCATATTGATGCCCTTGGGCCCAATATTTTTTTCGCCCCTAGTCTGGCCAAAAAAATATAAAACTGATAGTGCATGTTTTCTCTCTGAAAAATTAAACTACTTTCCAAGTACTTCTAAATAATTATTGATGATAAGTTTCTTCTTTGGAGCCTTTCAAAAAATAATATTAAGCTTATAAGCAAATTGGAAACATCACTTTACAAATGGATTTCATCATTTTCAAGGAGTTAATTCGTTTCTCGGCTTATAAAAATTCCGTTCTATAACACTTTCAACAATTCTATATATTCATATCTGAGACTGTATCTAGATTATAATTATTTGCAAAGCAATAGATTTGGTTCAATTTAATTGAAACAAACAAAAAATGTAATTTATTTAGTTTTAGCCGCCAGAAATGAGATTCCTCATTTGTGAGAAATCCGCCAAAAATGAGAACGTTAGGAATTCAATAAGATGAATGAAATTGGTGCTGTAAGAGACAGTGCAGTAATATCACTGTCGAAGCAGGAGAGGATGTCAGTCACAGTCAGGATAAAGGTATAGAGAGAGGAGAGTATTTCAAAACTCATGCTTTATGTTATAATTAAATAAACAATGGAATAAGAGATTCAATGAAGAATCATTAAATTTCGCTGAATCTGTAGATGCACTCACAAATTTGAGTCAAGAAAAGTCTTTCTTGAACAAAAACTAAGTTAACTTATTATCTCAGAAAATTAAAAAACTTGAATAAAATTTCTGAGTCCAAGTCATCTAAAAATGATTTACTTGTACAGTCTATAACAATGTGGAAGACAGTTATAATTCTCATCTAGAAGAACTATTCATAATGCAAAAATTAATTATCAAAACCATACTTAATACGAGGTTTTTAAAAGCCTAGGACTTTTCCAACCAACTTAATTTCTGATGAATTTGATGTCATGAGGTCATGACAGTTATACAGTTGTATGTAACTAGCAGGTTCCCGTGCTTCGCTAAGGGGAACATAACGGAAAAGGTTCTTTTTAGATAAAGATAGATTTTTTCAGTAGTGGACTGATCATCTTACTTGCTTCTTACGAATAAAAACAATATACTGTACATGCATATATTTTATTTTGTATGACAAATAGGACCTCTCTCTCTCACCCTCTCCCACACTCCCCCCTCGCTTCTCGCTCTCTCTCACTCTCCCTCTCACACACATACTATCTCACTCACTCTTTCTCTCTCTCTCATACTTTCTCGTAGCGAAGCACGGGTACCTAAACGGTCTCGCCCGGTGTTTGACATGTCAGAGCATCTTCATTATTATCCTCCAAGATCATAACTTTTCATTGTAATATGTTAGAATATCATATTATGCTTAATATGTTAGGGCGTCTCCAATTATTCCTTGATCGTACCGTTTCATAATGAGTATACAGTATATGGTATCCTTTTGGACCCTTAGAGACAAAAGATCTTAAAATCTGTTCTCAGTGTGCGTCTAGTATGTATGAAGATATTTGTGCGAAATTTCAAGTTTGTAGCCTTTAGTAGTTCGGGCTGTGGTGTCTGATGAAGTTGATTTTTGCTGAAAAATTGCGAAAATGCCTCCTCCTGGACCCCCCTGTGAACCCGGTCGGATTTTTCTGCATAGATCAAAGTTTTTTTAGTAGCTGAACAAAACGTTCCTCATGACTTTAATGTGCGATGAGCGGTTAAAAAGAACAACAATTTTGGGGGGTCCCAGCTCCCTCAGGGCTCAGAGGGGCAAATTTTTGAAAATCCTGGGTGCCTTGAGGCAAGTGCGCAAGATTTCAAGTTTGTATGCTCAGTAGTTTGGGATGTGTGATTTCAGTCTGTCGGGCCTTAGCCTTTTATATATATAGATGAATGTAGGTGGTTAAATTTATAATCAAACAGCATCCAATGGCTGTTTTCGGTACCAAAAAGTACGGACGTAAATCGCTTTCCTTTTAACTTTCCGTTGTATGTAATGGAAACAATGTATTCTTATGGGAGTGCGTTCCAATTTATCTTTACCTATACTACCAAATTTAGCCGGCAGCTGATTGTGAACGGAAAGTTGGAAGGAAAACGATTTACGTACATACTTTTCGGTACCGAAAATAGCTAATAGCCATTGGAAAGCATAGCTTTATGCAATTTCATGACTATAGTGCACATAAGAATAAATTTGGATCGAAGATTCAAATTCAAACTCATTTATTTTATTCTCCCAGTTGCTACAATACATGATCATCAATATTTTGAAAGGAAATCTCTATAAAATTTAAAAAAATAGAAAGATTAAAACAAATTTTTGATGGTTGAAAAATAAAGTAATTATTGGATGAATTTTATCAAATAATTGAAGAATTATTCAAAGATACAAAGATGAGATACAATTTGATAACGCTAATATGATTGTGATGTATGTAGCCTACATGAAACGGCGATGTTTATTCTTGGAGAAAGATATTCAAGGATAGGCTAACATGAGAAATACAGATAGATAAATAGATGGAGAGAGAGAACGAGGAGAAAGAGAGTGAGTGAGAGAGATTGATTGATTAAATGTATTTATTAGGGGCGGAGTTAGACCCTCTTTGTCACACTACTCTATACAACCCTAACAGAGAGAGACATAGTGATAAAATGAGTGAATGAATGAATAAATAAATTCATTCATTTTTGGATATGGGTAAAGCTGAAAAGCTTTTTTCACGCCCATATCCACAAAAAACATGATGTTGAAGATCCATCTTGTTTCCACTAATATGTATTATAAACTTGAAAAACACTTTTGAATGGAAATTGACTCACGTTATGGCGTGACGGCCGTTTCGCTCTGTTGTCTAGAGCATCATCAGACGACCCACAGTACACTGACAACAGAGCGAAACGGCCGTTGATGCCTTGAATCAGTGTACTGTGGGTCGTCTGATGATGCTCTAGACAACAGAGCGAAACGGCCGTCACGCCATAACGTGAGTCAATTTCCATTCAAAAGTGTTTTTTAAGTTTATAATACACAAAAAACATACTTGTTTACATAGCTAGAGCGTAGAATGAAAAAAATTATAAATATAATACATCTTCAAAGTATCAAACTTGATAAATAATTTCAAGTCTTGCCTTAAAAATGTCAAGAACTTGAAAAAAAATTAATTCATTATGCTACTATACAGTATTTTACACAAAAAAGGAAACATCAACATGTAAATAAGAACTCACAAATTAGGGTATGAAACACAACTCAAATTAAACGTGACCTCAAGGATGTTTTTAAGGCTTCAGAAGATATTTTATCTTTTATTACTATTGGGAGGAGATTCTATGCAGAAGGACATTACTATGGAGAAGCATTTTCTATGTATCGGGATTTGCAAAGTATGGTCCCCTCCTCTTATAACTCTACCATGTACATTTCTCATTTAAGTTAAAGATTCAGCTTTTAGATAATATGTTGGTGTGTTGAATTTTAGAGAGAGATAGAGAAAGAAATAGCAATTGAGAAAGAGAGAAAGTGAGTGAGAGAGTGTGTGTGAGAAAGTAATTTAAAACAAAAAAATACCTACTAAAAAAAAGAAAAATCAGATTAGATTAATTTTCATGTGGAATGCCATTTTCTGTCATAGATAATAGACTATGTAATTATGATGAAAACGTCTAATTTTATCAGTTTAATAAATCTATGAAGTATTGTCAACAATGAAGATGATACATGATAATGATTATACGATAATGGGCTACGTGTTGTGTGTATGTGTGTTTGAGAGAGAGAAAGGTTGAGATTATTTACTTCATTCATATAAAGATAACAAAATAAATCAGCTTGAGTTCTGGATTATGCAACTTGAAAGAAATAAAAGTAATTATTTCAGTAATTTTACGGAGCTCAAGCTAAATAACTAATTATTATAAAACGACATGAAGATAAGATGTGATTTGATATGATTATGATGTATCTAATACATGAAACAGCGAAATTTGAACGTGTGATTGTCCACTCTTGGAAAATTATATTCAAAGATACCCTTCCCAATAATACTTGACCGGTTTTTGTAAAATAAATTTTTAATAAGTGAAACTAAAAACAGAATTAAAATTCCGTTTCTAAGAAAGAGAGAGAGAGAGAGAGAGAGAGAGAGAGAGAGAGAGAGAGAGAAAGAGAGAGAGAGAGAGATCGAGTGAAGGAGAGTCAGAGAGAGAAATATTGGAGATCAAAAACAGAAACAATACTGATGTAGCAATAATGTGTAGGCCTAGTATTATTCCTAGCCGAGGCACTCAAGCGGTAATTAGAAGAAAAACAATCTTAAAATATTTAAATCATTAACTTTTTAAGTGAATTCAACGACTTGCAGTCAAATTTTCATTAAGAATAAGTAGAATTTACTTACTCTGTAGGCCGAACGTTTTCGAATCTTTTAGATCCTTGTAGGATCTTTGTAGGATCTTGTAGGATCCTACAAGAATCTCAAAGATTCGAAAACGTTCGGCCTACAGAGTAAGTAAATTCTACTCATTCTTGATGAAAATTTGACTGAAAGTCGTTGAATTCACTTAAAAAGTTAATATTAACAACGCAGTTCATCATGGAACAAGAAATCCAGGAATTTAGTAAGAATCTTCATTAAAATTCGAATTACTGTATTGGTAAAATAAGCAGATATGTAGTCAGCGCGATCGGTATATAGTAGCGTAATTTTAGGGTCAGAACTTAATTTATTATGGTTTTATACACCATCATACATCAAATGTAAAATAATCAAGCATTTTTATTTCAACATCTGTAACTAACTTTTCAAAAATGAGAAAAATCACATTTTTGGCAGTTTTTGTAAATTTCAAGTGCGATGCGCGATCGGAGAAAGTTGACCAATTGAATTTTTACCTTCAGCAGTTTTTCTTCCGATTGCAATACGAACTTTTCTAATCTCAAGCTTTAAAAAAAAAACTTAAATCAATAAAATAAAAATATATTTTATAAATAAATGAATAAAAACAAATAACATTTCATAACTAAATAAATGTTTTGGCTAATTATGTATGAATAATCTAAATTCAAGAATAAAATAATCAAAAATTTGCATGCGGTAGACATTTCAAACGTAGAGGTACGAGCGTACGGTAGGTATTACCGTACGCATCACCTAGCGCCTGGCATTGCTGGCCAGAATCAACGAGTTCCGAGTTAGCCAATTCCGCCGGCGACAGAAACAGCGACTTCCTTACTTGGCCAATTCCACAAACAGACTTAGCCAGTTCCGAGTTAGCGAATTCCGCGTTCCCATTATTTCAAGATATATAACTTTTCAACATCAGGATATTGTATTAATACCTTTTCTTTTTATCTCTTATATTGTAAAATAGTTGCATCTTGTGTGCTGGATTGCATATTCTCATCAAGTTTAAAGTTGTTTATTTTCATTTAATATTGTTTTTGTTTACAAATTAAGTTTCGCATTGAATATAGTTTTTCTGTAGCAAGAAAAAACACTGTTTATTGCTATTTTTCTTTTGAGAATAAACCAATCTATCTATCTATACCACCATTCATGTTTTCCATACAACTAACATACCACCACAACATGATTTCAATCTAGGGATGATTATCATGGCAATTCCACATTATACCTATATTCTAAATCATAAATTACTGCTACTTGAGTTTCGTGCATTACTTAATAAAATAAGAGAAAATCTATGGAGAATCTGTTTTAAAAATTAACTTAATAGTCTTTGAAAATAGAAAATGAGAAGGTTGTTAAAGTGTGACAAAATATCTGTAATGAACTGCTTATTTTATAATTACTATATATTATTATTAAACTTTTTACAAGTTCCAAATAAAGGTCCGCTAAACCTTGGGAGTTTTTCTGTGGGTGCCAACATAAAATAAAGATTACAAGATGGAAATCAATTAACTTATATAATAGAAAACAAAAAAAAGAATTATGGAAAAGAAGAATAGGGAAAATGAAGGTAATGGTGGAAATTGAAGATTAGTCTCGTGTATGTAAAGAAAAAGAAATTAATATAAAGAAGTAAGAAAAAAAGCGTCATGAGGATAATAGTATAATAATAATAATAATAATAATAATAATTAGTATAGGATAATATTCAAAGTTATCTGTGATTTAGGTGAGTGTAAACTGCATAACACTTGTGAATACGATGAACGTATCTTCAGACAAATCAAAATCAAAAAGCTTAAAAACGGTTTTCAGAGAAAAAAACACTGGAAGGTTAAATTTGAACCGAACTGATTTAGCTGAATTAGTTCATAACGGTGAACTAAAAAGGAACTAGTTTATTGAAATGAACGGCATCACGGTGACAAGTATCGGCATGCAAGAGACTGCTACCACTGCTGCTCTCCCACAACGATTTCTCGAATGTTCCCAGCAAAAATTTCCCAACTGCCGGCGAAAATTTCCCTTTTTCGGCCGTGGAAAGTGTGACAATCAGAACCCCCGAGTCTTGTTAAACTTGTGTTCTGGAGATGTAGTGATTAATGAAGAAGTTGAGAAATCGCCTCGGGACGCAGGGCTATAACGCAATTTCAACTGGGGGAAAAAAATCTGAGAGAAATCCTTTTTTTTTTTTTAGGATGAAGCCCACATAGGTCTGAGACCTGTGCGTGGGTAATGAGTTGGATGATGGTGATTTATGAGTTGGACTGAACCAACCAACCTACCTTGGCAAATTAAGGTTGGTTTTTTCACATAGGAATCGTACTGAACTCAAAAGTAAAAGCACAAAATAGGCTGTGGTCGATAAGGCCAAGGCTTTAAAACAATTAACAGACACACATGATGAAGGGTTTCAAGTCAAAGAAGGTCCAGAATAGAAGAAAATAGCATCTATAATTTTAGAAAAGGTTAAATTCAAAATATCACAGATAAAAAAAATTAACAGCCAATAGAGTAATCTCTCGTCGTCTTCCTTACAAAAGTAAATAGAATTTTTAGATACTGATTTTGAAAACTTGAGTTAAAAAGATCACTGGCCAGGATATAAAATTCTCAACTTGAAACAAATGAAGATATGCCTAAGCATACTAAATGAAAATTATAAAGGTCTGTTGAGGACAGACCCGGATCTTGAAATCTTGACTCCACGGAAAAGTAATATAAAAAAGGAAATATGTCACCTGGATAGCAGTTTTGGTTTCAAGTCCGGTCCATAATAGTTATTTTATATTTTCCAAATGCTTTCCTGAACCAAGGTGTTGAGGTTACATTAATACTTTCGATTTCAATCTAAACCTGAACCAGGAAAACCTGGATTTGACGACGAGAGATATTTTAAATAAAAGAAGACAGATTACTAACACATCATGTCTGTAAACAAATTCATAATCTTATTTAAAATTGATAATTATGGCATCAAGGTGTTAATTATAACAAATTGTTTAGAAATCAAAGAAACGGCAAAACAATCCAAATCATATTTTAGGAGCCAGTGCCAAGCTGCAAAAAACAAGATGCAACAGGTTAGTTTATGCACAAAGCAAAACCTAGTGCAGTTTGGTAACATAACCAACAAAGGACGGTTACAGTTTAAATTGAAAGCTTGACTAGAAACGTTAAAAGGAGATTTAGTTAAAGTAAAATATTATGAAAAATACCTAAGTAGAAAATAAAATATTATAGCTAGAAATAATAAAATTAATGTTGAAGTGGATGAAACCAAAGGCTCACTGAATGAATTGGTGTGACCAACTGCACCACATTTAACTAAAACAATGTAGCAATGCTACAGACCTCTCCCCTCCAAATTAAACTCTGGGGTGTCAAGAAAAAAAAATATCAAGGATAGAAAGGAGATGAGAATGAGAAGAAACAAGAGAAGGAAATTTAATATTTTGTTCAAAGTTGAAATAAAATTTTTGGGTAAAAAGATTTATAATTATCTGTGAGTGATTTATAAAATCAGAACCTAATATCACATCAACAGGGAGTCTATCACTAATTAGAAACTCAAACTTCCATGTTAAATGTTCAATTTTTATTTTTAGAACACATGACTTAGTAATTTTAATTTCAGAAGAATTAGCAGTATAGCAAGATATATTAACAGACTTAACAGGAAACTTAAATTTGTCATAGGATTTAATTTCTTGAAAAACCTTACTAGAAATGAATGAATGAACTGAGCCAGAGTCCAAGAGAGATTCAAACCTAGTGTCAATATTATTGAAACTAGCATTCAGGAATGGTAGATTTTTATTGGAATGAATTAATCCGAAAATTTTTGTATGTACTTTTCTCCTACAATGACTAACTAGACAAGACGATTTTAATTTATTAATTATCAGTTTTCCTTTTTTGAAATTGGAGGATTGGCGTTTTTTGACAACTTAGCCCAACACTTTGGTGCAATGTGACCCTTTTTATTACAGTAGTGACACACTATATCAGATCGTTGACTAGGTTTGAACTGATTTTGTTTAAATGTAATATTGCCAGAATTATTTTTATCAGTCAAATTTCGTTCCTTAAAATTTTTAGAATCATTTGATGAATGCTGAATTTGCATTTGACCTTGCCTTTCCATGTCTGCAAATAGAACATTTTGTGTGTGAACACACATATTAGTGAGGTCATGAAATGTTTGTGGTCTACTTACAAATACTAACCTTGAACGTTCCTCTGGGTTCAAACCAGATACAATATTGCTAACAATATCGCTTTCTGACTGGTTCAGCTTCAGTAATACTGCCGCTTCTTTAATGCTGACAATGTAAGCAGGCAGAGGCTCATTAAAAGCTTGCAAACGGTAATATCTATGTTTTTCAATTTGGCTCAGAAGACGTTGAGGAATGAAATGATTTAAAACTTCCCTATGAAATTGATCAAATGTCGAATTCAACTGTATGTGACACATAATTTTATCAGCTAAAGGACCTGAAGCATAAGGAAATAAAACTTGAAACAGCTGTATATCCCCAAGACGTGAGATCTGCTGAATTTTTAATGCAGAACTCAAAAAGTTCAACAAAGACTCAACCTCTAACCCATCAGTTATCTGCAAATTTCTCAAAAATTTTTCCACAGGATTTTGCAATTTATTATAAAGCTCATGAAATTGAATATCAGTAGTGACACTCCTATTCAACTGTGAAGTTGGACATGGAACAAACGAATTGGTAACTAAAACATCATGTCCTTCATTCTTGCTTTGCCTTTGATAAAGATTATCACCACTTACAAAATTTGGACCACATTCACTATTCATATTTTGTACAGAAGGTACAGGTTTCTGCAATATATTAGAAGATGATTGAAAATATGCTTCATTAATCAAAGTATTGGCTTGTGAAATATTAGGAGGAATTTCTTTTTGATTAACAAGATCACTATTAGATATGCTTTCAAATCTTATCTGGGGAACTTTCAGAGTAACCTCCCTATTTTGTGATATCGGTAGCCCAGGATGAGGTATAATTTTGGATGGACTGGGAATAACCAAACTACTCTTGTATGTGGGTGAAGGAGTCCTACTTTTAGCAACTAGAGTATATAACTGTACTATCTTACTAAATGTTTCAGATAAATTTTCAGCAATACCTTTAATGAAGCTTAGAACATTGTCTTGTTCTTCAGAAGTTTTAATTTTATCAAAGGAATTGATAATTTCTTCGATTCTATGAACAACATGAATAAAATTTGTTTCAATTTTGTTGATATTTCTTCTGGAAATCTTATCACTACTAGATAATTCTTTAATTTGAGATTCAATCTTATTATGTATTCCACTCTGAATACTACTTAAATTCTCACTGAACAATTCAGAATCAAATGAAATGCTCACAATTTGAACATTAGGTTCACTTATCAATTGTCTATAAAATGCTCTGAGTGAATCAAGATCTCTAGCAAGTGATTCACTTCTATTTACACCTAATCTTTCAAGCTCGAAAATCAAATCATCTTTAACTAAATAATCAGGATTTATCTTATAATCTGAAATATCAGACTTCACTTGGTTAATGATTTCAATGGCACCTTCAATAGTAAAGTTTGAGGCCATTTTATAATGTCACTTACTGATACTATTTCAAGATATAATGGAATATTTATAGACAATATGTTATGAAGAATAAATGATGAATCTAAAGTGAATAGTTTAGAATTCGTTGACATATACTTGAAACCACTTATGTGTGCAGGTTAGTTTAATGACAAAGATACAATGTGAAATATCAATAATTACAAGATTATAGCTACAGAATGATAGCATTTTAAAAAAATTAACCACGTTCTGCTACCAAAATGAACCAACCAACCTACCTTGGCAAATTAAGGTTGGTTTTTTCACATAGGAATCGTACTGAACTCAAAAGTAAAAGCACAAAATAGGCTGTGGTCGATAAGGCCAAGGCTTTAAAACAATTAACAGACACACATGATGAAGGGTTTCAAGTCAAAGAAGGTCCAGAATAGAAGAAAATAGCATCTATAATTTTAGAAAAGGTTAAATTCAAAATATCACAGATAAAAAAAATTAACAGCCAATAGAGTAATCTCTCGTCGTCTTCCTTACAAAAGTAAATAGAATTTTTAGATACTGATTTTGAAAACTTGAGTTAAAAAGATCACTGGCCAGGATATAAAATTCTCAACTTGAAACAAATGAAGATATGCCTAAGCATACTAAATGAAAATTATAAAGGTCTGTTGAGGACAGACCCGGATCTTGAAATCTTGACTCCACGGAAAAGTAATATAAAAAAGGAAATATGTCACCTGGATAGCAGTTTTGGTTTCAAGTCCGGTCCATAATAGTTATTTTATATTTTCCAAATGCTTTCCTGAACCAAGGTGTTGAGGTTACATTAATACTTTCGATTTCAATCTAAACCTGAACCAGGAAAACCTGGATTTGACGACGAGAGATATTTTAAATAAAAGAAGACAGATTACTAACACATCATGTCTGTAAACAAATTCATAATCTTATTTAAAATTGATAATTATGGCATCAAGGTGTTAATTATAACAAATTGTTTAGAAATCAAAGAAACGGCAAAACAATCCAAATCATATTTTAGGAGCCAGTGCCAAGCTGCAAAAAACAAGATGCAACAGGTTAGTTTATGCACAAAGCAAAACCTAGTGCAGTTTGGTAACATAACCAACAAAGGACGGTTACAGTTTAAATTGAAAGCTTGACTAGAAACGTTAAAAGGAGATTTAGTTAAAGTAAAATATTATGAAAAATACCTAAGTAGAAAATAAAATATTATAGCTAGAAATAATAAAATTAATGTTGAAGTGGATGAAACCAAAGGCTCACTGAATGAATTGGTGTGACCAACTGCACCACATTTAACTAAAACAATGTAGCAATGCTACAGACCTCTCCCCTCCAAATTAAACTCTGGGGTGTCAAGAAAAAAAAATATCAAGGATAGAAAGGAGATGAGAATGAGAAGAAACAAGAGAAGGAAATTTAATATTTAAAACTAAAAGAAGATTTATATAGGTATTGAAAAAATTTATACTAGGAATAATAATAATTATAAATCTATTGTCATTAATTGACATTCTATCTGGTGAATTCGTAATATATTTTTGAATGTCGGTTTCAATCAATTTTAACCCCCCCCCCAAACTTTTTTTGGAACCCCCCAAGAATTTCAATGACGCAGTCTGCGTCATAGCCCCCCCTTGTGGGCACCACTGTATACAAGTAAAATTTGGATAAGAAATGGAAACAACAATGGATATAGAAAATGAAGGGGGCGATGGGAGTTTGTCATTTTATGTGAGGGGGCGATGGGCCAGAAAGGTTGGGAACCACTGGTCTAGATAATCCAAACTAATAGATATCAAGACCCGTTCGGATTACCAAATTCTCGGACTAAACAATATGTACTAATAACAAGGCGGGTTGATCATTAGTGAATCAATTATATGTCTAAGGAATATCTAGGGATTTATTTTGATATTTTGGCCTAAATTATAATTATTACTTCATTAAGAAGTTCTTTTTATAGATTTTAAACTATACAGTCAATTATTAAACCAGATAATGTTTTATAACCAGATGTTGTTTTATAGATTTTAAACTATACAGTCAAAGAAAGAATAACAAATTAGACTTGAAATCAATTTGTTTTGATTTGAATAATAATAGTCTAAGATAACGTACCAATAACACTACACAGGGCACATACCAATTCCTACTCACTTCCTTCACCACTGATCTGTAAGTTTGAATAAATTTAGCGTTGTTTGTAAATAAGGGCTTCTTCTCTTACGGCCCAGATTAAATACGGATTAGCATGTTTTTAGATGAGCGGGACTCTACAAAGGGCGGCTCCAGGTCATGTCATGACCATCACCCACAAAATCGGAAATTCGCTGTAAAAGGGGTTGGAAGGAGGGAAAAACTCGCAAAAATGTCAGCAAAATCATATTTGTGAACCCCCCCCCCCCCCCCACCAAAATTCCAGCTGTACCGCTCCTGGGCTCTACAGTATTTGAATAAGATTTTTCATAAATATAACAAAAATATTTTTATTGAAACAGTTATTGATCCTTAAAAGAGGCATAACAAATTCGTTACCGATTCTTAACAGATTTCTTAAGATGCTTCATTGTGATTGTGAAAAATTATTTTTAAAATAAATAATTTATACGTAAATATTCATCTATGGAATCTGTAGAAGTGGTTGCAAAAAAAGAATGTTAGAGTATAAAAATAAACTATTATACAATTATACAATTAAATGAATTTGGTTGTCTAACCAAATCATTTACCGGAAGTCACGTCTAAAATAGAGAATGTAAATGCAGTGACTATCCAGGTTTAGAACAAATTATAAACTCACTTATCAACTATTTTGCGAACTGTACTTTAGCTTCAAATAATGTTTTGTCACGAAATCTCCATTTGACTGAGCCGGAGAATAAAGTCCAACAGTCTTATTTGCACTTGAATCTTCATCGGATCATCCGTGACGTCAAACCCCGGTACTCCGGCCATGTCAAGTATCCTCTGTTGGTCGTTCACCTGAAAATGATAAAAAGACAAAACATTTTCCACTGATTTGTAACATGCAAGAAATTATTACAGTGTTTTCCTACAACTGGTCATAAAGTCGTTCTTTATGTACAGAAAACTAATTGTATACCTCTTTACTGCTCTGCAAGCGGTGAAGTACTTTACGCTCGCCAGCTGTTACGCTTCTGTTTTGATTTTGATGTCTTCTCATTGGATCACGGAATCCGTGAATACTCATAACCTCAAAAATGGTGCATGCTAACCAAATCCGCGCACGGTCTGTGATGTTACAAACTGCAAGCTTTTATTGTTTTAGAATCCAGAACTGCAGTTGTAGGAAAAATATTGCATGAAATTCGCGCGTGAAGCTTCTTTATCGCTCTCGCAAAATTACTGCGCTCTGCTATGCGTCGCGCAGTAAATGTTTTGGCTTGAGCGATAAAGTCGCGCTTCACGCTCTTAATACATAAATAACTATTGAAAACAGGAGCCAAATTGAGTCCGATTTTTCTGTACAGCGTAGTCAGGGTGACTAGCAAAGTAAGCAACAAAAATTCCCTGATCTTTCCCCCTATGCTTCGCTCGCCTTCACCGAGGGGACAGAGTCCCCTCTGGACCCCAGGGGGTGGTTTAAAAATCGTACAAAATCGTGAATCGATCTAGCACTTTTGTTTGTTGATCATCTGTAGTCATGGATACGGTCACAGTTATTCAATTCACAACTCCATATTTCTTATATCTAATTTTTAAATTTTGACCGTATTTTTTGGAATTTTTCAAAAATCTTTCTTAGCATGCATCTAAAGACCCAACGGGACCAAATTTCAAATTAATTAGCCATGTGGTTTTCAAGAAACGCTGATGAATGAGTCCGTGAATCAGGGGTATTTGAATTGAATTGTTCTTTATTTCCTCTTTAAAAAACAAGTACATAGGTAATGACAATAAGTTAGAGAAAAATAATATGTTTCACATGGGCTACAATGCCTGTGTGCGAAGAAGAGTCTGAATCGGTAGGATTTTATATAGAAGAAAAAGTCAAATTTTAAAAAAAATTGAAGAGAAAAAGAAATACAGTCAAAAAAAGAGAAAAAAAAAAGGCTTAATTATTTGAGGAGGATCATCTATCCATGGGAAATGCGAGGCCAACAAGAGACACTAGAGAGTAAAAACGTATACAAATAAGGTTTCTGGGATGAGCACTAGTTGTAGCAAGAAAAGAAAATTATCCAGAAGTTTCAGCACATGTTGAAAAGGTAGGTATTTGGCTTTTATATAGATTAAAAACAAAAATAACTTAGCGAATAATCAAAACAATTTTATGTTTGTTAGCCTACCTAGCTTATTTGTCTGGTTGTCCATCTAAATACGCATTTCAAGTTCGACATCGAAGCATTTCTATAATTAGTATAATTATTTTTAGGTATATAATTGCTACGAAGTTTTCCCGATATTTTTTTAAAATTACATGACTTTTCCAGAATATAAAAATTCCCTGACTTTTACCGATTTTCCCGGTCGCTAGTCACCCTAGCATTCGGAACAAGTACGATGTTAGAAAATTGGATTATTGTGTTTCTCGCTTGGTTTATAAGCGTCATTTTATCTAAGGCTGTGCGTAGGGTTTTTGGTCATATTTTTTTTAAAAGTTTCTTGTACGAGTTTCTTAGGATGTTAGATGATGATAATAATAATATAACTTACAATGTTATGAAGGTATTGAAATATTATCTATTGCTGTGAGAAAGGTTTTCTTCACCGATTATTTTGTGAAATATGGGGGTTCAATGTTGAAATGTTTTGGTTTTGGTGGATAATTGATCTCACCTATAGTTATTTTGAACTACTGTATTGATAATTTTTTATAACCGAAATACACATTGAGGAAAAATTAGATATTTTTATTTCAAACAATTAGATTTTCTGGCATAAATTTTTGAAACCCGGATTGTTTTAGATTTAAAAAATTTAGTTCTAAAAAGCAATAGTTCGATCAAAATAAAAAATATGCCAGTTCCCCAAGGTGTTTCAGTTATAGAAATTATTAAAAGTTTAAATTCTTGGATTTCTTGTTCCATAACGATCTGCGTTGTTAATATCAACTTTTTATTGTAAATTCAACGACTTGCAGTCAATTTTAATTGAGAATAAATAATACTTTTTCGTCATACTTGTAGGTTATGGACAGTTTACCATTCAAGGAATCAATGTGGTAAACAGCTGTTTACAGAAATCAAAAACAGCTGATGTCATTTGATGATTATTACCGTACACTGTGTGGTAAAAATCATCAAATGATTATTACCACACACTTATGGGTGGCTACTGGCTACCATTTCACTGAAAAACCATTTGGCCGAAAGCTAGATCAGCTGATCTAGAACCATTATTGCCCATTTCACATTGAGTTTCTGTGATTTGGTGTGTTGAGGTTATGTTTGTATAACAATGATTTATAGTTTCTTATTTCAACTTATCTGCTATTTTAGACTTGTATGACGAAAAATATCGTACGTAACTCGTTCGGGAAGATGTTTACCACACTCGACTTCGTCTCATGCGTTAACTTATCATACTCGTATGGTAAACACCATTTCCCGCACTTGTAACATAATATACTATTACATATGTAGGCCCACGTTTTCAAATCGTTTGGTCTAATTGAGTAAAAATAGTATTTATTCTCAATTAAAATTGACTACAACTCGTTAAATTTAACATACAAAGTTCAAAGTTTTAAATGACTCATAGGTCAGATTTAACTAACTAAATAACACACGGGTCGAAAAATTTCAACTTTGAATGAAAATGGTGATGGTTCGGAGCTCATCCTTACAATTTTTCATATCCTATTTTGTTTTGCAAATTCTATTTATTTTCAAGAGATTCTTTTTATAGAACAAGATGCTTTCTCTTATATTTTCCAACTGATGAAATTTGAAATCTAATTCTAATAAGCCATACAAGAAGATTATTTTGAGGGCAAACAAGTTTAAAATATTGTTTTCCATGGAAAAAGTCAGAAATTATACTATTTTTCAAATGTTTAATTTGCCTTCATTCAAATTATTTTTTATTCAACGTTATTTACACGTATGTCCAGTTGATACTGCTAATTTTAATAATTCGTGTATTACCTTTCTATCTAATTCGAGGATTACTTTCTTATCATACTCTTTCAATTCCTCTCTGTGTTTCTTCTCCAATGAAGCACGCTGTACTTCCTTTTCAGAATCATCCATTTTTTTATTCATTAATGTTTGCATTGCACCTGAAATAGAGAATAATATAGCTCCATTAAAACTGAAACACAAGAGAATTTTGTGAAGAATTTACGGAAAATGAATTTCTCTGACAATAAATGAGCTTTTTCATTCATTCATTTATAACACAATCAAGTAAAGATGCAACAGGAATAAAACCCACCACTGCATTCTTTACAAATTTTTAAAAGTAAATTCCAGTTTTTAGGTTATGTCCAAGTTGAACTAGGAATTTCACGTTGAATACGGTACAATTAACGAGTCTTTCCCAAACAAAAATATCAATTTAGGAGCTCAATTTAAAAACGTAGCACTAACACAGTCCAATAGTCCGGAGAAAGTAGACATAATTTAGAATTTTATTTAGATTTAAGAGCCAAAATAAAAGTAATGTAGTAATCCTTTATAATCACAAAAATTATCATGATTGATGGGAAAATCATCTGCATTTCTCTATGAAGTTTCTTTTAACTTCAATACTACAGAAAGTGGTATAATACACTACGCATGTATAAAGGGCTGTAACTATCACAAGGGCCTCACAGTCTTACTAAGGGTGTAAGTGATATAATACACTATACATGTATAAAGGGCTGTAACTATCATCTTATACACACTAGTAATGTGAGTTGTATATAAATTGTAATAGTAGCAATAGTAAAAAGTAAAAAGACTGAGCTTTGATGGATGAGCGTCAGCTATATCTTTCCGTTATCTGCTTACTCATCACTTTACTGGTGGATCTACTTTGGAGGTTCCCGAACAAAATTCCAAAAATAACTACCGACTTCAACTTTTGGAAGATTTGGTTGAGCTCAAGAATAACATTTTACTGGTTTTTGGGGGTGAATGAAAATTTTTAAATAGCTGCACTTCAAAAACATAAATTGGTGAAATTGGTTTTAAATTTTACATTATAATTTCTCTGAGCAAATTGCAATTGCCCAGAGGAGTTTAATGAAATAAAATAAAACAAAAGCATATAATAAATTGAGAATACAATTTTGTAGTTTCTATATTAAAATTGTAGAGAACTTCATTTCCCCGAGAGGGATTTTGGATTAAAGATTTAGGTCCAACCATTATTGTGAGATGCAGCCGATTTAAACGGTATTCAAAATTATCAATGTTCCAGAAAATTTACAATAAGTACGGTAACTTCCACTTTGAGATACAGAGTTGCAATTGGTTTTAAATTCTTGAAATTTTGTTTACTTAAAAAAAGGCAGAGTAACTTTTTTGTCCCAAAATTAAGTTGGAAAATTTTACAGTTTTTCATAAAAGGCGGCCGAAGCTCAGCTAGGATTCTTGGGGACTTTTAGTATGTTATTCAACGTGTTTTTCTGGTCAAATACACTTATAAAGTATCTCGATTTTCAGCCACTTTTGAATTTGTTCTCTATTTTATGCTGATTTAACTGGGCTATATCCCAACAAATTATAGGTTTCTACACAGTCATTTTCTTCATGTCAAGACAATAAGCACAATTTGAAATTCAACACCAGCTTTAAAAACTAAAAAATTCAATGACTTACTTGACTGGTTTGCAGTGAATTGTAATCGCTGTTGAAACAATTGTTTTTCTGTGACGTGTTGAATATCCATCAAGCTATTGACAATTCCAAATACTGTGTTGTCAGCTAATGATTCTGCCAAGCTACACAAAAGTTCATTTGGGATTCGCTGTTGGTATTTTCTGTAAAATGAAATTACTAAGTGCAGTCAATGTTACAATGAATTTTATCATGGTATGATTAATTTTTTAAATGGTTAACAGTGATAATCAGTATTATTTATTGTATTCGAAATAAATTCAAACAACAAAAAGGATAATAAAATAGAATCGGTTATAATTAATGTGTGCTCAGGATTACTAGGTATGTGACAATTCCCAGATTGGTGATGTAATGAGTTTTTTCCAAATCAGTTTCAGCCGAGTAGCCAGTCTCTTGGGCTTCCAACCTTCGGTGTTTTAACCAATAACACTGGTTTCCAGAAAAATAAGGTTAGTAATGATGTAGAAATGTGTTAATAAAATGAAGAGTAGGAAATAATAAGGAATAAAATAAAGAAGACCTATATAAATAATATATATAAATAAAAGTAGACCTACTGGCACGTACTAAGTAAAACACACAAAATATATTATTTGCTATTGAACAAAATAGATAGCTTAACGTGTAGTAAAATTCAAAAACCCTTCAGACATGACCTACCCTACTTAATTGACATGGATTTTTAATACAAACCTTCATTAACGATTAGCTGATTAACAATCAGTGTTTAACGTTACAGGACAAATAGAGGAATAAGATTTAGCTACATCATATAAAGATAAAGAACAGATGAGAAATCTAGAGTAAATGTAACAGTCTTGCAATCAACAAAAGATGAAAGAATTGAAAACAATTAATCAATGAAACTTACAGTGGTAGTTCTCGGACCATTATTTGAAGCTTTTCATTCAAGAAATACAACTTTCTTTGATAAGCTTCATCTTTTTGGAATGAGTTGAACTCTTTGCAGAACGGAGGCATGTTGTTATCATCTGACATCAAACTTATCTGCTGTATTTTAGATGCATAACCATACCAATAACCCAGAAAATTGAAAACCCTTTGCCCTGTTGGTTTCAAACGAAGGTGAATATAATCATAACTATAAAATTATTTTCAAAATAACACGTAACAACAACAATATCACAGAAAAATTAATTTGTTTTAGAGTAACTAGGTTATCCCAAAGGTTATAGTTACGAATCATCCAAAATCACAATTCTACGCCAACGATATAGAGAGATTAAAAGTTTAATGTAGCATGAAAAAATAGTTTTATTATAAATAATCACGTAATTACGAAGAAAACAATTAAACAGCAGAGAATTCAATGTTCTGTTTACACAAGCAGACCATAATGCCACTGTTGGCTTTTGCAAAACAAAACAAAGCATCCATTAATTTGTAGATTGTGTATCGAAGTGGCAGCGACATCGGCAGGTGACTACCAGTTTCGCGGCAAAATTTGAACTTTTATCATAGTCCAGTCTCATTACCCGTAAGGTAAGGAAAGAAAACATTCCAAAACGACTGAAAATCGGGATAAATATTATATGACCAGTACTGTCTGAAAGTTCCGAAGGATCCTAACTGTGCTTTGGTCAACATCTTGAAAAATTGTAAAAAATGTTCTCCTGCCTTGTATAAAGAAAACAGAATTTCTAAACCTTGGCACCGGTACCTAGAATAGGTCACAAGTATGAATTTTTCGGAAAATTGGTCGGTTAATTTAAAATAATTTAATCTGCTGCATCTCACAATTTGACTGATTTGCAATTTAAAATGCCTCTCAGGAAAACGATGTTCTTTACAATTCGTCTTTTTTAACTCTAGTAGCTTTAGAGTTGCCGCTATTGAAAAACTTTCATTCAAACCCAAAAATTACTCAAATTTCATTAAAGCTCAAAATTTCCAAAAAATGAAGATTGCTATTTTATTGCTAATTTTAGACAATTACTGTCAGACAGCTGTAAATTATGAATTACGTAGTAAAATACATAATAATTAAAAGCAAAAATACTTTCCCTTACACCAATAACATTCTAAGCAGCGCATACAGTTTAAGTCAAAATTCAAGTAAATTTCAGACCTATAAAACCAATGTACTAAAATCATAGACAAAATTCCCAATCAATACCTCAACAATAGTAAAATAAACAAGAAAATGAAAAAGGATATCAGCAATTGGATCAAGAGCAACTACTTTTCTGATATTTAATTTTGGGAAAATAAGTTTTTTTTTCTTTTTTTTTGTAGATTACGTCTTGGAGACTCCAGTTAAGGAGTATAAGACAAGTCAGATCAACAATATTATACACTAGATACCATAATTACTTCAATTAGTTGAGGTGAGGCTTAATTTTGATGTGAAAGGAACTCTTGTACACTATAAAAAGCTTTATCAACTAAATATTTCTTCAATTGTTTTTTAAATATTTCTATATTTTCAAGACTCTTCAAAAACTGCGGTAGCTTTTTGTAGAATTTCCTACCAATATAACTAGGTTTTTGTTTGAATAAGCTACTATTGTGACTCACCAAGTGATAATCTCCTCGGCTTCTTGTATTATAATCATGTACATCAAGATTTTGGTTAATATCATTCGTTTTTACATATAAAGTAGCTTCATACACATACAGGGTACAGTTAGGAGACCAAGTCTCTTGAACAACGGCCTACATGAATCTAATCTATTTACTCTTTCTATACACCTAACCGCTTTCTTTTGGATCTTAAATACCCTATCAAGATTTTGTTTTGATGAATTACCCCATACTAAGATAGCATACCTAATATGTGACAGTAAGAGCCCATGGTAAGCTGTAAAAAGTAACTTTTTGTCATTCAATCTAGCGAGCTGTCGCAGGACAAATACCCCAGATGAAATTTTCTCATATTTTCTCAATGTATGGAGTCCAGGTCAATCGTCTATCCAACATAACTCCTAGAAATGCAATTTTTTCTTCCTGGTCTAATTGATTATCGTTTACAAACACGTTTATAGCCCTATCTTCATTTAAATTATGATGTTGAAGATCCATCTTGTTTCCACTAATATGTATTATAAACTTAAAAAACACTTTTGAATGGAAATCAATTTCCATTCAAAAGTTTTAAGTTTATAATAAATTTAAATTATGTTTGTTTTTGAATTGAAGGTATTGACATTTTTTACTATTTATAGTTAATTTCAACTAATTTAAAAATTGGACAATGGACTGCACACCTATATGGGCACTTATTTCTAAATTATCTAGAATGGAATTGCTGAAAATGAGTGATGTATCGTCAGCAAATAAGAGGGCTCTACCACTAATTAATTCTTTAGGTAAACGGTTGACATATAACAAAAAAAGCAATGGACCTAGTATTGACCCTGAGGCACTCCAGCTTGCAACTTTAATTTATTAGATTTATTCTTTACTATACTATTACCAACTACTGTAGTTAGTTCTACACATTGTTTTCTCCCAATAAGATATGATTCAAACCATTTCAGTTCAACCCCATTTACACCTACATTTTGCAGTATTTCCAATAAAGTTCTATGATTAACACAATCAAATGCCTTTGACAGATCTAAGAAGATTGCAGTAGCTTTATCACCTGAATCTATTATATCTATTAGTTTTTCAACTAGAGAAACTATGGCAGTCTTTGTTGATCTCCCTTTCTGGAAGCCATGCTGTTCATCACAGATAAAGTTAGCTTCTTGAAGGTGCAGAAGTAACCTATTTAGAACTACTCTTTCAAAATTTTTACTTATTACATTTAAAATACTAATGGGCCTATAGTTTTCTACCTTTTCTCTATCACCACTTTTGAAGATTGGCAAGATCTTCCCCTCTTTTAAATTATCTGGAAAACACCTTGTTCTAATGAATGATTGATCAGATGAATCAAAGGGTCTAACAATTGATCTTTACATTCTTTCAGAATTTTACTGGATACCCCATCCATTCCTACAGTTTTTTTATTATTTAAACTATCAATGATATTTGACAACTCGTCTTGGGATACTGGGTGGAATTTTAATTCGTTCTGAATCCCCTCAGTATTCCTCATGTCACTAATACCTGTATTAAGAGATTTTTGAAGATTCTTAGCAACCAGTTGATAATATCTGTTAAAGAAATTACAAATGTCTACACTATCATCAATATATTTGTTATTTTCGTTAATTATTCTGGGGACACTAGTATAATAAGCATCTACATGAGCTACTTGCCTATTTTTGTTTATTACATCCCACACAGCTGTGTTAAAGTACACACTATTATTCAAAATTTCAGCTGTTTTCTTACATTTCGCTCTTTTCACTTCTCTTGTATAATTTTTCTTAAGAGCTTTGTAATTATCTTCACTTAACATATTTCTAGATAGTTTGAATTCATCATATGCATCTTTAACCCTATTTCTTTCTGCAAGGATATCATCAGTTATCCACTCTTCAATCTTGTCAATCTTGTGGTTTGCTTACTGGATTTGCTTTTGGACATCTCCAGCTCACCATTTCTTTTCGCCCATTAAATCCTCCAACCTTCCCTTTTTTCTCCTTCTTCCTCCTACCCTAGTATGTGGGCAACCATAGTTGGAAGGAGCTTTCTTCTCCACATACAATACAGTGAGCTACTAATATTTTTAAATAGTTTATGGATCTTACTTTTGAATAATATTGGATCTCAGTTATTGTATTTTAATGTTTTTCATTTCTTGCATGCCTTATAAATGTATGTTTTATATTTTATAAAGAAATAAAGTTTGATGAATAATAAAACGAAGTTGTCACAACCAAATTTATTGAAAATATAGAGATGCTACTTTCGGATGTTACTCCATTATCAATCTCAAACAAACTAAAACTAAAGTACAGAGCAGCTTAATAAGGGGTGGTGTCCTCAGCACACACCTAATACCTATTGAAATAATCCAAAAACAAATTATTAAAATTATTCAAAAAGTACCCACAAGTACCTCTTCACAAGAAGCTTTCAAAAATCTTAATGTACTAAATGTAAGATTATTATTTATCTATAAACTAATTCAACTTAAAAAGGACTATTACATATAATATATAGACATGTCAAATATGACCTGAGAAGCAATCTCATTTCCGTTTTTAAGAACAAAATACATAAGAACAAAAGGACATCGGCAGGCCAAATATTTTTATAATAAAATAAAAAGAATTGTTCCTTGCTTACCAAATGCACCTTTTGATAAGCATGAGTTTGAAGATCTCCTTGCAGAAAATAAAAACAATTTTAATGTCAATCTTCTAATCAAAAACAAATTTACTAAGTAGTTTCCCAAATTCTCAATAAAATACATTATAATGTACTATTATAATTTATAGATACTAAATCTAATCCAAGTACTTATATTTGAATCCTTGTAAAATTGTATATTATATTCTCAAAGTGTTTGTTGAATATGATCATTTTTGGTTCTATCAATCAATTAATTTAACCCATTTTTATCAATTTAAACTTCGACATATTGGCGTTAAATCACTGGACTGGTTCATTAGCTACTTAGAAGACCGCTCACAATTTGTATCAATTAATGGTGTTAATAGTGATAAAACTAAGATTGACTATGGAGTAGTACAGGGTAGTACATTGGGACCCCTCCTGTTCCTTATCTACATAAATAACTTGAGAAGAGTTGAGACTAATGGTAAACTATTTCTTTTTGCTGATGACACGGCTGTAGTGTCATCCGGCTGCACGTGGGATGAGGTCTACGAGCGGACAGAGGCAGACATGGTTAGAATCAAGCGTTGGCTGGACCAGAATACGCTGACTTTAAATGTTACTAAAACCAAGTACATGCCAATATTTTTCAAGAGTGACAGTGGCCCTGGTCCGAGACGATTGGTTCTGCATGTCTGTAACAACCTGCAGTCGGCGACCTGTAGCTGTGGACAGATTGAACGTGTAGAAAAATACAAATATCTAGGAGTTACCATCGACCACAAATTATGCTGGACTCCACATATTCAGGGAGTGAAACAGAGGTTGAGAAAATTTATGTACGCCTTTTCACAGCTCGGAAGGGTGCTGACCATGAGTCAAAGCAGGACTGTTTACTTTGCCTACATACAGTCACTGTTGCAGTATGGAGTGCTGGCGTGGGGCGGTGCCTCGGCCGCGGTTCTACAGCCTCTAGCTGTTACTCAGAGAACACTAATTAAGATCATTTTGAACAAACCTATCAGATTTCCTACAGAACAGCTTTTCTCGGTTTTTCGCGTTCTTGATGTTAGGCAAATTTACATGAAAACACTCCTTACTTTTGCCAAAAACTACAAAACAGAAATTTTCACTGAAGTACAGCACAATTATCCGACTAGACACAGACTCAATCTTGGCTTTGACACACCTAGATCAACCTTAAGTTCATTAAATAATAACCCATTTCATCTTGTGCACATATTATATCGCAACCTTCCAAAGTCAATCCTGGATGCGGGGAGGTGCAGTGTCTATGTATATAAAAGAAGGGTGGTCGATTGGCTGTTTGAGGTAGGCCGTGAGGCTGCTGAGGCACTGATTCACTCACCCTAAACTTGATTCCTGAGCATTATTCAAAAGCTGTCACTGCCTGGGTGTTTTGAGAATCTGCCAATTACTGTATTTACTTATGGTAGATTGATCATTGCTAGACTAGTCACCTTCAGTTCTTCTGGTATGGAATTTTTAATTATTCAAAATTACTAAATTTTCTTTTTTTTCATTTGTAATTAAAAAAACATTTTGTATATTTTCTAAATTTTATTGATAACTCATTGTGCAATATATTAAAATTATCTCTTACATTAATAGATAAGAATTCTTTCCTCACACACGGATCTGTAGTCCATGTGGGGAAATATATTTCTTTATATTTTAATTGTATTCTCATTATGATTGTAATATGTTGTGTGGAAATAAAATTCAATTCAATTCAATTCAATTCATTATTAAATATGAAACTTTTTAAACTAAAATTCTCACACACACGCTCTGCCTTAGTGGGGCTTACATTCATGTTTTACCATGATGACTGTGTTGTATTGAATATAAGTATAGATATTCCTATTACTATTATTCTCTATATGTATTGCTAAAATAGTCAATATTTTATGTATTCCTATAATGGTCAGTATTGTATGTAATTTATATATCTATTCAATTTGTCATGCATTGATAATTATATATTTCTTCAAAACTGCACATAAATAAATATATACTAAACACGGAATGATACTATTGGCTAAGGAATAGCCAACAATCCTTATCCCTTAGCCAATAGTATCATTCCGTGTGTTTGGTATATATATTAAGCTGCTCTGTACTTTAGTTTTAGTTTGTCTGAGTTGATAATGGAGTAACATCCGAAACTAGCACCTCTATATTTTTAATAAATGTGGTTGTGACAACTTCGTCTTATTATACATTACGGATATCTTCCACAATACCACAATATCGCCTTCACCACTACAAAGAAAATTAAATAAAGTTTGAGAATTAAACTAAATCTTTTTCTAACGTATTACAATAGATTATAGGGATAAAAATAGAGATCAAGATAATACCATGTAAGTTATCAATAATAATTATCTTCCTTAGTAATGGCGAAGGTGATATTGTATCCATAATGAATAATAAGATGAAATTGTCACAACCACATTTATTAAAACTTCGAGAAATTAGTTTCGGTTGTTACACCATTATCAATCTCAATCAAACTCCGTCAATAAACTCCGTTTGATTGAGATTGATAATGGTGTAACAACCGAAACTAGTTTCTCGAAGTTTTAATAAATGTGGTTGTGACGATTTCATCTTATTATTCATTAATAATAATTATTACTACTATTCAGAGGAAACACTAGCCTGGGTTGCACTACCCAAGTTCAACCCAGCCAAGAGTTCAGAGCTGGACAGGTTATGAGAGGAATATGAAGGAGGGATCAAAGGTGCGTTTACACGGTTGGTATAGGCAGCATGCTTCATTTTTATTAGGCAACTCAGCCTCACTATCGCTTGTGTAAAATCATTTACATAATGAGTTAACCGTGACAACTACCTTTACAGACTTGAGGAAGGCTGTGTTAGGAGACCACAGCCTCGCCAGTGCCTTGTCAGCCGCAGTCATTGTAGTAGCTCACAGTCAGATGTCATCTCAGATAATAATAGGCTATCAAGAGATGGCATCAGACCAAGGAAAGCACTCAAGACATACGTTTCCCAGCCCGCACGCGGCCCGGGGTTAGCAGCCTTGCGAGGACGTAAGGTTGGCTTGCCCCCCCGTGAGGGGGACCTTGCGGGCCATCCGAGGTGTATGCTGTCTACACATCCTCTACGAGTGAGGAAGGTAGGGTTGGACACCCGAGGTGATCCCTAAACCTAACCTTACCCTAGCCTAACCAAACTTAGTGATAACCTCGAGCCGACCATCCAAACAGCATCACCTGACCACATTTTTTTGATTTTGAATGAGAAATTTTGTCATTTCAGAACAAGTTTTAGTAGAAAGTTGGGGAACTTTCCTTGAATAAAATTTAGTGTTGGAGAAATTTAAAAAAAATTGTGATGTGTTGACTTCAGAATTTGAAAAATCAAATTCTGTCATTTTGAATTTATAAAAATTTGGAAAATTGTAAAAATTTGGAAAATGGTAAAAATTTGGAAAAACATTTTTGCGTTCAATTAAAAATTAACAAAGATAGAGAAGCCCGTGGCCTAGACTTCCCACCTATCATACCTGGAGGTACCAGTGCAGTAGTCCTGCTTCTCTGCCTCTCACCCCTCTCCATCCCCTCCCTCTCGATTCCGATAATGAGGATGACGCTCCCGTGAGTGGATAATGAGGATCACGCTCCATAATGTGATGATGTTGATGCCACTGATAATGAAAATCTGCTACAAATGCTGGAAGTCTCCATGTCAGAATCCTCCTGAAGGCAATTGTCTGGTAACATAAAGTGAACATGAAATTCGATTTTGAGAACGAGATTTGAAAAGAAAGAAATAATTTGTGGAAAAATGAAGAATGGGAAAATGAGATGGATTTTGAGAGCTGCTTTCTTTGTGTAGAGCTCTTATTATCCCTGCTACTGGACCTCATTCTTGCTGTTATTTTGTAATAAAGGGCACCTGACTGTAGCAGCTGGATATTGACATATGTAATTTGATTCTGATGTATAGTTGAACAAATTTCTTAATAAAATTAACTAATAGGTGGAATAACGAAGTAAAAAGGAATTATTGTTCTTGTTCTACCTGATAATTAACTAAATTTAATAATTCAAAAATTAGTGATCTAATTCTTCTTGTTCTAACCAAATTATATTGAACTCCATGGTTTATTTATTACTGTTTCAGTTTTCCAATTCTTCTCATTTTCCTTTAATCTTTATTATAATATGAATTACTATTATTCCAAGCGATAATGCACTAATAAATAAGTAATAAGGGTATCGTTTTCATTGGTGGGGAGAACCTTACGGGTAGTTACACCGCGCCGTTTGAGCCATGGTGGACCTACTATTTTAGGTGGGTTCCGAATCACCGGGTAGGTGATAATAAAACTTATAACATCAAGTCATTGTACTAACAGTACGAATTCCTTTTGTCATTGTACTAACAGTACGAATTCCTTTTGTCATTGTACTAACAGTACGAATTCCTCTTGTTATTAATGTAAACTTCTTTCATTATTTTATACCACTTTGTGTTTTATACCAGATCCAGTCGAAATTCTAATGAATAAATAAAAATTGGAACAAGTTAAATTATTGAAATAAAATATGGAGGATAGAGAAGAACATTACTTACTTGTGTTGAATCTATAGGATTCTTAACAGATGTAACTTTGGTGCCTGTTGCAAAAATTATATTCTTTTATCAATTTCCTTGACCACCAACCAATATTGTATTGATTGCCTATTTCCAATCATATTCATGAATGCATATAAAATTAATTTTAAAGAACAAAGATGAGATACATTATGAAATCAGCTAATCACTCATAAACCATCATTATATACAGAGTGATTTTTAAGTATGGAAACGGCTTTATATTGCGTCACTGAGACATTCTTTGCGAAAGAAGCTTATGCGGATCTGCATAGTTTTAAAAATCTAACTTTTTGCTGGTTTTGAAATTTTTGTCCGCCATATTGGATTCAACTTTATTTTTTTAAGTGGGATGGTGGTCATATGACACATCATTTCAGTGTGAAATTTCAATGTGAAAGATAAAAACAATGGCGTAAACCATTTTCAATAGATGCCTTTGTTCTTGATTTATAAGCATTTAGATTTACAATTTTGGGAAAATTGTGTTGGACCCTATAAAAAAGGTAGAACGCACTGCATAAAACATTTTATTGAATTTTTAAATGATAAATTATCTAATAACTAAGTTTAAACAGTGGTAAGACTTGATAATTGATAAGTAGTTTTGTTTATTATTCACTAACCACATTTCAGCTGCCGATGTTAATATCAGCCAGGCCTGTCATTAACAAATAAAAAATAAAAAAATGATGGAAAATAATATTTTATGATGTTGGTATTATTAAAAATGAATTACATTTCGGCTTTTAAATAATTTATGAATGAAAAATTCAATAATTTTTTTTATGCAGTGCATTCTACCTTTTGCATTGCTAACACAATTTTCCCAAAATTGCAAATTTAAATGCTTATAAATCGAGAACAAAGGCATCTATTGAAAAATCGTTTATGCCACTGTTTTTTTCTTGAAATTTCACACTGAAATGATGTGTCATATGACCACCTTCCCATTTAAAAAAATAAAGTTGAATCCAATATGGCAGATCCAAGATGACGGACAAAAATTTCAAAACCAGCAAAAAGTTGGATTTTTAAAACTATGCAGATCCGCATAAGCTTCTTTTGCAAAGAACGTCTCAGTTATGCGATATAAAGCCGTTTCCATACTTAAAAATCACCTTGTATATTGATAGAGATATAAATTATTATACCTGTAGGCTACTCACTTTGCATGAAAATTCTGGATTGCAGCTTTGTCTATTCCGTAAATGGTATCATTATACATAACAGTATCAATAGTATCATTTTTCCAACATTGTTTTTTCCCCAGACACTTTTTTTCTAGGATTAATCAGTTTGCCAGAGATTGTCTTATTACTCAGCCGATAGCATGAAACAAAGAATAAAGTATGAGACATATGCAATTGCTAAGAAAATGTGCAACAATAGATAATCAATAAAAATAGATGAAGAAAATTTTACTAACTTGAAATTTGTTACCTAGATTACCTGTGAATACACAATGATTGTGAAATTTCCTTGAATTGCAACTGCCCAGTGTAAACTACACCACCTCAGCATCAGCTTATCGTGTGGATGGAATCTAATGGCTGAAATAAACTTAGAGATTATTTATTGAAGGAAAAAGGGTAAAAAACAATACACATGTTTTATTTTTTTTTCAAATAAAAATAAATTGATGAACACAGCTTTGCCCCTGAAACATTAAACACAGACCAATTAAAGCTGCCAACACAAGGTACATATAACAATAAATTTGGGCACATTTCAATAATAATGTCATTTTCAAAAATCGTTAGTAAGGTATTAGTAGACTTGTAAATTAGACTACAATTTGTTAGTAATCTAGCTACAAATGCATGCCCTACCTAGTAGTGGATCGAATAATCTCGGCGTCTATATGTATCGATGTAGCCCTACTGGGGGACCCTACCTATGACCCACATACCTAGCTAATTTTTAAATCATATTATTCAGAACCGAACAATATGATACACATTGACTAGCTACACATAAAGTTTTAGTAGGTTAGAAAATGGTTTTAGTAGGGTTAGTATAAATGGATGGACTCACAGAGGGTATGCACCATTTGTGCCCTACCCTACTGATGCTTCAATCGATGTCACAAGATGCTGAAGATCCTGACACACAAAACCTTTTTGCACGAACACTTGCTCACAGAACTTCACTCATGAACACTGACACACGCGAACGCGCCTACACACTCGCGATTTTGATGAGGAGAATGATGATGGAGCTGCCTCCTAGATGAAGGCCTCCTTTCGGTGACCCTGGTACTGCTCCTGGTAGTGGTGGTCCTCCTTATGTTTCACAAGTAAATGGAAATGCAACACCTGAACCTGGAAAACAGGCAACGCTCTATTACCTTTCTTTGTAGTGGTGAAGATGATATTGTGGAAGATATCCATAATGAATAATAAGACGAAATTGTCACAACCACATTTATTAAAACTTTGAGAAACTAGTTTCGGTTGTTACACCAGTTTGATTGAGATTGATAATGGTGTAACAACCGAAACTAGTTTCTCAAAGTTTTAATAAATGTAGTTGTGACAATTTCGTCTTATTATTCATAACGCTCTATTAAATTCAAATAAATAATCTAAATCAATTTGATACGAAAAAATTGGATAAACATGAACACAAATTGATCAATCACTATATACTCATAGAGGTGAGGCAGCTTCACACACTGTATTTGAACTGTTCCTCTTGAGCAGGGTTCTCCAAACTATGGCCTGCAGACCAAATCCGGCCCGCTGGTGTGATCAATCAGGCCCACGACAGCTTATAGGGTTTGCCACTTAATTTTATAGTAATAATTCCACTACTTTATCAATACATAATTTTAATAAGAGATTTAGCAGGTACAATGAATCACCTAATAGTGAAAAATCACCCTAGAGTTCATAAATCAGGGTTTATTATTATATCTAAACACTCAAGAATAACAAATTAAAAGCAACCATGCATATACTGTGTACTTTGACCAATTATACACGATTTTATGAGTTTTGCGATTCTTCAGCTATTGGTTAATAATTCAACACCTTATTTTTTATTGAGTTCTCAAGTTTAGTTGAAAAACAATATCGTTTAATCAGAAAATGACCTAGTTAATTCACTAAAAATTTGAAAGCCCCTGTTTTTATATTCATTTTTGTGTATATTGTGAAATATCACATTAATTAGAATAGAATAGAATGACATCTTCTGTATTCAACCTCTACATTAACATACATTCAATTACAGAGTTGAAATAGAGATGAGAATATTCTTCAAATGGGCCTTAGTCTGTTTTTGAATAAATAATATTTCAACTGGAGTCTCCAAGACGCAATCTACAAAAAAATCTTTCCACTATCACTTATATCAATAGGCAAGTGATCATAAACAACACTGTACTCACTATTATTTCGGTTGATCCGCCGCTTCAATCAACAACACTGTGGCTCCTGGTGCCAAATTAATTTTGATCCATAATACATATTATTTTGTGATAGCGTCTTCAAGAATTTAAATCTGAAAATAACAATACAATTTAGCTAGCCAAAATATAATTTATAGCATTAGTACAGTTAGCAATGGTTCTTGGAAACGTAACATCACAATAAGATATGTACTACCTATGTTTATGTAATAAGGTAGTAACAAAGATGTTACTATTGTGATGTAACATCACTATAGTACCATAGGCGACTCTTCAGACTTCAACATCATGTTTTGGTCCAAAGAGCGAACTATGCAACGGGGAGTGAGATAGGTTGCGATTACTTTGATAAGGTAATCCAATTTACATACACAATCACAAAATATTCAAAATTCAATTCAGTATTCTCACATACTTGATTATTGAGATTCTAGAAGAGAAATTATCTACTATTTTAAGCCCAGCAATTTTTGTAAAACTCTCTTGAGTAAAGAATCTGTAATTTGATTAATCTGTAATTCAAACCACATTATATAGAACAAATAACTTACACTAGAAATTATAAACAAAAATAATCAATTTTAGTGTGGCATTTTTAATACATGGACAAAAATAATCCTGTGTGCTTCTCTGATAATATAAAATATTGAAAAAGTGAAAATTGTAATATATTGAAATAATTGAAACAAGATGGATCTTCAACATCATAATTGTAATATATGTTTGGAAGAATCTATTAAAAACAGCAACTCCGCACTTTAATTTATGATTTTATAAATAATGATAGTTTTGTATACGGTTAATCATAAAAATATCGAAAAAGCTCAACTTAAAATTATAATTTTTCCACACTTGCTGAAGTTGCTATAAATTTTATTTAAAAACTACATGCACAAGCTGCCTATTGCTGAGGAATTATTAATAAAACATCTACATGATTTAAAACTCACAAAATAAATACAACTATTAAATTACTTCGATTTTTTTATTCCATGCAAATGTGAAATTTACTGTATTATGTCTGTAGACGACCTATGATTGAGTTCATGGGAGACTTACCGGTGACCGGTAAGTGTTACCGGTGGCGTCTCATTGGTCTACTCAAAGTTTTCAACGTTAATGATTTTGAGTAGCCCAATCAGACGCAACCGGTAACATTTACCAGTTACCGATAAGGCTCCCATGAACTCAACTTATGACTTGATTTGTAGTGCATCAATTAAATCGTACCATACATACTCAAAATTCAATCCATGCTCATATTGGCTCAATTTAGAGACAATTTGTGTGATCTAAATCAATAAATGGAAAATAGCTAGTATCTTCAATAATAGTATCTTCATCTTATAATCTAATATCTTCCGTACTTTCTTTCACATAATTATCTTTTATAATATTACAAAATGGTGCCTTTAATGTTCTAATAAGGCATTACTCTCACCTAGCTCAAGCTTAAGACACAGCTTAATGTATGTAGATAGTTCTTGCCGCTACAAAGTATTTTTGGATAAATGTTTCTTCCATCTTGGATGCATTATAGTAGTTAAGAGCGGCCTTATCAATGGAGCAGGCTCCTACTAATATATAACGGTGTCAATCTGCAATAGAATTTATTGAAAAGGTAATTATTGTTGTGGATATCCATTTTTCGTGAACTGCAGTAGAACTATTCATGTGTATAAACTTGCTGTGCAGAACTGAACTTTTTTCCTGAGTCGCGGCGGACGCGTTTCGAACTATGTCGTTCTTCTTCGGCGCTTGGTTGCAGACTGCAAACGCGTCCGCCGCGACTCAAGAAAAAAAGGGCAGTTCTGCACAGCAAGTTTATACATATGAATAAAAAGTAAATTACTAAAAATATTTACCATTTTATAAGTTATTAAAAATTAATATATTTTGTTATTTATATATTTTTTTTTAGAAACTTGATTTCAAGGAAATTTTCTCAATACAAGTAAAGTACCATAAATTGAAACACAATTTATAAAGTGGCTTTTAATACTATTTATATAGAACATAATTTACAAATTTCGAATTCCTCGAAGTGCTATGAATCATACTAAAGACTCCCGCAATGGCGGATATTGGCAGCAGCATTGAATAGCTGATGGAAATCGATAAACGCTATTACACAAAAATATCAGTCACCGCCGTCAGTAAAACCAACTTGTGATATACGAGCCGATATGGCCAAGTCCAGAATGAGCGCTATACAGAGAGGTCACTGTAGTCTAGTAGTCAAGGCGCCCGACCGGCAATTGGGAGGTCCGCGGTTCGATTCCAGGCGGTGACTAATATTTTTGTATAGTAGCGTTCATCGATTTCCATCAGCCACGAGCCGTAGCAGGTATCTGTTCAATCAGATAGAGATAAGCTGCGTTCTTGTAGGTCCTGTTTGTAACGGTGACCCGATTAGATTGGCCAGCAAGAAAGACACTGTTCTCTGCTGTAAAATCACTTCCCGGTGGATCGGAACCCATCGGAAGAGAAGGAGGAAGAGGAGAAGGAGGAGGAGGAAGAGGAGGTGGAGTAGGAAGAAGAGGAGGATGAGGTGGAGGAATAGGAGGATGAGGAGGTGGAGGAGGGGAGGATGAGAATAAGGATGAGGAGAAGGAGGAGGAGGAGGAGGCGGCGGAGGGGAGGGTGAGGTTGAGGAGAAGGAGGAGGAGGAGAAGGAGAAGGAGGAGGATAGGATGATAGGGGGAGGAGTAGGTGACAAAGAAGAAGAGTGAGAAAAAAGATACAATTAAATTTGTAGATAGGCTATTACACATTCAAGAAATCCAGATTCAATTAAATCGGGCAACCTGCAAGTATCTATATAATTATGTAATTTTTTAGAGAATGAAGCCCACATAGGTCTGAACCTGTGCGTGGGTAATGAGTTGGATGATGGTGATTGATGAGTTGGACCTACAGTTTTAGATGGGTTCCGATCCACCGTGAAGTGATTTTACATCAAAGAACAGTGTCTTTTTTGCTGGCCAATCTAATCAGCCACCCTTACAAAGAGCGCCCAGGAGAACGCAGCTTATCTAATATCAAAACTGACACTGCAAGTTATTTTTATTTAAATTATGATTTTTACTCACTTGTATTGGAGGACGCATTTCACTTCCAAAGAGAAGCTTCATCAGCCTGCTACCAGGGGTCGTGTGTTTTGTTGAGGTTAGCAGGCTGATGAAGCTTATCTTTAGAAGTGAAGTGCATCCCTCCAGTATAATTGAGTAAAAGTCGTAATTAAAATAGAATTTTTTTTTTACAAAGTAAGTTTTGATATTAGATTGTTCATAGAGTACCTCGTAATGGAAAAAATCACAGGGGCAACAAAAATAAAAATAATGTACTGATAAACATAATGTACTGATAAAATTAATTGCTCCTATAAATAATTGATCCAACTCCTGCAATGTGAAGAGAAAAATTGTTAAATCACTCACCTTTGTTGCTGTTACATTGTACCAACAGCTTGTTCAGATGTGCAGTGCTTAGATGGTGGTGTAAAACATCTCAGTGCAGAAATATGATGACCTCAGTCGGATGCCTTGATGCTGCTCATGTTGAAGGGGCAAGGGGGTAAGGAGGTCACCTAAATATTTAAAACGCACTCCCGATCAAAGGCTGGCTGGTTTTAGCGACACGAAGTTTTTGATACAGAACCCCTGGAGTCGATATATAGATCCCAATCGAGACGGGTAGTGTTGACCGTGGTTGACATCGTAATTATGTCCGCGAGATTTGTCTCCGTAGTTGAGACCCTAGTCGGATAAGACGGGTGTGTGTGTGTTTGGTGCGATAGAAGATCACAGCACAAAATACTTGAAACATAGCTGTCTTCTAGTAGGAATAACATTATTATATATTTATTTATTGACAGAATAAAAATGATGTGAAGATGCAACAAAGTACAAAACTACTCTCTTCACATTTTGACTGTGCTATATTGTTCAAAACATATTGTGGTTACTGTATTCCAAACAATTTACAAAAAAAAAGTATACTCATTGCACTTCACTTCAAAAAATGAAATGGTTCTTTTTCAATCAAAGGCTATTCATTTAAAAGTTCACTCCAAATGGAACACTAAAAAGATTGAAAAGAGTTTATGATATAAAACGTTTGATAAAAACTTCAGAGTTTTTATATTGATCTCGTTGCTAATGAAGCATATTAGAAAAATGATAAGATATAAACAGGAATCAAGAGTTTATCTAGATTGTGAATTATTTTTTTATTTTTGTGATAGTATTATTATTATTACATAAACAGTAATATATTAAAATGGCTGTAATTTATATGTTAATTATGTATTTCATTTGATATGAGTTATCTTAATAAAAACTAAAAATTGACAACTGAGATGTAAGTTAATCATGTATTTTATGTGATATGAGTCATTTTATAAAATAAAAATTGAATTACCGGAGAATGAATAGTGTAGAGGAACTTACAAAGTTTATAAAGTACTGGAAATATACATTCATAATTGGAAAATGTTTGAATATCTTCAAACAAGTAGGCCTATTCCTCGCTAATGATTTGATTTATTTGCTCCTTGCAAGCAAGCCCAATGAAGCTCAAGGCTTACAACGCTTCTTTTAGCATGTCAACCAAAATCTATAACTGAACTACTGTAGCTGTAACTTATTTTATGTTCTTATCCATAAACTACAAATTGTGGATACTGCTTCGTTGTAAAGTCCCCATGAAGTGCTGCTTAATCATCGAAGAAGTCACTGTTGATAGCTTAAAAATGTGTTATTCTAATGCTTATCTCTAAAATTATAGCTTTAATGAAACTAATGCATCTATCATTGGCGGCCGTTGTGGTGAAGAAGTCACTGTTGATAGCTTAAAAATGTCTTATTCTAATCCTTATCTCTAAAATTAAAGCTCTAATGAAACTAATGCATCCATTATTGGCGGCCATTGTGGCGCAGTCGGTTGGAACGCTCGTCTCTGATTAGATAATATTGTTGCTGGCTTCGCCTACTGCGGTCTCGAGTCTCCTTGTCCAGCATTGGATATTTTCTTGGAGATTATTCACCTCATCACCCACGCACAAGTCTTAAGGCTCATGAGGGCATCATACGACTTAAATAGAACATTGTTTTAGATTACTTATTGGAGATTCCGGTTAAGGAGTATAAAACAAGTCAGATCAACAATTACACATACAATATTACCAATATCATACAATAGTTACCAATCTTATAAATTAGTTAATTACTATATCAATTAGTAGAAGGGACGAGGCTCAATTTTTTAGATATAAAGTAGCTTCATACACATATAAGCAAGGTACAGTTAGGAGACAAAGTCTCTTGATTAACGGCCTACATGAATCTAATCTATCTACTCTTTCCATACATCTCACAGCTTTCTTTTGGATGAACGCCCTATCAAGGTTCTGTTTTGATGATTTACCTCATAAAATCAATAGTAACTGACTTGACAGAGTATCTTGATTAATTTGCTTTTTGCAAATAAACCAAGTGAAACTTCACCTACTGTAAAGTTCCAATGAAGCTCTTCCTTCTATCAAAACAGTCACAAATTGTGCTCATGCTTAACTCTATAATAATAAAAGCTAAAATTAATAATAAGACCAATGGTGACTAAGTTGTCAGAGTATCTTGATTGATCTGCTTTTTGAAAATAAACCAAGCAAGTGAAACTTACTCAATCCTAATGAATCTCTTCCCTCTTTCAAATATTAGTCAAAAATTAACGACTCATAATATTATCTCTAAAAAAATGGAGCTCTCATTCCATCAAGAGCCACTGAATAATTTAAGATAAGTCAACTTTATCTTAATGCAACTTATAAAATAACTTATAACTCAATATAACTATATAAAAGATACCTCAAGGAAATAGATAAAGATAACCTTGAATGGTTTTTCACAAATGAAACTTTTACCGTACTTACTTACTTACTAAGGTCTGAATGAAACTATCAAAATAGTTGAAACATTTTGAAAGGACTTATTCTAATCACGGCGCCCTTGGTAGCGTAGTCAGTTACAAAGCTAGTCTCTGATTAGATAAGACTATGGCTGTGGTCACAAGTTCGAATCTCGTTCAGCTTTGGAATTTTCTTGTAAACATTCACCTCATATCACCCAGGCACGAGTCTTAATACTCATGTGGGCATCATCCACAGATAAATACAAATTAAATTATAGCTAGAATGTAGCTACTGTTTCCCTTAATAGTCTTGATTTATTTTCTTTTCGCAAAAAAAAACAAATAAAACTCATTTACTTAAGGTATGCCGATAAAAGTTTGATGTAAAAGTTGCTAGCAAACCATTGAAATTATTTAACGAAAGGAGGTAGCCTAAGTGAAATCTGAAATAAAATTTCAAAAAGTTTACTGATTTGATACAGTTTGTATCAATTTTGATACAATTACCATTAATTTTGATACAGTACGGCATCAGTGTATGCAACAGAGAGCTCTTAACAGGTGGCCAGTCTGAGAGCTCAATATTGCATATTCCAATGCTGAAACTGTGTATTAATTTATTAATTTTGAATTAAATTTTATTAAAAGAAACTTGTGTACAAGTCTTCTCTATAATATGGAGTGGAAAAAGATAATCAAACTAATAATTAGTTTGATATAAAAACATAAGGGTAAATGGAAGCAAGTAAAGTTGAAGAAAGTTAGTCAGAAAGTTTATCAAGGTAAAATCACTCCCCGGTGGTTCGGAACCCACCTAAAACTGCAGGTCCAACTCATCAATCCCCATCACCCAACTCATTACCCAGGCACAGGTCTCAGACCTATGTGGGCTTATCCTCCAAAAAGTGGTGTTTTTCTTGTAGTATTTTAAGTCATCGTTCAAGGGGAAATTGTCAGTTAAATTCATCAAAAGTAAATGTTATTTGTAGTATTTTCAACTTCACCTACTTCCATTTACTACGTAGAAATACAAAGTTGTGAAATTTATATTTACTGAAACATTAGCAGAATTTAGTGAAAATGAGAAGTTATAGCAGAATGTTCAAAAATTGAATATCAATGGGCTGTACGCTAATCAACTAAGTATTAGTATCAATTCTATTTGAGGAAAACTATCATTGGAACCTTAAAAAAATGTTCAAAAGTTTACAGCTGTTCAATTTATTTAAAAAACAAATTTAAATGTTGTATGGCTTTACTACATCATTTCATATTCATCAAATTAACAGTAGAATATTATTTTGTTGCTGAACTGGGATTTTGTTTTCAGTATGATGCCCACTTGGAACTCTAGAATCAAGTCGAAATAAAATGTCTTCCAAAGATAATATCCTCATAAATACTCAGGTTTGGTGGTGAGACAGCTGCAGCTAGTATCTACAACAAGCTACCGCAGTTTTTAAAGTCTTGAAAATATAGAAATATTAAAAAAACAATTGAAGAAATATTTAGTTGATAAAGATTTTTATAGTGTACAAGAGTTCCTTTCAAATCAAAATTAAGCCTCACCTCAACTAATTAACTAGTGTATAAGATTGGTAATATTGCATGCATATAATTGTTGATCTGACTTGTACTCCTTAACCGGAGTCTCCGACGTAATGTACAAAAAAAGTATCGATGTCCTAGTGTCTCCTCTGGATAATAAGCTAGAAATATGACTTAGACTACTCTTAAATTGCTAATTGGCTTTGCCATTTGATAACTTGGCAGCCAAAATGTGGAATGTAGCTCTATCTTATGTTTTAATTTAACACATATTGCTGATACTGCTTGGTTGAAAAACCCCAATGAAGTTCACACCCAATGGAACAGTCACTGATTGCTGAAAAAAGGTCTTATTCTAATGCTTATTTCTAAAATAATTCAAGCTATAATGAAGATTTGATCCCGTTGGATCGCTTTTGTCTCTAATAAAAATCTGGCTGGCAGCTACTCCTGTGGTCACGAGTTCGAATCTCGTTCAGCGTTGGATATTTTCACCATGTCATCACGCACCTTACCCACACACAAATCTCAGACTCATGAAGGCATCATCCGATTAAAAAAAAAATACATATATATAACACATAATTAACCACATATTGCTGCTACTGCTTGGTTGAAAACCCCCAATGAAGTTCACACCTACTGGAACAGTCACTGATTGCTGAAAAAAAGTCTTATTCTTTTGATTATTTCTAGAATAATTCAAGCTAGGCTATAATGAAGATTTGATTCAGTTGTATCTGTTAAGAATCTGGCTGGCAGCTACTCCTGTGGTCACAAGTTCGAATCTCGTTCAGCGTTGGATATTTTCACCATGTCATCACGCACCTTACCCACACACAAGTCTCAGACTCATGAGGGCATCATCCGATTAAAAAAATAAATTCATAAATATCACAAATTTGCTACATGTTTCAGTAAGTTAATACTATTAAAGTTTAATTAAACCCAAAAATACATTTTAATAGAAATTTTGGATAATACTGTTCAATGAAATTTATTTATATATTATTATATACCATGTAAATTCATCGGTGAAACAACATAATCTTATCTACTGGTACTTTAAAACCTGCAGTACGCCTTCTTAAAATTGATATTCTGATACCATTTTTACAAAATCAAGTTAATAAAAGTAACGTTCGACATCCATCTTGGATTTCATCTTTTCATCATCCTACAACCACAAAGAAAAAAGGAAATCTAATTTGTTATCTGGTAACCCATATTACAGATTTATGAGAAGTTACTAAGCTTGAGCAACAAATATGAAGAGTTGGTTAAGTTTAATTGAGGCGATTCTTAATGAATCACACTCAACATGTTTCATGAGGTTTAAAGAAATTGCGTAGTTACGGGGGATTCCAAATTTCAAGGTAGAATACAATTTATTTTAAAGATTAGACTCATTTAATATCAAATTCTTACATTATTATTGAGAATACTTCAAGTTTAGGTAGTGGAATAGTGTCTGAAATCATTTAATTTGAGAATAAGATTTCCCAACCCAGAAGTACTTCTCAACATGGCGAGATTTATGAGAAGAAATTTGAGTCTAATAATAATGACTATCTGGGGGATTAGATTCATTACAATAGGGTACCTTGTTACCGGAAAGATGAAGTAATTGAAGACAGCTTTTAATGTTTCAGTCGAGTCGAAGTAGAATAGTTTCACCCGGCACGAATTCTAAACACACCACGTTCCAAACCAGCCAAAACGAAAATGGACGACAAATATTTTGTCATTGCAAGATTTAGGGAAGGGAAGTGGTGGGGATTGAGTCCTGGTATCATGATAGTTGTGACGTGTTACTGATCTATCAAATTGCTTCAATTTTCTCTCATAAAGCCTGTTTATACATCAGAACAGTAGTAAAATATAGAAAAATTAATTTAAAAAAATAAGCGCGTGAGATTTGATGAATATTTCTTGCAAAATGATGCACATGTACCGGTAGTACAGTCACTACTCATGCTAAACTTATATATCTGACAGAATTCACACTGAAATTGAAATTTTCTACTTCTACAAAGCTGTAAGGGGGGATTTTAGGTCAAATATGTGAGAATGTGCTCTGAAATAAATATCCACAGTAAAATGTAGTGTGTATCTTGATACCTACTGGCTTAGGAGGACCTTTGTTGTAATGATACTGCGAATAAATTGAATTGAATTGAAAAAAAAAACAAATTGTGTATTGAACCGGCATCACATAATTATAGGAAATCAGATCTAAAAGCAATAGTCAACTGGCCAACATTTACATCTAAATTTCATATTCAACAATAATATTGTTCATTTTTCAACTTGATAATTTTGTATTATGAGTGAACAAAGCTGCTGTTGAAAGTTTCGAAGTGCCTAGAACAACAGCACTCACACTCAAGCGCTGAATTTAAATCGGTCAATTTGGAATAGCTCCTTCAAAAAATTGGAAAAGTTTCTCAATTGTGGGTACGTTTCATATGTATTTTAATCATGTACATTATTTTTGGTTTTATATCGAGTCAGAATATTGCTAAATACTATCAAATCCCTCATGAAACTGTCTCATGTTGAAGATAATTCAAATCATACGTTGAAAATTGAATCTGTATCAACAAATATGAGTTTTTAGCTAATTCATGAAAAGGTTCAACTTAGCTATAAATCTGTATCAAGGATAATGCATTTACGATTCTTCGATAACAGTAGATTATAGGAGTAATTACCGTACCCTCTATTTATCTATTTGAAGTTTTAGTGAGACAATTACAATATTTGATAAAGAAAATCAAAGAGGTTTTATTGTAGGTGAATTGCATTATTCCAAGTATAGTTTAAAAAATACTGCACCATACCGTACCAAGCAAAGATCTTACACAGCAAACGTAACATTTTATTTCGAAAAGTATAACACATAACACGATTTATATCATTTATATTGTTAAAAATGCTCTTGGAGATTAAGACCCATGAAAAGCCCACAGATAATCTCTATGAAAAAGCTAAGACAATGGAAGTTTATTATTAAATCATTTACAGGAGAAATCATAGAAGATATAAATTAAATGGGAATACGTTACAGTAACCATCACACAATACAATAATTACATACCGTACCGGTAATTGACAATCACTATACGGTCACTTGTCTTAAATTTGCCTAAGTACAAAAATTAAAAAATATAAAAAATGATAGAAATAATTTACAAATTGTTGAATTAATCTGCTTTATTACTTTATTTCAAAAAAGTACCATAACCACAACCTGTTGATATAGAAACAATTTAACTTAATTACCGTAGGGGATTCAAGGTCAAATTCAATTACACCTACTACCAACAGCAAACAATTAAACCTGCCATACTCCTTTAGCTTCACGAACCAATATAAAAATCAAAATTCAAAGTGGCTTTTCCCCTAGAATTTTTTTTTCAAATACAATTTTAAAAAGATTTTATAAATTCGCCCATAGAAGCCAATCATTCATACACATTTCAATTGATATTTATATTTCTAATTACCGTAATTACTCTGTACAGCTGTGATTGCAGTAATGACACTGCCATTATGCTGAATTGCTGAGTAAGGTGTTTCTGCGCTTGTAATTTGCAAATTCAATCATTTTTAGGTTAGAATGATCGTTGAACTGAAATATACTTATTATTATACTAATTATTCATAAAGTAAGTACCTATCACTATGAATAAAATATATAGTATCCTTGTAAAATTGTTTTACTACCCACATTTCAACAATAAAGCAGATTAACAATTGAAATCATGTCCTAATCTTATCTTCATTACAAGTGAATTAGTCTCTTTTGTTTTCCAATGAATATTCTTTGCATAACATAAGGAAACCAGTTAGTTTAATTCAACGGGCATTATTTGTCTCTGAGTATAAGATTGATTTTTCTAGGAAATTTTCCAATGTTTCAAAAAAGCGGTCCCAGTTGAGAAGTGTGGTCACAAATTGGGAGTTGGCGACCTTTCTTTGGAGAGAGATGAACCCCCTCTCACCATTTCACTAGTAAATATCAAATTTGTGGCGGTCATGGCCCCTCTTGGGACCGCCCTCTCAAAAAAGATGACTTTTTTGGAAATCTAACTTTAAGGATTGAGATTTCATAGTAAATTTCAATTCAGTCTTTAAAATTCAATAGAAGTATGAATAAAGTTATATAGTCAGGTACTGCGGGGTAGCATAAATGAAAATTTGTAGAAGCAGCATAATAAAGGGGTTTTTTTTACAACACCATTAAAGGCAACCGAATTTTTAATGAAACAAGGAAAACAAAACGTATTCTCAATTCATAATTAATTTCAAATTTTTCTCAACCACTGTAATTCTAAAAGTAGTGGCCCCACCAAAGCACTACAGACTGAAGTAGTGCATTGCACTTGTTTGAGCATCAAGTTAACGAATTAAACAGAGATCTATCACTACTCTCTCAAAACATTTAAAAGAGTCCTCCAGATGACAGTCAAGCTTTCAATAAAAACAACTTGGTTCAGCTGTCACAATAAATGACACTCAGCCAATAGCAACCATCTATTCATGACACCTACAGCTCGCGCCACGAAATTAGGAGGTTCTAAAAACTGCGGTGTTGCCAGATGTGGGGCCATGCCAGCAGCTGATGGAAAATTTCATCCTCAATGCAAGAATTGACATCACTAATCGTGCCATGATGCCAAGTTGGAAGTAAACTGCGTCCGCCTTTCGAATGACTCCATTTCTTGCCCTGTCACAGCAATGTAAACAGAAAGGACACCGCAATATTTAAGAGCCGCCTAATTTGGTGGCGTTAACAATAGCCGTCTTGACGGCTCAACTTTTCTTTCAACTTGCCTTTTTCCTGCAACTTTCATATTTTGGATAAAATTTCGGCCGAATTTTTTCAACCAAATTTAAGAATTCTTCAACTCAAGAATTACTTGAAAAACATTCACTCTCAAAGATTTTTAAGTGTCGCTTGAGTGAAGAAAGCCACAAGGGAAATACAGGCCTAAGACAATAACGATCTGCAGCATGCCTCTCATGAACAATATGAAGTACGCCTCTAAAAAGACCAAACGTGGACATAACTGACAGGTTGTCTAATCGGTTGAGGCGCTTATCTCTGTACTGACTATTACTACTACTGCAGTCAGGGGTTTGGTTCCCGTCTATGTTTCGTTTAATGATTCATCTCATTACTGACGCACACGTTCAAGACTTCTGTGAGCATCATCAGCTCAAAAAACTCTACAACCACATAAATGTTGTTCATCTCAAATAGTGCAATCAATAGTTTTGACTATCAAATCAAATAAAAATTTATTCAATCAATAACATAATAATTACAAAAATCCTTTTAGTTAAACTTCATAAATACAGAATATTTTATATCAGTAATTCATCTTTAGAAACCCCACTATAAAAAAATATGTGTTGGGGTATATGAGTCTGTTAACTATGTGACTATGTAGTGATTAGAGCGCTTACCTTTGACTGATTGCCACACCTGCTGTTTACTCCTATTCATTACACCTTCTTTAACAGATGAATAGACTATAGATGTAGATCGAACTCATTGCATTGTTGATGTTTTCAAGACGCAAATCACTATAGTATAATGGCCGTCATAATTTCCATAAACAAACACACAATACAAAATAACAAAACCATTTCAACACGAAAGACTTATAATTTATATCGTACATAATCATAATTCAAGGCATACAATACTTGCGGCGACATACACACGCTCGAGTCATAAAATATTTTGCATACTCAGCAGATTGCTAAACACCTCATGATTTCGACATAACTGTTCATGCAGTTCGTTATCACTTGTATCACTTTTAATATCATCAATTCCTTAAAAACTTAAAAAACACTTTTAAGTGGAAATTAAGACTAACGTTATGGTGTGACGGCCGTTTCACTCTGTTGTCAAGAGCATCATCAGACGACCCACAGTACACTCACTCATTGATGATGCTCTTGACAACAGAGTGAAACGGCCGTCACACCATAACGTTAGTCATAATTTCCACTTAAAAGTGTATTTAAGTTTTTATTATATTAGTGGAAACAAGATAGATCTTCAACATCATCATCAATTCCATTTACCGGTAAACAGTAAGGCTTCCATGAACACAGCCAATGATTTTCACTCACTTATTTGATACAGTATTATAATTAAAACGGTGATAGACTATCAAAAAATACACTAACCAACTCGACGAAAACAGTTGGATCATTTCAATTTCTGTAGGGACCAACAACGAAAAAATAACGTTACACAATAAAAACAAGATAACATTAGATTAAAAAGTCAACACACATATTTCTGATGAACAAACACCCACTGCTCCCATGCACTCATGCACACACACTCACATAATACTTAATGTACATCAGTCTTTGATGCACATTATACATCACGTAAATCAGTGTTTGATGTTTAAGCCGATGATGTAGTGTTGAATCAATGGCGCGAATATGATCGGGCTTCTTTCCGTGAGCGTGCCTCTTCCACATGACGTCATAAAGCTGTTGCATGCCCTGCGCGTATTTCCAGCAGTTGAAGAGGGGACTCTCGGTGCGCGCTCGCCACATCTCGGCTCTCATCGCTTTCAAACAAGCTGTAATAAAATTAAGTTATTGTCACTCAAAAACAAAATAAAACGTAGACAGAACAATTAATGACACCTACAATAGTTGAGTTCAGGGGAAACTTACCGTTTACCAGTCTTGGAATTGTCTGATTGGTCGTTTTGAATCAGAAGTTTGAGATCATTAAGAGACGGGTTTTAATTAGTCGTTTACAATATTTGAATAGACCAACCAGACGCCTTAGGCCGTGTGCATAGTGGAGCGTCAGAGAGCGAAGAGCCTAGCGCATAGAGCAACGCCTTGAATTCAAACACATGCTGTGGTAATGTAAGTGTACATAGTGGAGCAGTGCGTCCAAGGCCTGGAAAGAGCAGAGCTTCGAATTAAAACAAGCTTGATTTCTCGGCTTTGCTCTCTCAACAACGCCAGCCGGTCCTGCCATTTTTCCGCGTACCGTATCATTATCACATATTAATATTTTATATTATAAAATTTACAGCTTTAATAATAATAATAAGCGTATGGCTTTTAATGGTGGGGAGACCCTTACGGGTAGTTCCACCTCGCCGTTCGAGCCATGTTACGGGGAACATGGTGGGCCTACTATTTTAGGTGGGTTCCGAAACACCGGGTAAGTGATAATAAAGCTTATAACATCAAGTCATTGAAGCACGGTCACCCATCCAAGCGCAGTCTTGAGCGGTCGTGACTGAACATCACGATCACTTGAACACCACGCTCACCGCATGACCAATCACCACCACAGCTTTAATAATAAAATAGTATCCAATAAATAAATTTTTTCAAGGACTAGAGCTGAGTTTTTCATTTTGTTACGTGCCTTAAAGTTACTGCAAGACGTTCACAAGGTGTAATAGGGTTCAAAATAAAATTTGTCCAATTCTTCGTCAGCATGTGTTCTATATTGGCTAGCAAATAATCGAAAGTATCTATGTTCATCCAAAAATATTCATTGGACTTGACAGAATGTTCTCTTAAATAACAAAATAGGTAGTGAGATTCGTCATTTACATTTTGCGTCAGATTTATTGCAAGAACTGCTTTACTTCTTTTTAATCGATTAATATTATATTGAGTGAAGACGCTTCATAGAACAAAAAATACTTGCGAATGTGATCGCGATTGTAATTGCGATACATTCCGGCACGTGGTTGTGAACGAACTGGACTCTGGGGAGATGAACTGCCTTGATGTTCGCTGCTTCAACTCCTCACTATGAACACAGTCATTCTTTGCTATTTAATCGCGGACTCTAGGCTTTTTTTCGCTTTGCTCTCAGCTACACTATGCATGTAGCCTTAGTTTCTGATGCATTTGAACAAATTCGACAGTATTTTCTTGTAAGTATGCTCTATTCAATAGATAAATAATCTTATTTTAATTAGGCTCCCATGAAATCAACCAACTTTCTAGTTGATGCTTTTCAAGTCTCCCTCAAGGTAAAGAATCCTTAAGGTCGGTTCATAAATATAGGCTTCAGTGCCTTCTATGCCGGTGACTATAGTTCTGCTATTACTTTTGAATGTCAGAGTTTGTGATTGGGATAAGTAAATTAAAGTAAACGAAAATCTAGTGTTTAAAATTAAAACAGACAGGATTTTCAAATAAAAATAATGAAGTTCGCAAAATTTATATAAAGAAATTATATTTATTGGACCTATGCCCGGTTTGTGAGTTGTTAATTAAGTTTAATGGATCATTAACCCATTGCTCCAGCATTGAGTTAATGGTCCATTAAGTTTATGAACAACTCAGAAAACGGGCACTAGACGCATACTGAGTTTTAAAAATTTTCCACAAAAAAGCATAAATTTGACGCATTTCTAGCCTCTTTAGGATTTTTATGCATTGCGGGGCCAAAAAGATGAAATTTCACTGAAAATTTTCCCTCTCCTTGACAGGCGAGCAAAACGAGCTTGCTGGTCTTTTGCGAATTTGTCAGGTTATAAGAAACCTGCAATATATTTTAGGTACTCTCGGAATCACAAGTTTAGTGACAACAGTTAGCTGCTCGGTAATCCATCCAATCGCAGTCTTGGGCATTCATGACGTGGCATCACGCTCGCCAACCATTACATTCATAACTTATTCTGAGCTTGTCTGTTGTGATTCTTTGTTAAATTTTATGATTATTTTTAAAATAATTATCTTGAACTCACTGCTGGCGATCAAGTTTCACTTCTGCGAGTAGTGCCATATTTAAGCTTTATTCTAGAAATACATTTTTTTTTATTTATATTTCAGTGTAGTTTTTGATTATGAAGATTTTGTACATGTTACTTGAATTTTGTATTTCATGAATGGCAATAAAAGTAATCTATTACTAAGGCTTGTTTCACACATACCCGGTGTCATTCACCTGGCCGTAGGGACACTGTCATATGGAGCGCTTCACACTTGCCTGATTTTTGAAATCACTTGATACAATTTAATATGTTGTAAGCCCAACACACACGAACAGCAATCCAGCGGCAATTTAACTGCAAAATTGCTGTCGGTTGCTGACAGTAACACAATTCAATGGGATTAGATACGAAATGTAATAGAGCACACACACGCACGATGTCAACAGAGCAGCAACTAGCCGCAACTGCCGCCGGTTGCCGTCGTTATTGTCAGCAAGCCGACTGCAAAACTGCCGTCGAGTCTACTTACACAGGTGGCAACAGGACTGCAAGCCAGCGTCAACTTTATCTTCAGCGCTCCTAGTGCTGCCTAGGTGACGCTGAACTGCCGTCAGCTTGCAGTCGTGTCAACACACACACGATGGCAACAGAACTGCAAGCCAGCGACAGCCCGACGTCAAAAATGAAGTCGAAATGCAGTTGGTTTCGACGGCAACTCAGCGGCAGTTCAACTGCAATCGCCGTAAATTTTTCAGTTGAAATTCCATTCGTGTGTGCTAGGCTTTAGGGAAGTGATAGCCGTGAGCCATAGCAGGTATCTGTTTAGTCAAGTAAAGATAAACTAAGAACTCCTGGGACCTCTTTGTAAGGATGACCGACTGGATTGGCCAGCAAAAGACTCTGTTCTCTGCTGTGAAATTACTTGCCAGTGGTTTGGAACCCACCTAAAACTGTAGGTGCATCTTATCAATCACCACCAACTCATTACCCACGCACAGGCTTCAAACCTATGAGGGCTTCATCCTTAAAAGAGTTAGTATAAGTTACAGTTAAAATGTTTTGTACAGTTAACAATGTTTTGTACAGAACAATTTTTCGAATTCCTAAAAGTGCTATCAATAACTATACTGAAGAGTTCCGCAATGGCGGATATTAACGACAGCATTGAATAGCTGATGGAAATCGATGAACGCTACTAAGTATAATTGATAAAACTTCGAAATTTATAAATTATGTTCTATATATTTGGCAGTTTGCATTTCTCACCTGAATAGCCGACGGTCGCAGTGCGAAGATCTCGTTGAGCACTCCCTTCGTGAAGCCATTTATGTTGACAAGGATATGAATGCCATCCGCATTGATCTGATTGGCCACCTTGCCGTTGCATGGAATCTGGGACAGGTCGACAAAGTTCTCCGACTTGCGTACGATCTTGGCGCGAAACGTGGTGCCGTCGCCCGGACTGAGTGCGTAGCAGAACACCTCCACTTTGTTGCGGTCGTGCCGGCCGGGAATCGACTGCATCAGATGCGAGGTTGGCGAAGTCGGAAGACACGTAGTCGATGCACAGGCGGTGGCCGCACAACTCCTTCAGGTATTTGTAGGGCGGCATGTTCAGGACGTGAATCTGAAAAATCAGTGATAGTTAAGTTATTCAAGAGCTGGATGTACTGACAAACACGATCTAACACAAACACGACATATCAAACACAAATGTACAAGTCCTTTTTTTGACAATTGATTTTGTCACAATGATAGTGAAGTAAATTCATTCTGCTTGGGGAGGGTAGGGGAAGCAGTGGCCACCAATATACGGTATGCCAAAAGTGAAAAAAGCTGTATAGATGATTATATTATTATACCAAACAACAAAATTACTCTATTGGAATAAGATATTAACTTGAAAAAATAGTAATAAGAAACAAAATTGTGACAAAATTCAAGCTCTTCAGATAGATTTTTTAATAAATGCCTCTTCCCCCTCATAAGCTGAACTAAAATGACGCCCTTGCTTAGACTTAGTTTTTAAATATGAAGGTTTTTGCGATTTATTCCCATGATTTTTTTGGAGGATGAAGCCCACATAGGTCTGAGACCTGTGCGTGGGTAATGAATTGGATGATGGTGATTGCTGAGTTGGACTTACAGTTTTAGGTGGTTTCCGAACCACCGGGAAGTTTCCCGAAACTTAAGACTTTTAACAAATTACATAGATTTTATTTTTTTAATTTGGTTTCCGGTGGTTTCCGAACCACCGGGAAGTGATTATACAGCAGAGAACAGAGTCTCTTTTGCTGGCCAATCGGTCACCCTTACAAAGAGCGCCCAGGAGTTTCGTAGGTTATCTCTGATTGAACAGATACCTGAAATGGAAAGCAGAGATCCAAATCACGCACTATTTCCACATCAATTTATACTCTAAAGAATTTTACACATCACAAGAATTTGAAGTTACTATCGTTTTCTATAGACGTCCCTATATGTTCTACTGCTCGCATGTATACTAGCTCAAAATATTAAGTTTAATTCAATTTATTCACATAATTTAAAAAAAATTAAATTACACAACAATCTAAATAAGAACTGCGAATAATAGGATGATAAAATAACAGATGTCTACTTGAGAAAATAAAAAAATTGAAATTAACAACACTCATTACTTGGCCCCAAAAGGGAATTGAGAACAAAAAAAATAGTAAAAATTCATAAAAATCGGTAGTGAGAGACCACCAAGATTAGTAGCAGATAGATCTGTCTACTAACTTTGGGTGTCCCTAACTTCGCCAATCGCCAGAGCCTTGTCGGCCGCAGTCACTGTGGTATCCCACCGTCACGGGACATCTCAACACTGCCTCCAGTCAAGAGATGACACCAAACCGAGGGCACCCAGGACGTACGTTTCCCAGCCCACACGAGGTGTGGCATCAACACCATTCGAGGACGTAAGGTTGACTTGCCCCCCTTCCGGGAGGGGCCTTGTGGGCCACGCGAGGTGGATACTGCTCCTAACTACAACCCATTAACGGGGGGAAGTAGTGTTGGAGTTCAGAGGCAATCCCTGGGGTACCTCCAGAGATCACCTCTGTCCTGCCAACCAAACAGCATCCCCTGACCACATTTTCTATTAATAAATAATAATTGTTTTAAAAAGAATATTTTTTAATATCAATCTCATTTGCTGGGTTTTCTGCAGTACTCCTCTGATACAACAAAACCACCCAAATACACAACAAATAGACATCAAAAGCTATTCTACAAACTGACACCCTAGCAACACAATGGAACCACTCCCGCAAACAATACCCCCCTCCCTAAACATCAAAAAGAGAACATCATCAAAATACACCAGAAGAGCAGAACTTCAGATGTAATTCAAGATGAACAAAAAGAGCTTCTCAAAAATCTCCATCGGTTTGTACAGCAGAGAACCCAGTATAAGATTTTATAAATGAAATTCATACAAAAGAGAAAATAATTTTGAATAAATCATAACATTTAAAAAAAACAGATTGTTTCCTTTCTATATAACAATAAAATATTATTAAAAGTGGAAATAAATTAAATGAAATGTCGATCATTAAATATAATAGACTAAGAAAGATGGAGAAGCCCGTGGCCTAGACCTCCCACCTTTAACCTGAATATGTACATATCTCACTTCTTCCTTCTTCTGCCCTTGTCATCCTGTATTTTTATTATTTGAATTTTTTAAAGATTAAGCCTTGAAAACTCCACACATGGAGTACAAGACAAGTCAATACCAACAGTATTCTTACATTACATTAGTCACCATCGATAAAATTACAGCAGTTGAAACTTAAATTATCATAGAAATCATTATCAACTAGATATATCTTCAATTGTTTGAAGTGGGAGCTGACATTTTTTAACAATTATTGATAGAAGGTGTCTGGTAAAATCAATGACAAGAAATACACAATAAAACAAATAAACGAAGTAACAGAGAACTGCATGCCCTACCTAATGGATTGTACAAACTGTGTTTCAAAATTATGCCTTGAAGTATTAAGACTAGTCAATACAAACAGTATTCACAAATTACAATAGACACAATCGATAAAATTAAAAAAGTTGAGACTTGAAATAATCTGAAAAGGTCACTTGTACTCTATAGAAACTTTATCAACTATAGGCTATATATTTTCATTGTTTGAATTTAAATAGAAAATGATTTTTTTGCAATTATTAATACATAACGTTTTTTAAATCAATGCCATGAGAAACACAATTTTACAAAGAATTGTAACAACATAAATGCATGCCCAATTACAAGTACAATATAAAAAGTTGCTAAAAAATAATTTTTTAATTCCCGACATACTTAGAAAAACGTTCCGGAAAAACCCCGAAATCTGCGTTCCAGAATTTGTGCATAATTCCTTCCCCACCCGTAAAAAAGCAAGAAAAAACTATTATTTCAACATTTAACAAAAATTATTGCATTTCAATTCAGATTAAAAAGTGTACAATACCAACGAACTACTGAAACTGTGTATTGGTAGCCTAATCATGTTTACCGAAATTTTCATCAAATTTCCTACATCAATATGATAACAATATAATCTTTTGAAGAATATTATTCTATCATTTTCAACAATAATATTGATAATATTTTTTCAAGTAACTGTCCAGCTAGCAGTTTGTCTGGATCATCAAATACCAAGCTTCAAACATAAATTCTGTTCAAATAAGCTACTGCTATATATGTTATCAGTTTTAGTTTTGGAGTTTTCATCCTCTTTGATAGCAATTAGGTGAAAACTTCGGCTGGAAAACTAGCCTAGAAAACAATAAAATATATTAGACATTTTCAAAGCATAAAGTCCACTAAATAGTTTTAAAACAACATAATTTAATTTTTAATTCAAATAATCAAGAATAGTTTTGAATTGGATAGCATTTAAAAAAGCTAAGTCGGATTGGCTGGTTTTATTATGTGATTTATAGATGGAGATTCAGAATCATCACTCATGGAAACATTCAATTATTACTGCGTTGAGATATCTGGACACATCTCAAAATGCAATGCTTGAAACTCAGCACTGGATTAGATATTTGAATTGCTCTGAAACCGAATCTGTTTAGCTATGAAGGCTATTGTGATTTCTTGAGTTATTTAGAATAGATTCTACAAGAAAAGAAAAACAGTTAATTACCTAGTAGATGAAGCTTTAAAAAAGACTGTAGCACGAATGGAGATGAATCTGTTTGAGAATACCCGAGATGAAGTGGTGATGACAACAACACAGTGTGGCTGAAACAGACTTGAGCAAGAGTGATTAAATGGGGAAAATTCCTTATTTAACAATAGATAGTATCACATATTTGCACTCCTACCATCTGCAGGCAAGCGCCAATAATCTATCAATAAATAGTATCAAATTTTTTGCACCCCTACATCAGTAGGCAAGCGCCAATAATCTATCAATGAATGATTTCAAATATTTTTGCACCCCTACATCTGTAGGCAAGCGCCAGTAATCTATCAATAAATAGTATCACATATTTGAATTTCCTAGCAAGTGTAGGAGAGCACCCCCAAACTACCACTGAAGCCATGGAATAGGCTTCCATGCTTGAATGTACCCAAGTGAACTCTATTCTCAGTGTGGTAGAGCTTATGACATTTTCACTGCCAAAGCATTGCCAGAGAGAATGGCATAAACTCTAAGCACAAAGCCAGTAGCTGAAGCTAAAGTGAGAGCCACCTCCCCAAATTTTGAATAATCAATGTCTAATCTAATTTCTTATCACATTCACCGTACATGAATAGGCAAGAGCCAATAATCTATCAATAAATATGGTATCACATATATTTGCACTCCTACATCTGTAGGCAAGCGCCAATAATCTATCTATAAATAGTATCAAATATTTTTGCACTCCTTCATCTGTAGGCAAGCGCCAATAATCTATCAATAAATAGTATCAAATATTTTTGCACTCCTACATCTGTAGGCAAGCGCCAATAATCTATCAATAAATAGTATCAAATATTTTTGCACTCCTACCTCTGTAGGCAAGCGCCAATAATCTATCAATAGATAGTATCAAATATTTTTGCACTCCTACATCTGTAGGCAAGCGCCAATAATCTATCAATAAATAGTATCAAATATTTTTGCACTCCTACATCTGTAGGCAAGCACCAATAATCTATCAATAGATAGTATCAAATATTTTTGCACTCCTACATCTGTAGGCAAGCGCCAATAATCTATCAATAAATAGTATCAAATATTTTTGCACTCCTACCTCTGTAGGCAAGCGCCAATAATCTATCAATAAATAGTATCAAATATTTTTGCACTCCTACATCTGTAGGCAAGCGCCAATAATCTATCAATAAATAGTATCAAATATTTTTGCAGTCCTACCTCTGTAGGCAAGCGCCAATAATCTATCAATAAATAGTATCAAATATTTTTGCAGTCCTACCTCTGTAGGCAAGCGCCAATAATCTATCAATAAATAGTATCAAATATTTTTGCACTCCTACATCTGTAGGCAAGCGCCTCTAATCTATCAATAAATATTATCAAATATTTGCACTCCTACAATCTGTAGGCAAGCGCCTTCAAGCAATTGATAAATAGTATCACATATTTCCACTTCCTAGCATGTGTATAAGAGCCCCAGAAAATTTTTTGATTCTTTCAAATCATGATTTGTACTTTTGAAACTGGTATATAAATACCATATAAACTAGTTATATATTTGTTGATTTAGTGCAATTTTATTTTATATTATTCAGATGTATTTTTTATATTTTTATGTTTCTATTTCCGTTGGGGAGGATATATAAATGATTTGATTTAGTGAACTCTATTCTCAGTGTGTTGGAGCTTATGGCATTTTCACTGCCAAAGCATTGCCAGAGAGATTGACATAAGCTCTAAGCACAAAGCCAGTAGCCGAAGCTAAAGTGAGAGCCACTCCCACAATTTTTGCATAATCAATGTCTAATCTAATCTCTTATCACAATTACCAAACATAAAGGTGCTAACACCTGCACTCAACATATGTCGGAGACATCATTACTCCAGGGTTTTCACCTGGCAACCGGCATCTCTTGATTACAGGGTAACACAGTCCATGCACAATGAATGTGACATGAGAATCCTGACAGGGACCTAACAGCAAATCCCTATTTACATTTGTTAGCCTTATATCAACCCACCAGCTGCAATGAAATGTACCACACCATAATAAAATGGTTGTGGCGACTGAGCAGTGCACCCTGTTCTCCTTGTGGAACTAACAAGTAGTCACAAGGCCTTAGCGAGGAGAGAGACTCTCGAAGCATCCGTGAGAGCCACTGAACCCAGCCAAAAAACCATCAAGCGCGATAAGATTATGTCGTGGCACAAATCAAGAGCCCGGATAGAAAGTGTGATACATGATTAACAACTGCAAATGCCCTACAACCCAACAAATCTCCATTCACGATTGTCAGTCTCATAACACATCCCACCAGCTACAATAAATAGTACCACTCCATCATAAGACGGACGTATAGCAGCGTTATCTGACAACTGCGGTCATGAACTCTACAAGAGAGACATGGACTCTCAGATGCAGACCCTACCATCGAAACCACAAATACGACTTTGTGGCACAATCCAAGAGCATGGTTGAAGAGTGTGGTACTTGACTAACAACTGTAAACCTCCTAGCATATGCAGGAGAATGGTGGGAAACTTCTAACCTAACTTACTATAAAAGCAAGATACATAATACCAAATCTCCAATTTCACGTCCTGGCCAGGTTGAACTCCACCATCTTGACCTACTGAAGAGGTTTCCGTGAAGTTGAGTCTTTTCATATCTCCTTCTTGAAGTAGGTTGAACTGATCAGTCATCCTGTTGAAAAAAAAAATAGTTCAGTTAAGCTGTTACAAATTTGGAGGTGTGTTGATTACTTCAATAACATCAAAATATGTGGTGGTGTTACATTGATAAAAGTTTGTAAAGTTGATTGAAAATTGATATGTGCTGGCAATATTCAATTGACTATAGAATGTGTTTGAAGTGATGATGTTGATTAAGATCAAGTATCTTGAGCATTAAACAATGTGTCCTAATATACTGATACTGCATCATATGTTTTGCTGGATACAGTTGAAAACTCAGAAATACTTGTTCTTAAAAATGGAAAGCCATACAAAATAAACCAGAATCAATAAGGCTCCAACAATAATTATATTGAAATTTTGATAGGGTAAAACAGCCACTTCATTCATCAAGAATATCAAAGAACAATCCCTGCCCTTGAGAATAATGTTGGAGGATACTTGGAATGAATGAAAATTTCCTATTCAATCCCAATAAGACTATCATTACTATATATTAGAATTAATTGGTGATCCAATGGAATTGAATTTGGAATGAGTAATTTCGTTTCACTGGCATGGAAATAACATCATGATCATGGTTATGATCATGATCATAATACATGGTTCATGCCTGGTTTCTTAGTCGTTTAGAAAATCATTCAAAAGCTATTGATTCATTAGAGGCCCTAAGGCTTGTTTCACACATACCCAGCAGTTAGGTACGGTAACCATTATTGTTTATCCGGTATGATTACATAGTACCATATAATGCAATGTTCGTACAGCTGGGCAAACAACACCAGTTACCCGACTGCCGGGTGTGTGTGAAACAAGCCTTAGGGCAGCTAATGAATCAATAGCTACTGAATAATTTACTAAACGAATTTACTAAACTTGAAAACTTAATAATCTTGCTACTGAATAATTTACTAAACGAATTTACTAAACTTGAAAACTTAATAATCTTGCTAACTATATTCAGCAATGCCTCAAACGACGTCAAATAGTGGAACCCAATTTTATAATATCCTAAAAATAATTGTGAAATAATCAAAGAAATTGGTCAATTTGGGTAGCAGCAACATAATTTTGAGAAAATGTTGGATTAGTACAGTAGGCCTATCTATAGTCACTGAACATGTCAATTTGCAAGTGGGATGTGTATATATATTTGAGTAGTGAGTAAGTGGAGTATGAGCAAAAGGACAGAGATTGAAGATAATAATTAAATGAGACTGAAAAACATTTTCTCATTGAAAAGAATATGGATTAATTATCTATAAGGATTGGAATAGTTTGAATCAATTATTGGTAGATCATGGTTCAAATCAGTACGGTAGCTGCTGGCTTGTAAGAAACATTTCTTGAAATCATAAAATTAAATTAGCCCAGTATGCATACAAGTTCTAATAAGAGGTTTATCAATATAGTTACTAGTTACTTGGATGATCATCATGATATAAAAGCTCATTGAAATTCCACTAAGAGGCTACTAGTGTGATAACTAATTTTAATTTGATTATATAATATCACTATCAATTTATAATAATTATAATGTAGGCGACGACCAGTTCTGAACTTATTTTTCAAACAATGAATTATTTCTTTTTTCAGTCAAAAACAATTTAAATTCTCTGCTTTTGATTTTTGAAGGACGTTTCAATTGATGGATAGTTTTAAGATTGACTTTTGAAGCACACTGTCTGGAAAATAATGTCCAAGGGAAAATAGAAGCAATAATAAAAATAAATTCATGAGAAATTTGAAATCAAGCAGCATTGGTAGATTAAAACTAACAAAATGAGAAAATGCATGTTCACTGAGAATGTCCCAATAAAATTTATAAATTCTAATGATCTATAAAATAAATAGGTAGTCAAGGTCAATGTATAATAATGAATAGCGAGAAGTCTACCTAAAAATGAAGAATAATGCACAAATGCAAAAATGAGGTAACAATTCTTTCTTGGTTTTTATATTAAAAACTGTAGTTATTAAATAGTTTCTTAGCTTGGCTTTGAAATAAGTTAATAAAGGGGAAAACTAGTAGAGTTTACCCTACCCGAGTATTGAAACATAGTTATTGAATTAGAGTTGGTAAATGAAAATGACTAGACAGATTTCAAAGAGTTAGTGATGATGAACCTTTTAGGTTAAATTTCAGCCATTTCATTTTAGTTATTTCTCACTTCAAAATAATGGAGCAAAGCTATGTAATTAAGAAACTATGGTATTTAAGGGTGTCTTAAAATAGACTAAATTGCAAAAATTGATATGAAACTGCTTACCTTGTGAAAGATATCCAGAATTGATTTTCCATTTATTTATCACTAAATCATCTGAGCACTTCAGTATTTAATCAGTAGGCACTGTTTAAATAGCAAATTTAAGGTAACATTCCAGTGATGTGTGTTGAAAAATCTACTGGAGCACAAAACAGCTCTTCACTCTATCAGTGCTAGACATCAACTGAACAAACTGAACTGATGGATTGATGATGAAGGGTTATGGATGACGTTGAAGAAAATGGAGGCAGTCAGCTGATTTTGAAAGACAGTAACTGGTAGCAATGCCAACTTGATTATCATGCGGTTCTAGTTGGTATTACTGGATCTGTTTTTTGTTTACAGGAGACCGAATCAAAGTGGACCCGGTTCATCAGATGATGTCACCATATTAACGATCTCAAATCGCCAAGATTGTCCTAATCGACAATAACTATAATAATTATTGTACAATTTAAAACTATATATTTTTTGGATTTTCAAAATTTTTCTTAGAAAAAATAACAGTTTTAGATCAAATAGTATTGTTATTAGTAATACAGTCGTCGGCCTCCCACTTCTTGATTGCCAATTTTTGTGAATGCCAAAAGCGTTTACAAGCCCCCCCCCCACAATTTGTAAAATCAGGTTGAAAAGTAGATTATTGGTTGAGTTTATGGGAGCCTTCTCATTTACTGGTAAATGTTACTGGTGGAGTCTGATTGGTATATTCAAATTCTTCAACATCTTTGAATTTTAATAGACAGGGAAGTGATAGCCGTGGGTGAGCCGAAGCAGGTATCTGTTCAATCAGATAGAGATAAGCTGCGTTCTAGTGGTCACTCTTTATAAGGGCCAGCTAAAAAGACACTGTTCTCTGCTGTAAAATCACTTCCCGGTGGTTCGGAACCCACCTAAAACTGGTTAAGTGGTAGAGTGGACATTACTGTCCAAACTTCGCCACGTCAACAAATAAAAAAGTCATTCTATCCTAAAATTGTAGGTCCAGCTCATCAATCATCATCATTCAACTCATTACCCACGCACAGGTCTCAGACCTATGTGGGCTTCATCCTCCAAAAAATGACACTGGTAACATTTACTGGTTTTGAAATCTTGAAATTTGGTATACATGACGAACTGCGCATATTACTAATAATAATTATTTGACTTCATAGTCGTGCATTATTCATAAATTATTTAGGCCTATGAATGATTGCACGACTATGAAGTCAAATATTTGAGTATAAAATTAAAATATTCTATGATGTTGAAGATCCATCTTGTTTATTCAACTAATATGTAATATAAACTTGAAAAACACTTTAAATGGAAATTAACTCACGTTATGGCGTGACGGCCGTTTCGCTCTGTTGTCTAGAGCATCGTCAGACGACCCACAGTACACTGATTCAAGGCATGAGTTTGAGGGTTATGTATGTTGGAATGGTGAAGGGGTGGGAGTATGAGTAGGCGGGAGGTTTGAAATTGGGATTATTTTGTCAAATAGAGTATGTGAGAAGAAGTTAAGTTGATCATTTAAAATGTTGTCAGGTTGCTGCTTTGCATGTTTGTAAATCTCATATTGTTCTAAAACATTGAGTTTCTGGCTTTTGTGAGTGAAGTGTAGTGTGTCTAAATTAGTGTCAATGTCTGTATAACTGTGGCCTGTTGAAATGATGTGTTCAGCAAAAGTGGAATGTGTGTTTGGGTGTGAGATGGCTCTTGTGTGTTCTTTGAATCTAGTGGTGAATGTCCTGCCAGTTTGTCCTATATAGAACTTGTTGCAGTCATCGCATTTCAATTTGTAAATTCCAGATCTGTTGTACTTGTTTTGAGATGTTGTCTGAGAATGCAGGTGTTTTTTGAGTAAATTAGTTGTTCTGTAAGCTATTTTATATTTGAGTTTCCTGAATGAAGCTGCTATTTTATGAGTTTTGTTGTTGAGGTAGGTAAGTGTGATGAATGTATGGGGGTTGATGACTTGGCTATAGCCACTCAAAATTCAAATGTAGCTACTCTGGAGAGAGTCCTAGAGGGGGATCTTGAGAGCCTAAGTAGTTATTTTTCAAGGTGGCGACTCAAACCCAGCCTTTCCAAGACTGAAGTCTGTTGTTTCCACTTGAATAACAGACAGGCAAATATGGAGTTGAAAGTAAACTTCAGAAATTCAACTCTGCCTTTCAACAAATATCCTAAATAACTTGGTGTAACCCTGGATAGAACCCTATCTTTCAAGAACCATCTCATAAGTCTTTCCTCCAAATTGAACACATGAAACAACATCATACAAAAGCTGGCTGGTACATCATGGGGTGCATCTGCCCTGGTGCTGCGTGTTTCAGCCTTATCTCTCGTTTATGCCTCAGGCAAATACAGCTCTGCCATCTGGTTGTATAGTGCCCATGCAGCTAAAATTGATACGGTTCTTAATCAAACCATGCGCATAATATCAGGCACAATAAGATCGACCCCAACATTTTGGCTTCCTGTATTAAGTAGTATTGAGCCTCCAGGTGCTAGCAGGCAGAAAGCACTGCTACGGGAGAGTAGCAAGCTGTCCATGAACTCTGACCATCCCATTCATGGGTATCTAAATAGCTGTGATTTCAGGCGTTTAAAGTCACGATTTCCACCTGTGGTGACTGGCCGCTTCTTACAAGAACCTCAAATCACAGCCCAATGGAGAGAGAAATGGAAAGGCTTGATGTCTCCTGAATGGCATTGCATGCTTGAGTCGAGGCAGCCCCCTGGTGGTTTTGATTTACCACGTAAGCTGTGGTGTGCTCTGAATAGGGTTCGCACCAGTCATGGTAGGTGCGGGGAGGCTTATGTAAGAGAGAGTAGCGAGTGTGACTGTGGAGAGGTCAGCCAGTCAATCAGGCATATAAACTTCCACTGCCCCAAGAGGGCTTTTCATGGCACTATTGAGGACTTTGCTGTCGCCTCTCCGGCGGCAGTGACTTGGTTGAAACAGCTGGATCTAGAAATTTTAATTCCTTGAGAATGTGACTATTCACAGCTATTTATTGTACTTTTTTTTAAATCTACTATTGATATAGTTAAAATTGATGTGTATTGAACGGCCATACGATAACAACAACAACAACTTTTGCAGTACACCTACATTGTTCTGACAATTGAATCGACAAACACTGTATATAGGTGTGCAACATATTATAGGTATAGAAATCGTTATCAATATATAGTGCATTTTGGTGGTGCAGTTGCATTATGCATGCAGTGCATCCTTCTATAAACATGGATTTACATATTAACATAAAAATAGGTAGTTCATTAATACAGTACTCTCACTCATACAATCGTGAAGCAAATTTGAGACTATACATTGTACAGGCAAGTACTTTACTCAAATATAGGGCTACATACACGTTTTGTACCATCCAGGTCTTTTTTTTGTAGATTACGTCTTGGAGACTCTAGTTAAGGAGTACAAGACAAGTCAGATTTACTGAGCTCTTTTGGTCACAAAGTCACAAGTCACAAAGCGCTTTCGTAGAGCGATCTAGGCTCTTGTTACATGAGTAATAAATACACTTGTATAGCAAGTGCCTAGATTGCTCTATGACAATAAGTATGTCTGTTTAACCTCTGCAAAGTCTGATAGGCCACTTCATCTCCTGATTGACAGCTCATTGATGAAACAGCATTTCATAGCAAACTACATACTAATAAGATTGCTTCTTGAGCTTTCTGAAAAGTATATACTATGTAGTAGTTTGAACTTGTGGGTTTTTATGAAAGTAATCACTTGACTGCTATCACTAATAATTGATTATAATCAAAATAATTGACTGGAAAATGTATTAGGCACTGTTTATTAAAGGCTCAGCATACGAATACAACATTCTACAAGACTCCAATTATCGAATATATTCAACTATTTCTACATCTCAATAAACATAAAAACAAAACAGATAAAAATATCAGTCACTTTTATTACTTCTTGGCACTATCACTGGTGCAAAACATCATCACTAGATTATTCCACACGTCATTTGCATATACTGTTAACACTGTTCATTATTTACATAAAAAAGACGAAACTGTCAACCTACCGGCTGCCGATCTCAATTAGGATAAGAATCATAGCAAAGTTTGTTACTACTTTTTCAAGTGTGTAGTAATCAAAAATCAAAGTGAAATTCTAAAACTATAAAAATTCAACAAGAATCTAGATTGTTCTAATCTAAACAATAATAATTAGAATCCAAGAAAAAATTATTACAGCATTTTCAATGCTACAGTAATTGAAAATGATACTGAAATTGCAAGTAAAACCTATATCAACTCATTTGTGATGTGAATAGAAAATGATTCTAGCACAGACAAAGTAAAATACGGTGTATAAGACAATACAATAGAGGACATGAAGTTCAAATTTTAGAGGAGCTTAGTTGAAAAGGGAAGTGATAGCCGAGGGCCGTAGCAGGTATCTGTTCAATCAGAGATAAGCTACGAAACCCTGGGCGTAAGGGTGACCGATTGGATTGGCCAGCAAAACAGACTCTGTTCTCTGCTGTAAAATCACTTCCCAGTGGTTCGGAACCCACCTAAAACTGTAGGTCCAACTCATCAATTACCATCATCTAATTCATTACCCACGCACAGGTCTCAGACCTATGTGGGCTTCATCCTCCGAAAAAAAGTATGGAGAGCTTTTGTCAACCTATAAAATCAAAACTTAAATTTATTAAAATAATTATTATTCTTCAACAACTCTTTTTGTCCTCTTTCGATGTTGGAGGTTATGTCCCATATTACTCATATCCTTATTTATGTCTTTATTGTGTTAAATTCTTGGATCTCTTGTTCCATAACAATCAGCATTGTTAATATTGACTTTTTATTGTAATTAAACGTCTTTATTATGTCCTTTATATGTCTTTATTATGTACTTACTTACGGCCCTTTATGTCTTTATTAATCTTTTATTCATGACTTTATTGTATCCTTATTCAAGGTTTATATGTGCCCTTATTCAAGGTTATTAAAAACAAAGTTTCTGGATTTCTTGTTCCACGACGAATTGCGTTGTTAATATTAACTTTTCAAGTGAATTCAACGACTTGCAGTCAAATTTTTATTAAGAATAAGTAGTATTTACTTACTCTGTAGGCCGAACGTTTTCGAATCTTGAATTTTGAAATCACTTAAAAAGTTAATATAAAACAAAGTTGTTCCATAACTCGCTCAAATTAGCAAAATAGAAGAGTCATGACGTCACTCTGTTCAGAACTACCCTTGACTTGCAAATTTTAGCTCTATTTGTACACTTTTTCAGCACATAAATGAAGTATTTTGCATACCACAGATTTAAAACTCTACATCTTAATCAACTGACAATGGTATGGGTTAATCAATGCTATTGAACTGAAATACGTCATATCCCTACAATTTTTCTTGTGATCAAAAAACGTAACAACCTTGTTTTTAATATCCTTGGTCCTTATTTATGACTTTAAATTGTGTCCTCATTTATGTTTTTATTGTGTCCTTATTTATGCCTTTATTATGTCCTTACTTATTCCATGTCTATCGTCAATCGTGCTGGCATAAATTTTTTTTTGTAGATTACGTCTTGGAGACTCCAGTTAAGGAGTATAAGACAAGACAGATAAGATCAGTCAGAGATAAGGTTGACAGATTGGTTTCCACTCTTTTGAAGATTCTCTACTAGTGAGATCGATCCCTCATATTATTTGGTTCAGCGCAAAACACTCATAGATTCAACTTCCATAGAATCAGAAAGAGAGGATCAGATTTTTAGGACAAGCGGTCGGTTGCTCGTAACCATCAGATTCAATTTCGGCGTAGACATGTTCCGCTTCCTCAAATCTATTACCTTCACAATAAAGATCATTGTTGAACGATGATACTGAAAATGAAAGCAGATGCAATTATTGGCATTTGATTATAGTGTTATGGAATGCTAGGAAGAAGAAAGTGTCAATTTATCTTCCAGTTAGCGATAAGCAGCATGTTTTAGTTTACTCTTCCCCTATTCTCCCCATGCCTTGCAATACATCAAGAGAATTCTGATAGGTTCTAATCAGTTTACTTTAGAATTTTATAGAAAAATGGAAAACACTCTTGTCCTTTCAGGAATGTTAAAAATGTATAAAAAGCAGAAGTTCTTTTAAACCTCAGTTCAGTTGTGATTCGAATGTTAATGTGATAAAGTGGCAAAGTGACAGTTCCCGTTTCCACTCATACAAACCATATTACCAGTGAGCACTAGTACAAATTGCGAACGTTTAACATGTTAATGCGATAAACTCAGTATATTGTGACAGATTATTATTCGGGCTTCTTTGACCGTTTATACAGTGACTCATAAGTGCTTTGTAGTGTTTCAACTGTTATGTTTTAGACGTTTCTTTCTAAATTATTGAACAGTTATTATTTAATATTTGATCGGCCTTTCAACAGTTAGTGATTGATTTTGGAACAGAAATATAGCAAAATTCATTATTAGCTGAACGTTTATCAATTAATCTGTTTCTGATTGATTTATTTTGTCTGACAACTGATTTATTAGTGCGAGTTGTAAATAATATGTGTGAATAAAGTACAAGTGTTAATTTAAAGTGTTTCCAGCATTATTTAAGTGATAGAACCCATAACAATAGTATTTTTTTTATTGCGGATGATGCCCACATGTCTGGTCTCAAGTCAAAAATAAAAAATAATAATAATAAATAGAATAAAATAAACATCTTGACAATTTTAGTGTCTCTGGTGTGACCTGACCACCAAGGGAATTAAGTTTATGACTAAATATTTAAAAAATTGAGTTTACAAAAAAGACAAGTGAATGTTACACATAATTGCTGCATTTCTTATTTCCCAACCCCCTGAATACTGTGTTTTTTCAAGGCGAGTGGGCTGAATTGAAAGATGAAAACAGTTGCTCACAAAATACAAAATCTTAATTGTTTTTGGCTTATTCGACTTTTGATACATAGCACATAATTTTGATACATAATTTAACAATAATTAGAGACAAGAAATATTAAAATATTTAGAATCATTAAGAAGTGCCATTTGACAATCTATGACCAAAATTGCAATGATACTTTAGGTTTTTATAATTCATAATAAAACTTGAAGTTTTCACCACATTAATTGAAAACAGTGAGATACTAGTTTCGGTTATTACACCATTATCAACCTCAATCACACTATCTCATTGATCAATCAATCAATTTATTTATTTACAAGTTCCAAATAAAGGTCTCGCTAAACCTTGTGGGTTTTTCAGCAGGTGCCAACATAATATAAATTACAAAATGGAAATCAATTATACAATAAAAATTACAAAAAAGAAGAAATTAGGGAAAAGAAGAATAGGGAAAATGAAGGTTATGGTGGAAATTGAATTAAATATTAGTCTAATGTATGTAAAGAAAAAGAAATGAAACTAAAGAAGTAAAAAAAACTAATAAATAAAATACTATAAAAATAATTGGTCGCTCTGATGCGGCGGCGGTGTAACACGATTATTATTTGTTAACTAAGATTTTACCATCAATGGAAAACAAAACATAAGGAAGAAAAAGTAGCAACCTCCGTGTGCTAGAATAAATAAAATAAAATGAAAAAGATAAACAAAGTTTTAAGGATGTAATAAAATTTGGAATTCAAAATGATTTAACAATTATAGTTAGAAATATAGGTTTACTAAGTTTGTATAGTATGTGTAATGATGTAATGAAAAACGTCTTCCTTGGTATAATCACGAATATTGATTGGTAAGCTATTGAATAGTTTGGGAAGGAGATATCTCAATGATCTTTTTCCATATGAATTGTTAAATCTGGGAATGCAGTAAACATTGTTTGTTCTCAAGTTGTAATGTGGGATTGGAGCAAAATGTCTATGAGCGTGATTATCCTTGAACATGAGTATGACTTTATACAGATAAAAGTTCCTCGGAGTGAGAGTGTGAAAGAAAGTTTGAACAGATTGCTTATCCTCAACAGTGAGGAGTGATAATGGTGTAACAACAGAAACTAGTATCTCACTGCTTTCAATAAATGTGGTTGTGACAACTTCAAGTCTTATTATTCATTATGGATATCTTCCAAAATTTCACCTTCGCTACTACAAAGAAAGCTATAGGCATTCTACTTCAGATGAATGTTCCAATGGCCGTTTTCACACACACCGACACGGCGCCGGCACGACACCGGCAAGATGTCGTCCCGGTGTCGTGGGGGTTGAGATACAATGCTGCCAAATGGAACAGCTTTCACATTCACCGACACGGCACCGGCAGCCGGCTGCCGGCGCCGGCATGTCGTTGGCAGCATAGCTCCCGCCGGTGCCGGCACCGACACTTGTGTGTCGTCCATAGTTTTGAACAGAATTTGGTTATTTAACCTCAACAGTTTGAGGTTAGGTACTGAAAAAAAACGTCTGGTACAGTACGATGGCTGATAGGTATGATGTTGTCACCCTAATTGAATTAGTCGAATCCGAGCCCTGTTTATGGGACAAAACTATAGAAGAAAATAAGAACAAGATCTTAGTCTTGTTTTTTGATTTCATCACTTAAATTCACTAATATATAGTCGAAAGTTTCCTTACAGTACCCATACGAAAAAAATTAAAAAATTTTGTTGGGTTTGTCACTAGCTTATCAAATAAGGTGTAGTAATACAAGCCATCCAAATAGCGAACTTTTATTATTGGGTCAATTCAAAGTTGTCTATTACGACTGCGCCTTTTACGTCGTAGATATAATAAATATAACGAATGCAACCTCCTGTTGTAATCAGAGAGAATAGAAGTAATTCTTTTACTATACTCTCTGGTTCTAATCAGCCATCATACCGTTTTGAACTGTGCCGCCCACTGCAAAATAAGGTTAGTTCTTCACCGACAGCCAGATGCCGTGTCGGTAAGTGTGAAATGCTTCAACGATGTCGTGACGATATCAGCGCCCGGTGCCGGTGTCGTGCCGGCGCCGTGTCGGTGTGTGTGAAAACGCCCAATGGTGTAACCAACAAAATTCAGACATTTGAATGAATAATATTTATCGAGATATTAAATTTAAACTTTTTAAAATCCACATTGATTTAGAGTAAATGTGGAAGCAAAAATATTACCTGTGTAAGACTCAGAGTCGGGCTTCATAGCAGAGCACTTTATTTTAACAGCAATTATGGTTAGGACAAGTGATATCAAGCAGACTGCATACAAAATATAATAGAAAGCTTGATCGCTTCTAAAGTAATCAGCCTTCTCATCTGGAAAATAGCAAAACAACTAATATTATTACATTAACTAGCAGGTTTACCGATTGAATTGAATCTGAACTTCTAGAATGTGTAATAACCTATCTACAAATTTAATTCAATAGTCTCTTTCTCCTACCCTTCTTCTTCTATTTCTTCATCTGATGTTTCTCCTTTTTCTCTTCATTTTCTCCTTTTCCTTCACTTTTTGTGCCAAAATTTTTAAATTAATTTATTCTTATTTCTTTTTATATTTAAAAGACAACAATTCAAAAGAATATTCATTAGAATAAATAAAGATAATAAATAAAAGATCAGATGGAGGAATTTTGTTTTGTCAGGTTGCATCACTGCTCAACTTGTTCCTACCATGGCTATCGACTGGTATGACTTCTTCTTGCTTAAATTTCCGTACCGTATCGAAGCAAATTTGGATTGATTGAATTTTTCATATATTTTTGCTTTTTTGCATTATGCCTTGAAGGGTTCTTGATCCATCAGTGATGGATCAATTTATTTTAATAATTTGAACCACATTTTTTTAACCCAGTTGGGTTTTTTATTTGTATCTAAAAAAAAGAATCAAATATGGGACAAAAATAACATAAAATAGTTTGGAATGACCAAAACTAGATGACAAATTTAACCAGATTGAAACATTAAAAGGAACTGAATCATGGATCATCTCTTCGAATATATGTACTGTACTATGTTACCTATGGAATATGGTAAAATGGACTAATTATATCTTGCTGCGTCAGTAAGCCTCATCAAAATATTATTATTCTCTTCGAATCGTTCAACTCTTTAGTCTACGTTCAAGTTCTTTGCTAAAGGGTACCCATTCATCCTCCAAACTTCTAAATTTATAATCTTTAGTTCTCTGGTTGGCCATAATTGAAACTCATATTTGAATATGTATTGATTAATTATGTTTATTTTCATTATAATTACCATGGTGGTTCAAACTACACTCTTTTGTCTTTAGTCAATCAACCTGGTTTCCAACTTTTCAATTTTGTGCATTCTGAACTTGAGTTATTTTATTTAATAACTTTAGTCCAGATGCTCTGTACACTTACTCTAGGTTCTAGTTCGTTTCCAACTCTAAAGCTTATCACTTTATTTGGCATCAAATATACAGGTGTGGTAACTTTTTCTCCCCATTTTCCTCCCTCTCCTCCTTCTCCTCCACCACCTCCAATCCCCTATTTTCTAGCATTAGAGTATCTCTAACAGATAACAGCAAGTTATTACATGAAACTTATAAAATTTGGTAAACAATAGATTTGATATGTTTTTAAACGGAAATATTATTTGCAATGCGATTTTAATGCAATACTGTAATATTGATATGTGATACTGTGATATTGATATGCAATACTGTAATATTGATATGCAATACTGTGATATTGATATGCGATACTTCTTACTTTCTCTTTCTCCTTTCGGAGGATGAAGCCCACAGTCTGAGACCTGTGCGCGGGTAATGAATTGGATGATAATGATTGATGAGTTGGACCTACAGTTTTAGGTGGGTTCCGAACCACCGGTAATACTGTAATGCAATACTCTGTCATTTGGTGATCAATGTTTATTAAATCCATATTACTAATTGTTTACAAACAGGTGTACCTGTAAAACGAATTTATTATCTTAGTAATTCTCGCTCAGATAACAAATTTGAGAAACTATTATAGGCGCCCTGTAACTAATAAAAATTGCCTGCCATTATCGGGTACCGCATACTACAGACAATCAATATACTAAACCAAATACTAAATGGATGATAGTAAATACTCAATAGATTGCTATACTCTTGAGCTCTAGAGTCTAGACACACTTTGTGTATTGAATAAAAATCCTAATTGTAATAATAATAATAAATAATACTGTAATAATAATAATAATAATAATAATAATAACAACAATAATAATAGAATGGTGCAATATATCTATAATAAAAAATGAAAGAATGTTTATCTCTCCATACAAAAGATAGACATTACAATAAAGTGATAGTCCCTGAACAGGAAAATGGATATGGAAAATCTAAAGAAGGAAGAAAGAAATATAGCTAGGAAAATCCTTGGACCAAGGCGTACCAAAAACGGATATAGATTACGGAGAACGTCTAAAGTTGAAGAATATTCTAATATGGAGGCAGATATGAGGAGAAGACGCCTTAAATTTTATGGTCACATCATGAGGCTTCCAGACAATAGACTAGCAAAAAGAACTGTAAACTATGTAGCATCACTTGTCAATGGAGGAGAATGGATACGAAATGTTAAAAAAGACCTAGCACTGGCCAAAATAACCAAAAAAGAAATTTACAATAGAAAAAACTTCAGAATAAAACTTTAAAAATGGGAAGTTTTACCAGAGACAAAACCTCCAAGAGTTGGAACAAAATGGAGTGAAGAGAGAAAAGCTGAATTTGCACAAAAATGAAAAGCTGGTGGGCAAACAAAACAAAAAGTCCAAAAAATGAATCATATTTACTCAACGTCTTCCACTTTGGGAGTTTTATGTCTAATAATAATAATAAATAAAAATTCTTATTATTATAAGAAAAAGTCCAAAAAATGAACCATCTTTACTCAGCGTCTTCCACTTTGGGAGTTTTTCGTCTAATAATAATAATCATAATAATAATAAACTCCACAAGAAGAACCAAAGTGCTTAACGTGATCCCAAATGGTCCTATACGTGGATAATAATAATAATAATAATTATGCGTTTATTATTATTGTGAAACTGGTATATGAATTGAAAACTTTTCTCGAAAAAACTCCAATCTCAACAAAATCAGAGTTGTATTGTTGCATGTGCTCACTGAAATAACTTGAATGATGTTCTAAAAAAGTAATTTCAAGAATATAGTAAGTTACCTTCAGCCATGCTTGCTTTCTCAGGGCAAGGACAAAGTTTAAATGAATATGTTCCATTCAAGCAGAAGTTCCTGAAAAATATTGTTCCAATAAGTTTGAAAACTATCCGTTCTGGATGAAAATGTTGAATAATTCAAATCAGTTACAAACTAGTGAAAACTTTTATGTTGCAGTTCTATAATACTTTTTTACTTGATATTTTTGTGGGAAGTGATAGCCGTGAGCCGTAGCAAGTATCTGTTCAATCAGATTAGATAAGCAACGCTCTCCTGGGCCCTCTCTGTAAGGGTGACCGATTGGATTGGCCAGCAAAAACTACTCTGTTTTCTGCTGTAAAATCACTTCCCGGTGGTTCGGAACCCACCTAAAATATTAGCTATTATTCATTATATATTAACTGTATTAGTTGAATAATACAATCATATAGTTGAACATTTTCTTTAAAAGTTAAGAAACATATTATGTTGCAAGATATTATTTAATGCTTTCATAAATGATCCTGTATTGGCATTGGCTCTTCTGTCCGATTTTGCCTGAAAGTTGAAGTTGCTTATCTTGTGGAAAATATCAATGGCATAAACCTTATCGGGTCAAGAAGGGTGTGATATTTGTAACACTATTAACTCTTTTATAAAAACAATTCAATATTAAATATTGAACAGATTTTGTTCATTTAAAAAGTATAAGAAAAATATAACGAAAAATAGGACAGCAGATAATGCAAGTGCAATACGTGGAAGGGAAGCATAGATAATTAATTTGTTTTTAGAAAGGAGAAGTGATTTCCAACAATATTTATTGCAAACTTTGACTTGATAGTTTGAAAATTGGAAATATTAATGATAGCGTGTGTATAAATAAAATAATTGAACCAATACTAAAAATAACATTAATTATAAACCAAAAAATTATATTGACGAAATTTTACAAATATAAAAATTTATTAACATCTTGAGTGGTGGGCGAAAAGTAAACATTGATGGGCCATAGTATTCTCAATCTTGATAGCAAAACGTTTTTCTTCCTGGGTTGTTATATATTTTTATAGGCTACTGTTTTATTATGAGTAAGTACTACCATATCAGTCGTACCATGAATTTAAATTACACTTTACTTTTATTTACTCGGAAAACATGCAGAACTATTTGAAATGAATAAGAAATTTGAACTTTGAGCAATTCAAAATTAATAAATTCTGTTTTTGAAATATTTATTCTTTACTTGTGGTATAATCAACTAGTTCTGCATGTCGTCTAAGTGAAAATATCAAGTATTCCACTTGCAGATCGTAATGGGTCAACAAGTACTAAGTTATCGATTTACTGGTTATTTCAATATCCGTATGAAGTATTTCAAGTTTTTCAATTTGAATTATACTTTACCTTTGTTTATGTACTGGACAGAGACATAAGAGGCAAGGCCTGGTATCAAAGTCTGGTCTGAAGAAGAAAAGTGGTAGATTATCATCTTGTATGTTGGTTCTAGAATCTTCAGCAGCAATTGTTGTAGTGGATGACTCAATTCGAACACTAGATGTCGTATTAACTTCAATTATTTTTGAGTTCCTCCACCGACATTGAAGTTGTGAAGAATCAATGTGTGGAAGCCCCCAGCGAAGAACATGAATAAACTCACACCTGTATTGCATATTGCGGCAGATTGGATGATTTTCAGAGTTGGTACAATATTCATCAAAACAGGATGAATTGGTGAAGTGTGTAGTACAGTTTTCGGTGTACATTCTTAATTGTTCATCAACATTAACACAATCATAAGTGTGTGGGGAACCATTTATTTTGTCTTCAATAGGTTTCTTACATGATACTGTATCACTTTCACATACATTGTTACTCAAGTGGTAACCTTTGAAACAAGAGCACGTTTTTGGTGCCGAACATACGCCATTTTTACATGGGGTACGACATCTAGGGATACATTCGGTATCATTTGAGTCACGTGTATAGCCTTCTTGACAAACGCACACTCCTGGTGCAAAGCATTTTCCATTGGTGCATCCCTTACATTCTGGTTCACAATGCAGACTATCGTTGACTCTTTTGTAACCTTTTAAACAAGAACACGTATTTGGTGCTGAACATATGCCATTTTTACATTGGGGATAACATTTAGGGATACATTCTGTATCATTTGAGTCACGTGTATAGCCTTCTTGACAAAGGCACTCTCCTGGTGCAAGGCATTTTCCATTGGTGCATCCCTCACATTCTGGTTCACAATGCAGACTATCATTGGCTCTTTTGTAACCTTTTAAACAAGAACACGTATTTAGTGCCGAACATATGCCATTTTTACATGGGGGATAACATTTAGGGATACATTCGGTATCATTTGAGTCATGTGTATAGCCTTCTTGACAAAGGCACTCTCCTGGTGCAAGGCATTTTCCATTGGTGCATCCCTTACATTCTGGTTCACAATGCAGACTATCGTTGGCTCTTTTGTAACCTTTTAAACAAGAACACGTATCTGGTGCTGAACATATGCCATTTTTACATGGGGGATAACATTTAGGGATACATTCGGTATCATTTGAGTCACGTGTATAGCCTTCTTGACAAAGGCACTCTCCTGGTGCAAGGCATTTTCCATTGGTGCATCCCTTACATTCTGGTTCACAATGCAGACTACCATTAGATCTTTTGTAGCCTTCATTGCAGTCATTGCACTTCATTGGAACATCACAGCCCATTGTGCAGTTCACATGGCAGTTGGGTATACAACCTTTTAATTTTTCATCATATTTATATAAATTATTACATTTGCAAACTTCAGGAGCAGTGCACACTCCATTAGTACAGTTCTCACAGGCTGGTTCACATTTGTTACTACTTCCTATCACCATTTTGTAGCCATCGAGACATGTGCACTTATTTTTCCCACTGCAAAACCCATTCTCACATGCCATCTGACACAATGACACGCATTCAGACATCCAATCCCGCCTGTACCCTTTCTGACACCGGCATTCGTTCGGTGAATAACAGTAGCTATTCTTCTTACATGGAGCCGCGCAGTAGGGCATGCAAATGTTCGGTTCGCCTTCTTCTTTGACATAATTTCTATGACATTTACAAGAATTGTGGCCTACACAGTCGGAATTCAAGCATTCCGGATCACACTTTGGCGTTTCACAAGTTCTTCCATCTTCCAACAGAACCATTTCTGGAAACAGAACATCAATCGCTTGAATTAGAACTTACAACTTCATTTATTTATTTATGATGAAAATACAATAAAGCAAAGATGTCGCCAGAACTGCTTTTGCAAATTTTGAACACTGAAGACGTGTTGACAAGCAGTTGAGATTTTCATTTTGTGGAGCCTGTCAACTCTACTCTATTTACAATATTTTAATTTATATAGGCCTAACATTTAAAAATACACCATGGTTATTTCGTGTGCAACGTATAACTGCAAAAACAGACAGAAGAAAGGAAGTGGAATTTAATTTTACCAGTAAGTTGAATATAGTTATTATTTTTATATCATTCAAAAAATCTTTTGACTACTCTTATTCATGTCAACATATCACCGTTCGGAACCCACCTAAAACGGTAGGTTTTTATACATTAAAAAAATTGATTTAAAATATTTTGAAAAACACCTTTAAGGGGAAATTAACGCCTTATTTCCACTTGAGTGTTTTTTAAATTTTCTTTACATAATAGTGGATACAAGATGGATCTTCAACATCATAATTTTCTGTTTATTGAAAATTAAGACTCTTATCGTTAAAGGTTAGTATAAAAATGATGATGATAAATACACCCTTAATAATTGTGTTTATGGAGATTTAAAATGAAAAGAAATGCTATTACTAGCTTACATTACTTCCTCAAGCAGCTTTAGAGCAAAGCATGGCTTTTTCTAGTTACTTAAAGTATCACGTTGCCAGTATATTTCTAAAACATAACTGACCTATTTTTTTTATAGATTAAATCTTGGAGACTCCAGTTAAGGAGTATAAGACAAGTCAGATCAACAATTATACTCTTATACCCTTATAAACTAGTTACCATAATTACTATATCAATTAGTTGGGGTGAGGCTTAATTTTTATGTGAAAGGAACTCTTGTACACTATCAAAAGCTTTATCAACTAAATATTTCTATATTTTCAAGACTCTTTGAAAACTGTGGTTGCTTGTTGTAGAGTTTCCTACCAATATAACTAGGTTTTTGTTTGAATAAGCTACTATTGTGACTCACCAAGTGATAATCTCCTCCTCCTATGAATATTATAATAATTAGAATATGCTAGATAGAATCAGTTATTACAATATTCTGCTGACCTTTTGGGCATCCACAAGTGTTTGCAGCAATGCAATGTCCATTAATGCAAGGCGGTTGGCAAATAGGTTTACAATATATGTCACCATGAGGCCAAGATTGACTTATGTACTTTATTTCCTCGTTTGATCCTGAGCTTCTATTCGCAACTTGAATGTATCCATCACAACAAAATGGTTCTCGTACTTTAACTAACTGCTCCTGAAAATAAATAAATAGTTAATAAATGCGATATTTTATTGGTATTATATTTGTGACATGACGGAACTTAGAGCAATTTTTTACTGATTTTTTGTTTTTAAAACCCAATTTATAGACAATTTAACTGCATGAAAATGAACCTAGCTGAAAAACATTATCTACGGCTACGTTACAATCATAGTAGGTTAGAAAGCGATGTCAAAACCGCTTACTTTATTCCATGGATTAACAAAGCAGTGTTAAAATGAAGCTATTTTAACAATACTGTCACTTTTCAGTATAGGTTTAGACCAATGTATGAGAATTCAGGATTCCTTCAAAACAGTGTCACAATAAATAAATAACATAAATAAAATAAAATAAATAAAATAGGTAAAATAAATGTTATGCATTAATTAAGCCTACATCAGGCGATTAAAACCCTTTGGAATCAATTATTTGAATTTCAAATCAGAGCCGAATAAAAACAAACAAACATTCTAGGTTATGTTAGTGTGGGTAATTTATCTGATTGATTGGAAAGTTAAATTAAACGTAATATATTTGTGATATTAGATAAAATATTGTATGCAACGATTGTATTTTGACTATAAGCCACGTGTGTGATGTTAAGGAAACTCATATTTCACTCATGTCCCAAGTTACATGTAACATGCAGCTTAAAAGCAGTCATAATACAATCGTTGCATAGACAACTATATAATACAATGAAAAAAAAGCTTCATTGTCTATTGAAAGATTGATGAAATGAAGAAGGCTTTCAAGAGTACCGAAATAGTTATTTGTGTAATTAGTGTTCAAAGTAGATCTTTGCTGCATCAGAGAAATGCATTATGCACAAGTTGAAGGCAAATGCAGCAAAGATACTTTCAGCACGAGTTAAGCATTAAATTTTTCTAAAGTTGGCACACCTGGAGTGTGACAAAATAAAATGAGTGCAACAAAGTCAGCTGGAGTGTGGCAAAGTAAAATAATGCAGGAATCAGCTGTTTTGCATAATATAATAAGTGCATAAATAGCTGTTTTGTTGGTTAACTATAGGAAAAGGTACTTGGATACTTTCAACAAGAGTTACACATTAAATTTTTCCTACAGTTGGTACACCTGGAGTGTGACAAAGTAAAATGAGTGCGGAAAAGTCAGCTGGAGTGCGGCAAAGTAAAATAGTGCAGGAATCAGCTGTTTTGCGCACTACAATGAGTGTATAAATAGCTGTTTTGTTGGTTAACTGTAGGAAAAGATACTTAGATACTTTCAGCACAAGTTACACATTAAATGTTTCCTACAGTTGGTACACCAGGAGTGTGACAAAATAAAATAAGTGCGGCAAAGTCAGCTGGAGTGCGGTAAAGTAAAATAGTGCAGGAATTAGCTGTTTTGCATACTATAATGTGTGCATAAATAGCCTCTTTGTTTAATGAATAATGTAGTTTCTGTGATTTGTTGTACATGTGACTGATGTAGAAGATTGATTGATTGCCTTTATTGAAGGAGGAGTTGGGAATCTTGGTTCTCTCTACTATTCAACCCTAAGGTGATAGAAAATTATCATTATACAATGGGAGCACTAACTGATGAACTCTGCTCTTATTAGCCGTATTCTTAATCAAGATTATCAGCCTTATTCTTAATCAAGATTATCATACTCTCATTTTTGGAGTGATTGATCACTCGCTGAGCGCGATGTCAGGGTAGTTGTCATGTTCAGTCACGGGCATTTACTGAAGGGTGACTGGCTGCTATTACATGAAATTATATAATAAAAACTTTAAAAGACACTTTAAAGTGGAAATTAACTCACGTTATGGTGTGACGGCCGTTTCACTCTGTTGTCAAGAGCATGGTCAGACGACCCACAGTAGGAATTTACTGTGGGTCGTCTGACGATGCTCTTGAAAACAGAGAGAAACGACCATCATCACACCATAACGTGAGTTAATTTCCACTTGAAAGTGTTTTTAAAAGTTTTTATTGCATATTAGTGGAAACAAGATGGATCTTCAACATCATGAAATTATATGCTTTATTTTTTTTTTTGTAGATTACGTCTTGTCGTCTTGAGACCTTAGTTAAGGAGTATAAGACAAGTCAGATCAACAATTTATTACCACTTAACCAGTAGTTCAAAGCCAACCTAAAACTTTAGGTTCGCCACTTACTTAACACTGTCACTGCTGTGCGTTTATGAAGCAGTCTAGATTCGTAATAGTTTATGGGTTGCTCTAGGAGAGAGCTCTATGGCAATACAGTGTCTCCAGTTTATGTGCTTTCAAATTATTTTGGAGTATTTTTTTTTACATGGGGTTATACCATGAGCTATTCAATATATCATTTAACCTGAGTCTTAACCCCGGCTGCTCAAATATCCTATCATAATCCTATCTATCATATCCTAACCTATGATTTCGATTCTAATTTGAAATTTTGCGAAAAGCAGTTTTGGGCAATAAACTGTTGTATTCACATTGATTGTATGTTAGTTAAATGAATAAATAAATAATGATGGTTCATTATCTGTTCCACTTTTTATACAAAGCTGCTATCGTACCATATGCTACTTTTATATCATCACACCATTCAGCATAAAAGTGTTTTGTTATTTGAGCAATGATAGCTAGATTACAATGCAGCCAACAGAGCCAACTAAAAATGTCAAATTCCGAGATCAGCTGAGCTTGAAATATAGTATAGAAATTAGTTAAATAATCTGTTATAAATTGAATAATGTGAATAAATCACTTTACAACAAATTGAGTTATAAAAAGATGGCACATGTGTGTGAATGAGCCATTTTTATACATGTTATATGCTGGTAGTATCTGTACGAATCTCTGGTATCTGGTATCTGTACACATGTCTATAGGTATAATCGTACGCTTTCAATTAGCAGCTTGATATAAAAGTGAAACGGATAACGAACCAGTAGTATGATAGGACGTTTGTGCAACCGGAGGTTAGAGAATTAATTTTTATGTATCATGTGTCTATTACACTACATAGTCCATGTTAAAATTAGAGTAGATTCATATATGCAACATTTTTGGTTAAAAATTTTACATCTACAGACCTCCGGAACAACTTCATTTTTGTATTGCAATTGCGTTTTGATGCAGTCCATTATCGAAATCCTGTCACACCCTGGCTTGTGAGAGTAATTCAAATAACTTTTTCTTCTCACTTCATATTTTATTTCTTTTTTCCTAAAAACATAAATTGTACAAATAATCAGTATATCAAGACTTAGGTGATTCGGAACCCACCTAAAACTGTAGGTCCAACTCATCAATCACTATCATCCAATTCATTACCCACGCACAGGTCTCAGACCTATGTGGGCTTCATCCTCCAAAAAAAAAGAGAAAACAATGATAAAATCGAATTAAATCATTATAGATAATGATAAGGTTTATCAGTGGGAAATAATAGTTGATGTATGCACAAATGAGGTGGTGGAGGAGGAGGAGGAGGAGGAGGAGGAGGAGGAAGATACAGATAGCTTCATTTGAGTAAAAGTACAATTTATAGAACATTAAATTCATGGAACAGATAGAAATATATACAATACGATACGATACAAGATGATACACTGTTTTGTTAGTTTGACACTAAGAATGTTTGCATTAATAAATGAAATGTAATATCCAGGTGATGCATTTACACAAAAGGGCGGCGTTAGGGTAATAACCCTATCTTACACTCAACCTACCATTGAACTCTACTAGAATTAGTTTATGCAGAATAAAAGAATACATTTTAGTCAGATATTTCACAGAATAGTAATCACTAAAGTTGTGACATTGTCTATTAAACAGATAGGAAGCGTTAATACAATACAATAAAAGTGAATAAGTTAATAGTTGAAATTAATTATCAAACTTGATATGATTCAGAGAAAAAACAAAGTAATTGGAAGAAAAATGAGGGAAAATAATAAATAAATTCAACGCTAAAACTAAACAAGCAACTAAAACAAGAAGAATTAAGAATTAGAATTAAACACAATTATTATGGGTGTTCTGTAATAATAGTACTAGTAAGATGAAAATGATAGAAATTTAAAAAAGGAATAAAGAGCTAGTTTTAAGGGATAACACTAAGAAATATTGATCATGGGATCGCTCAAGGGCTAGGAAGATGCAGCCATTCTCTCCATAAGTTGTCTTTACAATGATGATGTAAAGCCCGCTCGGCTCTTGTTACCTGATTGAAATAGGTAGCTCATTCCATCCACGACTGGATTTATTGTACAGAGTGGCGCACGATATGATCGAACATTATCTTTATATTAATTCATTTGGTTGATAATTATTGATGTACTTTATGTATGACAGCACATATGACAGCTCGCTAGATTGAATGACAAAAAGTTACTTTTTACAGCTTACCATGGGCTCTTACTGTCAGATATTAGGTATGCTATCTTAGTATGGGGTAATTCATCAAAACAAAATCTTGATAGGGCGTTTAAGATCCAAAAGAAAGCAGTTAGGTGTATAGAAAGAGTAAATAGATTATAATCATGTAGGCCGTTGTTCAAGAGACTTGGTCTCCTAACTGTACCCTGCTTATATGTGTATGAAGCTACTTTATATGTAAAAACGAATGATATTAACCAAAATCTTGATGTACATGATTATAATACAAGAAGCCGAGGAGATTATCACTTGGTGAGTCACAATAGTAGCTTATTCAAACAAAAACCTAGTTATATTGGTAGGAAATTCTACAACAAGCTACCGCAGTTTTTGAAGAGTCTCGAAAATATAGAAATATTTAAAAAGCAATTGAAAAAATATTTAGTTGATAAAGCTTTTTATCTACGACCATGTCATAATGTATACATTACAGTTTCACAATTGATGCCAAAACAGCTGTCTTTTCGAAATGCTTTTTGGAACCCGTTGTATAAAGAGCTCATTATAGTACAGGTTCTACATTATAACACGGGTTCTGGACCAATCAGAAGCATTTTTGATGGAATCAATATCGTAATTCAATATTGTGAAACTGTCAGCTGATTTGATCAAATTGCTAACTAAGCTGCTAACCTAACAATCTACTATAACTTTTCGTATTTGAGATGAGAGGTTATAGGTATCTCTGACAGTCACAGGTAAAATGAAATTGTTTTAATTAAATGTATACTAGTGGTCGTAGATAAAATAATGTATGCAACGATTTTATTTGGCCATTAAAGCACTCGTGAGATATTTATAACACTCGCATTCGCTCGTGTTATAACTTACATCTAACTCGTGCTTTAATAAGGGTCAAAATAAAATCGTTGCATAAACTACTATTATAGTGTACAAGAGTTCCTTTCACATCAAAATTAAGCCTCACCTCAACTAATTGAAGTAAATTATGGTATCTAGTGTTTGATCTGACTTGTCTTATACTCCTTAACTGGAGTCTCCAAGACGTAATCTACAAAAAAAATTCATGGAAAGTAGTTTTCCAGTGACTGAATAATTCCTTCATTCAAACATTCGTTCCAAGACGACCAACAAAGGAAAACTATTCGTTGAAAAGTGACTGAAATCTGTGATTCTTTTTATAAAAAAAGTTCAGTGAAGAGCTCGAGACAAGACAAACCCAAATCATCAAGAAAAGCTGTAACAGACCTTCACAATTCTAGGCGATCGGTTCAGCAAATTTTCTTGTAAACAGGTTATTGCACTTGTATCCGTAAAAAATTACAGTGTTAACCGAACTAGCTAATGACAAATCAAATCAAAATTTATTATTCAATCAATAACATAATAATTACAATCCTTTTAGTTAAACTTCATAAATACATAATATGTTATATCAGTAATTCACCTTTAGAAACCCCACTATAAAAAACTATGTGTTGGGGTATATCATAAGGTTTGACATAAGGTTTTTTTTGCCGGCCTTTTTGTAATAAATGTTTGAACAAAGGAATTATTCGGTCACAAAGGAACTAATACCCATGAAGAGCCGTCACGTATGCCTACATAAAACACATCAATAATGACCAAACAAGCGAATAAATAACAAAATAATGTTAGTTCGAAGTTACTGACAATTGAACAAACTGACAAATTTACTTAAACAGAATTTATTAATTTCGAATTCCTTTAATTGCTATCAGTTTATACTGAAGACTTCCGCAATGGCGGATATTGACAACAGTATTTAATAGCTGATGGAAATCGATGAATGCTACAGTACAAAAATATCAGTCACCACCGGGAATCGAACCACGGAGCTCCCAATTGCCGGTCGGGCGCCTTAACCACTAGACCATGGAGACCTTTCTGCACAGCAGCATTCATTTTTAACTTGGCCATATCGGCTCGTATCTCACAAGTTAGTTCGAAGTTACTGACAATTGAACAAACTGACAAATTTACTTAAACAGAATTTATTAATTTCGAATTCCTTTAATTGCTATCAGTTTATACTGAAGACTTCCGCAATGGCGGATATTGACAACAGTATTTAATAGCTGATGGAAATCGATGAATGCTACTGTACAAAAATATCAGTCACCACCGGGAATCGAACCACGGAGCTCCCAATTGCCGGTCGGGCGCCTTAACCACTAGACCATGGAGACCTTTCTGCACAGCAGCATTCATTTTTAACTTGGCCATATCGGCTCGTATCTCACAAGTTAGTTCGAAGTTACTGACAATTGAACAAACTGACAAATTTACTTAAACAGAATTTATTAATTTCGAATTCCTTTAATTGCTATCAGTTTATACTGAAGACTTCCGCAATGGCGGATATTGACAACAGTATTTAATAGCTGATGGAAATCGATGAATGCTACTGTACAAAAATATCAGTCACCACCGGGAATCGAACCACGGAGCTCCCAATTGCCGGTCGGGCGCCTTAACCACTAGACCATGGAGACCTTTCTGCACAGCAGCATTCATTTTTAACTTGGCCATATCGGCTCGTATCTCACAAGTTAGTTCGAAGTTACTGACAATTGAACAAACTGACAAATTTACTTAAACAGAATTTATTAATTTCGAATTCCTTTAATTGCTATCAGTTTATACTGAAGACTTCCGCAATGGCGGATATTGACAACAGTATTTAATAGCTGATGGAAATCGATGAATGCTACTGTACAAAAATATCAGTCACCACCGGGAATCGAACCACGGACCTCCCAATTGCCGGTCGGTCGCCGGCTGTTCAATTGTCAGTAACTTCGAACTAACTTGTGAGATACGAGCCGATATGGCCAAGTTAAAAATGAATGCTGCTGTGCAGAAAGGTCTCCATGGTCTAGTGGTTAAGGCGCCCGACCGGCAATTGGGAGGTCCGTGGTTCGATTCCCGGTGGTGACTGATATTTTTGTACAGTAGCATTCATCGATTTCCATCAGCTATTAAATACTGTTGTCAATATCCGCCAATGCGGAAGTCTTCAGTATAAACTGATAGCAATTAAAGGAATTCGAAATTCATAAATTCTGTTTAACAAAATAAATATTTCATCATATCATGCGCCACCCTGTAGATAGTTGTGCGGTGGATTGGAATTCTTAGGGCGTCATCACTGTTTCTAGTGCGTAGTACTTCTTCAGATACAAACTTGAAACCGTTCTTCAAGTATTTGGGAGAGCCATTTTAACGCAATTTGGCTTTGTTTCAAGTTAACAGAAAATAATTGATACAAATTGAATCAGGTTTTGAATATACTGGTAATTGTTCATATTAGTATTATCCGTAGCCCTTGTCATAATCATTACCCCGAATGTAGAATAATTATCTTAAGGTATCAATTTAAGATTATCATTATCATTACCATTATCAGTAGTCGAATTTACGGGTAGTCGAATGTTTTTTTTTATGATGAAGGCCACATAGGTTTGAGAACTGTGCGTGGGTAATGAGTTGGATGATGGTGATTGAAGAGTTGGACCCACCTAAAACTGTAGGTCCAACTCATCAATCACCATCATCCAACTCATTACCCAAGCACAGGTCTCAGACCTGTGGCCTTCATCCTGTACAATATTCATCTTAAAATATTGATTTAAGATTACCATTGTCATTTTTTAAATTACTTAATAGATTATCATTTACAGTGCTTATATCATAGTTTATCAATAGTATTTAATATAACAGCGTTTTCCAGTATTGAATAAAACTTACGTTGTTACATTCAGGCAAATTCCTGCTTCAACACCAGATTCTATAGAATAAGTGCCGTTATTTGAAGCTGAAGCGCCTGTATCTCTAGCTTTTCTGTCATGGACACTCTTTGAAGAGAGTGTTTCTCTAATACTCTGTGGAATTTTATCCCATCTATAATCTTCATATATTACTTGCATGTTAGCCAGTGCAGCCAGAGCAAGCAAAAGTAGTGATGACACAATAGCATGATCCATTTTCTGACCAGAGTCTGAAACATGAGAAATTCCGTTCAATATTTGTCTGCGTTAGTTGCATATACATAGTTCCTATACATACCCAAACCTTTGCTTATTAAATTATTATTAAATACTACTAAATATTGTGCCCGTCCTTCGTACGGATTGTGTTTAGAAATAAGACTACTGTAGTTTTCATATAACTTGGCAGCAGTATGCTGGGTTCAGATGTAGCATGTTTCATCTGCTACACGCTGCCAAGTTATATGAATACTACAGTAAATATGTTTCGGCTTTTTTGATAGCAACGATCATGAAGTTGTTAGCAGCTTAGGCCCTGTTCAGACGTTACAGTTTTTTTGCGGTACGGTTTTTCTACTGTACGGCGTCAACTGTACTGAGATGTTCACACGGTCCGACTTTGCTGCTTATTGCTGTGCTCTCCTCCTTCTTCCATTGCGCTTCCAGTTCAGTTTTATTTATTCCAGTCCAGGATTTTTTTTATTTGTGTAAGATTTTTATAAATAAGTTTCTTACTGAAGGTTTCTCTTGAATTTTGATCAAAGTACGCAAATTCTGGTTTCAATATTACACACATTTTTCTCTCTTTATTTTTATATTAATCTTAAGTCTTGTACCACAAGGCGGGTCTCTCATATATTAGAGAAATTAAATTTTCACAATTAATATCTTCCACTTCTGGACACTGGAATTCACTAATAAGAAGATCAATGCTGAAGAATATCAATGAAGAAGATCAATGCTGACGATCTGAAGACTGCTTCCAGCGTAATAAGCGTATCGTTTGAACATATCCATTACCGGTACAATACATGTGCCACTGGATACGGATAGTTATTTTGCGGTACAGCTGATTTTAGCGATACAGTTTTCGAAGACAAAACCGAATGTAGAAATCGGCTAGAACAGCTTTTTTACTGGATCCAGTCGAACCAGTATTGTGTGAACATACAATATGAAATGTACATGCAAACGAAAACACTGCAAAATAACTGATACAGCAAATTTACTGTACCGCACAATAACTGTAACGTGTGAACGGGCCCTTAGTAAACAACCTAGAACGTAAACAATTCAGTGACAGGTATCGGAGAGAATATTTTTTGAGAACAGCTGATTGATATATCATGATAAATTACGTGATTTTTTCTTATGTGGTAATAAAACTTAGAAGAAATGTATCCAAAATCGCACAATACTTGGTTTTTAAACGTTTATTATTCTGTTAAAAAAAAGTTTAAGTATATATATAAAAAATTATATTATATATACATTGTCAAAAAGGTTTTCAATACTGATAAATAACTTTAATCCCGATCGATGCTCTCGTTTTTCAGGAGAAGGCCGCGTAAAATGTATCCAAAATCGCACAATACTTGGTTTTTAAACGTTTATTACTCTGTTAAAAAAAAAAATTAATTTAGTTTCTTATAGCTAAAGACATTGTCAATAAAGTGTTCAATACTGCTCAATAACTAAAATCCCGATCGATGCTCTCGTTTTTGAGGAGAAGGCCGCGTAAAATGCCTTTGGGGCCGTGACAGACAGACAGAAAGTGAGATAAGACTATTTTCGGCTTATTTAATGTATAAAACGTAAAAATAACCAAAAAATATACAATTCTGATAAATGTACAGATAAAACTCTAATTTTATTTATATAGATAGATAGGGAAGTGATAGTCGAGTGCCTTAGCAGGCAACTGTTCAATCAGAGATAAGCTACGAAACTCCTGGGCGTGCTTTGTAAGGGTGACCGATTGGATTGACAGCAAAAACGACTCTGTTCTCTGCTGTAAAATCACTTCCCGGTGGTTCGGAACCCACCTAAAACTGTAGGTCCAACTCGTCATTCATCATCATCCAATTCATTACCCACGCTCTAAATGTTACTAATATGTAATATTGCATGGTCTCCATGCATATTTTTGGTGTCTGTCTATTTTAACTCTTTGTAATTTATGATTTTTAAATGGTATGTCATATGAACTTGTAGCATGTTTGACCGGGTCGCGTGATGCGTCCTCACAACTGACAAAGACAAAGCCTATTGTATTTATGTACTTAATGGCCGATAAAAAAGAAATTGTATTGCATTAGTAAAAGATAAAAAATCCTTTTAGTTATCAGAAATAGCTAAATGAGTTACAAAATTGTAGCATAATGAAGCAATAAAATAATGTAGAAGATATTAACATAATAATGATAAAAATCTAATATGTTATACTCCAATATTAGAAAAAATCGGGACTAACGCAAAAAATGAACAAAAACCCCTTATTTTAAACCTATGTTCTACCTAGTCAATTAATTGATGAAAGAAAATATATTTTCGCATATTATGGCAAAGATGAAAGATCGTTAAGCTGTCACAACTTGAAGGAAAACTATTTTTACTTAAAGAAAAATAGTCATAATTTATATGTTTATATTATATGTATTATTCTTATTATATTATATTTTCCCCCACCAGCTATAAGCTCCATATTATTATTATTTCAAGATGAATATTACACTGATATATGCAAGAAAGAATCAGTAGGCCTACAGCCGTGTCTGAGGAAGTATTTTATCAATGCGAAATGGCCATCCACGTACTAGAAAGTGTTGAGTTCACTAGTAAAGTTTGTTTTCAATATTTATGTACGAATATCAAGTGAAAACGTAATCTGGAACTGCAAGATCATAGAAAGAATCTTCTAAAAACTTTTGAATTCCAGATCTCCTTGACTTTTATTGTACCACACGGATTTCGTAATATTTATTTTGTTTCATATTTTTTTCATAAAATAATATAATTATTTTCAATTTTTATATTTTTTTTATATAATATATTAAAATAATAAGCGTATGGCTTTTACTGGTGGGGAGACCCTTAAGGGTAGTTCCACCTCGCCGTTTGAGCCATGTTATGGGGAACACCATGTCATGGTGTGCCTGTTATTTTAGATATAATATAGTAAGCCATGGGATATACCCAAAACGGCTGATATAATTATTATTAAATATGATACATCAACAGATCAAGCTTGGTAACAACAGAAAATTGATTAAATTATCCCAATTAAAAAAAAAGTTGTTTTTAAACTCCGGAAAGGTATCTCGCTTAATATCACGAAATACGAACATATCATTAAACAATTGCTGTTAAATCATCAGCATACAGTAAAACTTTGGACTTAAAGGATGTTATTTATAAAAAAAATTGACAACAAAGGGTCCAAATTAATCCTTCATGTTATTAATTTCAACTTTTTATGGTAAATTCAACGACTTGCAGTCAATTTTAATTGAGAATAAATAATAATTTTACTCTCTTTTTGGCCAAATATTTTCGCGTTATGAGGACTCATCTTCAAAGGCGTCCTTGATGACCAAAAGGTGAGTAAAATGATTATTTATAATCGTAAAGCCATTTCAATTGAGAATAAATAATCATTATTGATAATAATAATCATGATAAAATTCTACTGCCAAATATAACTGCCCTCAATTTATTGGAAAACCACTCTGTTTTTGTACCTGATCAAGATAGGTCTGGTTTTGATGAGGTAACCCCACTTGAAGTGCTCAATATTGTACAAAGTTTCAAGGCATCAGCTAGTGTTGACGTTTATGGCTTCTCTAGTAATTTTCTAACGAAAATTATCAATAGTATTTTAGATCCTTTCACGTATTGCTTGAATAGATGCTTGAGAGATGGAATATTCCCTGAGGTTTTAAAAGTTTCAAGAGTTGTGCCTGTCTATAAGAAGGGAACGAAAAATAATCCAGGTAGCTACCGTCCCATCTCATCAGTCCCTATTTTCTCAAAAGTCCTTGAAACTATAATACGTAGACAACTATATGAATATCTTGTTGAATGCAATATAATCACTGATTCGCAGTACGGCTTTGTAAAGGGGAGGTCTACTACAGGAGCCATGGATGCTCTTGTCAAGGATATTTTAAAATCTTGTGAAGGTAGGGAATTTGCTCAGGCCACCTTTTGTGACCTGAGCAAGGCATTTGATTGCGTAGTGCACTCTATCTTATTAGATAAATTGAAATATTATGGCATTTGTGGTGTAGATCTTGATTTATTTAAAACGTACCTGATAGATCGTAAACAAGTAGTATGTTTAGAAAGTAAAAGATCTAATGTAGCCTGTGTGAAATATGGTGTACCACAAGGATCAGTTATTGGGCCGCTGCTGTTTGTAATAATGATGAATGGTCTTCCTGCTGTACTCAAGTGTCACTCCATATTGTATGCTGATGACACTACATTTTTTAATCATTGTTCCGACCCTGAGAGTATTAAAGCCTTGACTGAATCCACTTTAGAACAAGCGGCAACTTGGTTTAGGGCAAACGGATTTGTACTAAATGAAAGTAAAACCCAGAACATGTGCTTCAGCCTTAGGGACGGCTGTGATTGTGTGGATGGTACTAGTGATGTCAAATTCCTGGGAATATTTATTGATAGGAAATTGACTTGGGAAATTCATATCAGTTATATCTCAGGTAAACTATCAAGAGTTATTTACCTTATCAAACAGCTGAAACAACCATGTTCCAGACAATTACCTGAGATCAGCATATTTTGCCTTTTTCCAGAGTATTACATGTAAAAAAAACTCATCAAACTTAAACTTAAGACAAGACACTCACACCTACAACACTAGAAACCGTAATAGAATTATTGATATTCCATTTAAAAGACTCCACAAACATCTAACAGCTATGATTCACTTGGCTTGAAATTATACAATAAATTACCTTTCGATTTAGTAGTGGACTCAGAAAAGAGATTTAAGACGAGGTTATCAGATTGGCTAGTGATTAATCCTTTTTATGATGTCAATGAGTTTCTGGAAATTGTAGATATTGTTGCTTGAATTGATTAATGGTCTAATAATCGCTTTTGTTTTATGTAATTTTAAGAGACACAATTTTTAAATGTTGAAAGTGTTTCAATATTCAAATATTTAAAACATGACCATATTGATTAGTTGTAGCCTATGATCTATGCTATTTAGATTTTACTCTTATCGAACTTACAGTTACCAATTTTATGTATCCAAAATTTATGTATATTCTGAAGTTGTCTATTGTTTATGTGAACTTAATGACAATAAAATATGATTTATTTATTTATTCTACTTACTTTTTGGCCATCAAGGACGCCTTTGAAGATGAGTCTCCATGACTCGAAAACGCTTGACCAAAAAGTGAGTACAATAATTATTTATTCTCAATTAAAATTGACTGCAAGTCGTTGAACTTACCATAAAAAGTTAATATTAACAACGCAGCTTGTTATGGAACAAGAAATCCAGGACTTATTAATTTATACACTACAATTTTACTTACCAAGCAGGCAAATATTTATGACATTTTTCAATATATAAATAAATAAATTTGTATTCTATATAAACAATGCACCAACTGCGATTTACCTTATTCTGGTTCCCAAAAAATATCTCAAAACTATTTAATGAACTTCTATTATTCAAAAATTAAAATACTAGAAATCCACAGAAAATGTTTTCATTCCATTTACACGAGTTTGAGTAGACAAAGACACTTTAGTGGGCTACCATGAAACTTTATGAAAGTATACTGATGAGAATGACAGTTTCAACCTCACTGAAAACTGAAATGCTACACCATGGTAGATACGTAGCTTACTCAGGAAATAACTATCTAACACTATCTGGCGCAGCCTACGAGACATGAGTAAGCTGTTTAAAAGTAGAATATTTGTCAAATCAGTTGTTTCCATAAAGGTTACCAGTAGAGACATTAATTAATTTATGCCAGACTCGAATGTCTGGAATAACCTTCTTCAACATAAGGGAATGCAAGAAGGCACTAATTTACTCAAGTTAAACCCAGCAAATAATGCTGCCTCCCTTGGAAGAAGAATATCTGTATCCTTGAGAAAACGTATCTGCCCAGTCAGATAGTTAAGATGCAAGTGCTTGGGCTGTTTCTGTAACGGTGATCATGGGGGTTTGGCCAACAAAAAAGACGCTGTCTCTGCTGTAAAACCCTTCCCGATGGTTCGAAACCCACCAAAAACTGTAGGTCCAACTCATTACCCTCGCCCGGGTCTCAGAACCATGTAGGCTTCATCCTCCGAAAAATAACAAAATTTGAAAAATGGAAAGAGTCAAATTTAATGCATTTTCAAGAATAAAATACAAACAAAATATTACAGTTCATTTTAAAAAATTAAAAAAATGACGTCAAATTTAAGAAATTTTCAAGAATAAAATACAATCAAACAAAATATTTCAGTTCATTTTAGAAGTTATACGGAAACCCGATATTTATTTCTTTAATATTCAAAAAAACTATTCAGTTTCCAAATTTTTAAAAACGACTTACTCTACAGCAAGAAATTATAACTTTATAAAATAAAATATCTGTATCCAAAATAATTTTTATGCCTATCTAAGGTTCAATAGTCTTATTTGTTGCTAAAAGGTATTATTTTAATTTTTACAAATGTTTTTATGAATAATTCTAATACAAACTCATTTATAATTTCACTCTCTTTTTGGCCAAATATAAAGATGCTTAAAGATTATACTTTTTGCCTTATAAAAAAATAAAACAGACTATGATACATTTCAGTTGATAAAATTCAGGAATTTGTCATTAGAATGATATACTAATATATTTGACTCACCATTCTCATCTTAGAGGTCTCCATGAACTTAGGGTTGTAGGTAAACATGGGGTTATAATAATTTTATGTAGCTGGTTTAATTGAATAATAATAATAATAATAATAATATATATATTTCTTTTTTAGTTAGGCGTTTTGCCAGACTGACATGTACTTGCATGAACTACTGGCTAAAACCACCTCCAAATCTAGAGTCCGCCTGGAACTGTTTATCACATTACTTCAGAACTGGCCCTCATTCCTTTAGCTTATCCAAGCTACCCTGCTGCATCAAGATCTCTCTTCTTGGAGATAATAATAATAATATAATAATAAAAATAATAATAATAATAATATAATAATAAAAATAACAATTTTAACGAAAATAATAATATTTATTATTTCCTTTTAATTATCATTATTATTGGTCTTTGTTGAACAGGATCCGGACAGGGCATGGACGTTTATGGTTGGGGGAAAATTGCCCGGCCTAACATTGTGAATGCAGTTAGACTTATAGTAAGGCACTGTGAGGGACGAGCATATCAGAAAGATATCCAACTGACAGATCAAGCGATCGAATATATTCGTCACATTGATGTCCGCCTCTAAAATAAAATAAAGTCAATCTGGCATTATGGATGGAATGACTAAATATCTATTCTAGATTTTGGACAAACTTGAGAAGAGAATAAGTATCTCGCTATAATGCATGCAATTGCTAGTGGTTTTACTAAGCCACACGATTAATAAATAAAAAGAAATTAATAAATAAATTAAAAAAACAAATAAACAATTATTGAAATGAACATACCTAGCCACATATGACAGTCTCATGTTTAACTACAACCCTAAAATCTACCCTACTACCCTAAACACTCCATTAGTTCCAAATTTACAATCTAATATCAAAACTGACACCGTATTTCTATTTAATATATGATTTTCATTCACTTATACTGGAGATACTGGTGGGATGCATTTCTCTTCTAAAGAGAAGCTTCATTAGCCCCTAGTATCTAGCTTCTCTTTAGAAGTGAAATGCATCCCTTCAGTATCTCCAGTATAAGTGAATGAAAAACATATATTAAATAGAAATACGGTGTCAGTTTTGATATTAGATTGTTCATCAAGTATTTTGCCATGGAAAACATCACAGATCCAAATTTACCTCATACTTAGAAACAAAATAATAAATATTTTATACAGAATAAAATACATTTTCGTAACAATAATAACGATTTCTAAAATTACTCAACTTACATGTTTACTGAACAGTTCGCTGATCGACTGAATATCGTCTTTTGTGCAAAATTTGACACTTCAAACACTTTTCAGTTTTAGATCATTGAAAAACATATCCGGCGATTCTATTAATTCACTTTAACAATAATAACTATTCCCTGAATTATTATTGATTGCATGAATCATCACTTGATAACAGTTGGAGCGACTTTTACTACATTAAAACAATGTTCAACGATACCAAAAAAATGTATTGCACCATACATGTGGGGACAAAAAATGAAGATTATTCAGATGCTGTAAAAAATAATCAATAATATTTTCCTTTTTCTCCAACACTCAAAAAATCACACTAAACATGAAAGCAAAGTCTAGAACAGCCCATACCATTTGATTTGGGAAGATAATGTTTTATTTTACCGAAAATACATTCACGAATATAGCTGTTCACTCATAAAATATGAAACTCTGACATCAAATGATGTCTCTACAAATCAAATGTGGTTATTTGTTACCATGCAACTACTGTAGGAAGCTATAGATCATTAGTTGCGTAGTTATGATAAAAATAATCTCATGCATGTTTGCTCATCTATGAAAGCATATATTTACAGCAACAATAAAGATTATTCAGAATAGCCAGCGGCGAGATAACCTTGGCTGGTTGGCTACAGTGGTTGAATTCCTATAGTCAATCAGAGAAATATGACATGCTATGAATCAGACACAACATTTTGATGATTACAGCCAATGAGTAATTATTATTCAACAATAAAATGGAGAATTGATAGCATAAATTGAGAATAAAAAGGGAAGTGATAGCCGTGAGCCGTAGCAGGTATCTGTTCAATAATATTATAAGCTGCGTTCTCCTGGGCACTCTTTGTGAGGATGACCGATCAGATTGGCCAGCAAAAAGACACTGTTCTCTGCTGTAAAATCACTTCCCGGTGGTTTGGAACCCACCTAAAACTGTAGTTGCATCTCATCAATCACCATCATCCAACACTATACCCACGCATAGGTCTCAGACTTATATGGGCTTCATCTTAAAAAAAAAGAATTGATCAGACACTGAGTATTGATAACAGCCAATCTTCATCATTTTTATGTTATCAAACGCTAAAAGTTACCCGACAACTTTATTACAAGGATAAAATAATAAGATACAATGTAAGAATGTGTGGTTTTAACATTAAATTTAGATAACACTACTCTTGTTTGGTTCAGCAGGTCAGGGTGTAGAAATCTTCAACAGTTGACTTTTGCATGAAAACCCAGTATTATTTATCTATCAATATTATTTTGGAGAAATTTAAAAGCTTCTCTTATCTTGTAGTACAAGTCTATAGGTATAAAACTGAACATGTTTAGTTAATTTCAACAATTTAGGCGTATTTATCCATCAAGACTAAAATAGTCCTTCACAGAAATACAATTAGACTAGAATAAAATCAAATTAGAAGAGTCTCTTAGGGATCTTTCCCCTTTTAATAGGAGTCTTCTTCCTTTCAAGAATTCTCTTAGGATTGGTAGATAACTTCAATGGATAGTAGCGATTATTAATTATTTTAACACACAAAATACTTAATTTTCGACTGTCACGTTATTTACAATCTCAATCAAACCCTAGTGTCAGAATGTAAAAAAAACTTTCTTGGTGTTTGAATGAGTTCAAAGAGTTTAAATGAGATTGAAAGCGACGTGACTGTCAAAACTATAGTAGCCTACCTCATGTGTTAATAATTGGAGAGAGTGGTTGTGATAACATCTGTATTATTCGTGAAATATATCTACCACAATATCACCATCATCAATTATTCTAAGAAGACCCTTAAAAAGCTATGAGAACGTAAAATTTAGGCGTATTTTGAAGAAATTTAAAAACTTTTCTTAGTATACGTCTACCTTATTCAGGAATAAGATTATATTAATAAATTACCTGACCATTAGAAAAAGTGTCAGTGGTTGTGACTACATCTATATTATTCGTTAAATATATCTACCACAATATCACCATCATCAACTCTAAGAAGACCCTTAAAATTGTTACTCAATGGCACTCTGAACAGAGTGATGGTGCTCACATTTGTTCTATCTTGAGGACTAATAACTTTTTATACCATATTTATATTGACTGATACTGTTTTTACTCTACTTGTAAAATTCTTGTTTGTTTACAAGGACGAAATTGTTTGACAAATCCCCTATTGGCTGCCTTTATTTATTTCCTAGGAGCGCGAAGTTAGGGCGCAGCCGGCCCTCTCTTCCACTCAACCCTCCTATGCATCAATTGGGAGTATTCACAGAAAATTGATGTAATGTGATGAAAATAAAAATTTAAAAATAAATACATCTAAAACACGTTTAGCTAATGTCTACAATATTTCGACCACATAGCTCTTGAAAACGCTAAAAATTGCTAGAAAACCGTCAATTTCGGACTTAATTTTGGGAACATTTAAAACCCTTTTCTTAGAACGCTTGTCAATCCAAAACTGAACATGTATAGCACGGTTCGAGTTTTTTGACCAAGTAGCTCTTGAGTTTGGGAAATTTTTGAAACCCGTTCTAAGCACGCGTCTAGGATCTCGACTGAAATATGTACCAAATTTCAATTTTTTGGCAGAGTGGTTTTCGAGATACGGTGATGAATGGGTCAGTCAGTCAGCAGTATTTGGCTTTTATATATAGTAAGAACACTGTGTTTTACATTTTACAGATGATTAATATACACATCATATTTATCCAGTTTTTAGTACTGTATTTTTTGTAGATTACGTCTTGGAGACTCTAGTTAAGGAGTATAAGACAAGTCAGATTAACAATTATACAATCTTATACACTAGTTACCATAATTATTATATCAATTAGTTGGGGTGAGGCTTAATTTTGTTGTAAAAGGAACTCTCGTACACTATAAAAAGCTTTGTCAACTAAATATTTTTTCAATTTTTTAAAAATATTTCTATATTTTCAAGTTTCTTTAAAAACTGCGGTAGCTTGTTGTAGAGTTTCCTACCAATATAACTAGGTTTTTGTTTGAATAAGCTACTATTGTGACTCATCAAGTGATAATCTCCTCGGCTTCTTGTATTATAATCGTGTACGGTACGTCAAGATTTTAATAGTAACTTTTCAAGTGAATTCAATGACTTGCAGTCAAATCACTTGAATTCACTTGAAAAGTTAATATTAACAACGCAGTTCGTCATGGAACAAGAAATTCAGGAATTTTAATAGTATTCTGAGTATTGAGCATTAAAGTACCGTCTTCCTTTCTACCCTAGATTTATTTATTTCAAACCTCTACAAGATGTTAGAAATTACACAAACACATCAACTTTTATTTGATAGATATAAGTTACTATATTTATAGCATTTCATTAATTATAACATCTAATTGATGAGCTAATCAAAAAGCTTCAAATAGTTGTAGCCAAGTAACAGTTTAGGATATTAAATTAATGCAAATATTCTGGTTAGATAAAAACCCAAAATTATAATCCCCGGCATTCGGCCTTACTATCAGTGGTGGGGTTCATAGGACTAGCTTGTTTGAAAAATCCCCTCACTATATTAGGCCAAAAATTTACAACTTGCTCCCACAAAATATAAAACATTTAGAGAACATTAAGCACTCCAGAGAATCATTGAGGAAACTGCTGATGGATAAGGCCTATTACTCAATGTTAGAGTTTCTTGAAGAATAATTTTACAAATTATCATGGTAATAGCCTGTATGTGTTTTTTTTATGTGATGACTCATCCTCTGTTTGGTTTATACCAAATGTTTTTAGGATGTAATTTTAAATAGCCGTTTTTTATAGCTGGTGATGCCCACATGAGTCCGAGACTTGTGCGTGGGTAATGAGGTGAATGATTACACAAAGATGCTAGACGGAGGAGCGGGATTCGAATCTACGAATCTACGACCGCTTCACTAAGCTGAAGTTGCGACGCCCCAACCAACTGCGCTAAGCGGCCTTAAATTTAGATGTCGTAAATGTGAGTCTTTTTAAGGATATCATTACATCGTTATTTAGTACCCTCTACATTCAATTATACAGGTGCATAAGATACCGTATCTAGTCAACAACCCAAAAGCTCATTTCCTTTATTACTGTTTCTAAATAGTAATTCGACAAGAAACTGAAATTGCAAAATTAGAAAGGAAGTATTCGGTCCTAAAAGTATTCACAAATTGATTTAAACAAACCATTTTTGGTCATGCGCTTCGATGTACAAACTTTTATGTAGAATGTTGGAAGTCTATTGCAAATAATGATGTAATGGAATTTTATTAGACATGCATCTCGTAAACTAGGTCCATCCCATAAGTTTCTAGATTGCGTCACATAGATCACCTTCCAGTCATTGGAGGTTCTTCAGTAGTTAGCATTTCCATCTTAAAAATGAGCAAATTTCGCCAATCCATATTCACATTCTGTCTTTCAATCTCTCTATTCCTTTGAATTTATAATTTTCCTTCTTTTTCTCTCTATTCGTAATATTCTTTCTTTCTTCAACTCTATGCGAGTATACAAAAAAGGATATTCTCTATGCGAGTATATAGAACACTATCAATCTTACCCTACAATAAAAGTGGTATCAGTTTCTTATCTCTTATACCAGGTTAAGTGCTCGAATGAACGAATTTTTGTCCAAACTTGGCCTTTTCATGTAAATGCATCACTTAGAATTCGGGTCTACCCATTATGTTAATGTTAATATTTCCAACAAAATGTGAATAGTATCAACCAGGTCTACTTTCTATGTGATGTTAAAATATTGCATGTAAGCACACATTTGAAAAAAATTGTAAATTTATCATGGATAAAGTAGGCTAATCTAATCTAATACCACTGGCTCTTATTCAATAAATGGATGATGCAGTTCTATTCTCACTCTCTCTCTCCTTCATTCACTCCCACAATATACTTCTCTCTTTTTTTAACCTTCTTCTTTCTCTCCAATTCGCTCTCTTTTTCTCTTACTTGCTAAACGGATGGATTTCACGACATTAAGGAGTTATCTAAACGCTGAGCGGAAATTGCGTACTTCATGCAACTTTGCTCATCACATTTATGTCCTTAACAGGACTTTATAGTGTTAGGCTTTGATCTAACTCAATAACGGATGAAATACATGATAAAAGCAAGTAAGGCAAATGCATTTAAGCATTTCTATACTACAAAATATCTATTACTATAAAAATCTTCTAAATAGAATTTTACTTGTAGGCAATCAGTTATGGAAATTAAGCATAGAAGCTGTAAATTTCAGATGATGCCATTCAAAAAAGAACATATAAAATAAATTGGAATGTTGACTAATTCACCAATAAAAAATAATTCATTAATGATTGCGAAAGCATAAAGATCGATGAAATCAATGAATAAGGAATCACCACATCATAAAAACCTCCACAATCTAGGCTATTCATACGTGACACTTAGAGGGGGGGGGGGAATAAGTTTATAAATTTTTGGTTAAATTCGCAGTTTCTGTATAATACGAAACCAGGCACGTAGCCAGGGGGGGGGGGGGTGATGGGGAGCTTGAGGAGCTTGAGAGTATTATATATATCACAAAGAAGATACATAAAGATGAAGTGTATCAAACAGAGCTTTCTCAAAATAAAGATTAACTTTTATTCAAGTTTAGGACTTTATTTTGATAAAAGAGAAGACCCGTTTATAAAAAAATAAGAAAAATGAACAGAGCTGTTTTACACAGACTTTTAAGGAGCAAGAGAATAATCCGTGACATCACGCGCGCTTGCGAGTGCGAATGTCTTGGACTTTCACTGTTGTAGTAATAAACTTGCAAACTGAAGTGCAAGCCATCATCATCATCATCATCATCATCATATCATCATCATATCATCAACATCTCTAGACTCTGAGAAGTTTCACACGTTGAATAGTTGGTGGCGCTAAGAATGTTGAAACTATTTCAAAACCAACTGATATCATGAAGGAATTTTGCGCGCATCTTAAAGCCTACTCGGCATCTGATAATGTATAAGGAATTTGTGTTCTGTAAAGTGCTGTCACTGTATTTAATCTCTATATTGATTTTATAGGTTTGTTGTCCATGAGGAATTCATCATATTATTGTTGTTATTATACATCGCATTATTGTTATTATGAATTTATCATATATTGTTGTTATTATCTTCTTCTTATTTGAGTGCATATTACTGGATGTTAGCGATAACACTTTCCATCTCTCCTCTATTCCTTGGGGTGTGTGTCAATGACTGTACGCCGTGTAGCCCTGTCCACTGTCAGATGTTGCGCAGGATAATTTTCTCCTTCCAATCCCTCTTCTTCCCTCAATCTTGCCCTCGATCATCAGATGTAGGAATTGATATTTCTTGTTCCGCATGATGTAATAATTTATTTATTATTATGCCTGTAGCATATATTTATTATAAAGCTCATGTATGTGACATTAAAACACCGTTATTTTAATTTGAAAATAACTGGAGGAAGGATTTCCTCTGTCACCTTGGTTCTTTACTATTATGTACAATATTGTAATACAGGAGTACATTTAAATGTAATAAACATGTTACTAAAAAGGTTTGAAACACCTGACAATGAAAGGTTTGAGACACCTGTACTTGAAGCAATGAATAAAGTTTAATGCTATGGGAGGGATTGACTACTAAATGGGATGAATTATACTAACGACTTATTGAATCCCAAGTTTTTTTTGTTATTTATTGAAGAATTAAAATTTTGCAGTTAATCAATGTTAAAAACTATAATTCATAGATAGATAGTTTGACACATCTTTTGAGACAGCACTGATATAGTATTGAAGTTTTGTTGCTATTTATTTGAGAATTGAAGTTTTGCAGTGTTCATCAATGTAAAAAAACTATAATTTATACGTAGATAGTTTGACATATCTTGTGAGACCACACTGATATCGTATTGTATATTGCAAAAATAATTTTCAACCTCATGCAATGAGGAGAACTGCATAATGTGCTATGAGTGATAAAAACTTCAAGATCCTAACAAACTATCAAATTTAACAAGCTTGAAAACACTCACCGTTATTACAATGCAATAATTTCTTAAGGATATTTGCCCCTATAAATAAATAGATAAATAAAATAAATAAATAATATTAGCCTAAATCCTAGAGCCTACTCATTGGAGCTCAGAGCTAAAACTACCATCATTTTCAGAGCAAACTTACCATTCTGCACCAAAGTTTGGAGTTTTTTTTTCAAAGATAACAACCCAGTGTGGACAAGCAATCAAAGGTTTTCGCTGCAATAGTTTCAAAGCTCCTAGTACTCCACTCTGAAAAAAATATAAAAAATTAGTGCAGGAATTTTCGTAATGAAAACAACTTTCAACCGATAACAGTAATCATTCCAGAAACTTGGATAATTTGTAGATTACGTCTTAATGACTTCTGTTACGGGGAATAAGACAAGTCAGATAAATAATTATACAATCCTTATACAGTAGTCACCATTATCAATTAGTTGAGGTGAGGCTTAATTTTGATGTGAAAGGAACTCTTGTACACTATAAAAAGCTTTATCAATTAAACATGTTTTCAATTGTTTTTAAAATATTTTTCTGTTTTGGACCATACAGAATATTCAAAATTTGTGAAGAGAGCAGTTTTTGACATGAGTCTGTTGCATCTTTGCATTCTTTGTTATTTTGGCCCTAAAAATAAATGAATAAATTAACCCACCTAAAACTGTAGGTCCAACTCATAAATCACCATCATCCAACTCATTACCCACGCACAGGTCTCAGACCTATGTGGACTTCATCCTCAAAAAAAAAAAAAAAAAAAAAAAAAAAAATGAATATTTTCAAGACTTCAGAAACTGCCGTAGCTTGTTAAATGCGTTGCTGTGCACCTACCAAAAATATTCTACATGCAACACTAGACATTTTAATCGTACCATCGTACCACGTCGTGTATCATAAGGTGAGCAATGAGCATCCTTCCTGCACCGTGAACGAGTATCCTCGCCGGTGATGAACAGGTGATACAGATGAGGAGGGGATTTGATGTTGCAAAACGGTTATCCAGGTCCAGTGGACATTGGCATCACATGTCCTCGCAAATACCTTTATCATCAGTCCATCTTCTGGCGCGTAGTGATAGAGTCTGTGTCGTATCAGTGATCAGTTACTCTTGACGGACAAGTGCCTCGAAAATGTTTTAGAGTATTTTGTAAATAATCAACACGAAAGTGAAAGAATATCACACCTATGTGCGGTTCGAAAATATATTCAGTGTGAAAACAAGGATTTCCCTCTGCAAGATGTTTTTCGCGGGGATCGTACTATCACACCTGCTACTCTTCAGCTGTGAGTAATGGTTTATATTACAATTATTACTAAAAATATTCTTCCAAAAGTACACAAAAAATTAAATAAATAATGTAGTTTATTGGCAAAAAATAACTGAGTGATCGCCGTGAGCCGTAGCAGGTATCTGTTCAGTCAGATAAAAATAAGCTACAAACTCCAGGGCCCTCTCGGTAAGGGTGACCAATTGGATTGGCCAGCAAAATTGACTCTGCTCTCTGCTGTAAAATCACTTCCTGGTAGTTCGGAACTCACCTTCACATGAAGGTCCAACTCATTACCGACGCACATGTCTCAGACCTATGTGGGCTTCATCCTCAAAAAAGAGTTTTTTTCTTTTTTCCGGATGATAAAGCCCACATAGGTCTGAGAACTGTGCATGTGTAATGAATTGAATGATTGTGATTGATGAGTCGGACCTTAGGTGGGTTCCGAACCACTGGGAAGTGATTTTACAGCAGAGAGAGTCTTTTTTGCTGGCCAATCCAATCGGTCACCCTTACAAAGAACGCCCAGGAGTTTCGTAGCTTATCTTTGATTGAACAGATACCTGCTACGGCACTCTGTTATCACTCCGATGTTGCAGCGTTGCCCTAGGCCTAACAGATGAAACATTTGTTTGTCAACAATTACTGAATAGTTCAATAACTAAATATAAATTAATTTCTCTCACTTATGACTAAAACAAACATTAGATTCAAAATTGAAAAAATACTACAGAAACTACTAAGTGGATTTCAATTTTTAAAACATCCACAAAGAAGGAACATCTGATGATGCCAAAAAGTTTTTTGTTCAATTTTTAAACCGTACAACTACTAGATCTAACAGATCAATCATTTTTGGAGCTGACTTTTCACTATGTAGCACGTCTAGGCGTACCAGCTGGTTGCCGGTTTTACTTTTAATTAACTAATCCTAAAATGGGTAGTAGAGGAATGACTACTAACCGGGATGGAGATGATACTGTAACTGAATGTGAAATATAGATAATTAATGAAAAAAGGTTGACCGCTATTCTGATATTTATTCATTTATTTATTAATTAGGACAGAATTACAATAAATGTAAAGATGTACGACACATTCACAGACATTTTAATATATGTGAATAATTATATATTATAATATTATATAACAGCTTAAAGCGCAATTTGAACTAACGTTTATTAAAACAATCTGACAATTGGTTTATTGAACTGAAATCTTTATAATAATGCAATGCAATTCAAAAAAGTATTCAACTCATGCATATATAGTACAAGTTACAAGTATCGGATGTAATTTACCAATAGAAATAATATGAATCTGCTACAGCATTATATTTTTATGCATTACAACATTTTTCCCATAAATTAAATTATAACGACTAATGACATATATAATTCCTATAATAACAGTCAGACGGTCAGGAGGATTAATTAGAATAATTAATTGCCTTCAAGTGAAACGGAATTATTTAATTATTTTTTGAGTGGAGTGTTTTGGTAAATCCAAATTTTCAGCATTAAAATTAACCTCAATATTTTTGACAATATAACATTATTCAAAATTTCTGAAGAGAGCAGTTTTAGACTTTAGTCTGTTGCGCCTTCACATTCATTGCAATTTTGTCACAATAAATAAATAATTATCACATTCACTAAACACTCTATAGCATCACAACATTCTATAAAATTATAACATTAATCATGAACATCTTTTTGTACATAGACCAGACATTTAGAGAAAATCGAGTTGTTCTATCTCAAGAATTGGGTTGAATATTAAAATGCTAATAAAAGAAAAAATTAGAAAAAATTGCAGTTTACTTTTAAAATCATATTGTAACATTGTCAAAGCAGTGTGATGAATTATCAATAAAAGCTTACAATAATAGGCAACATCACTGTTATCATTGTATAATTCCAGGGGTTCTAATTACTAGAGTTAGGAAAGTGAACTGGATTTGTACTAAAGTTTGTTTATCCACCAAAATACGTTGAAAATACTTGCAATGGAGAAATATACTGGCAAGCTATGGCTGCATTATAATTAACCGGTATTCTGATAGGCAAATTACAGAGGAGCTCAACTAGTCTAAACCTCCATAATTGTCATAACTCGCGGTTTTAGTCGTACCACTGAGCTTTGAAACAAGGTCGATTGTGAATTATCATTGTTGCTCAAATATTTATGCTACATTGAAGCACAGGTAATTGGAGTAATATTGTCTGTTTAGTATAATACCTGTGATTGAAATGTAATGCCTGTAAGTGGGGGTTTGAATTTTCATTCATGTTTGTATTGTTTTAACAATATTTATATCTGATTCATAAGTACATTAGAAACAATTAGTCTGGGCGCACGGCCGTTTAGTAGTCAGCCATGGCGAGGGGAGTGTTTATCTCTCATTTCTAAAAACATGTGGCCCATGCGACGCTGCAGATGTCTTCAAGGTCAACTAGTCAACTTTTACAGGACGGCTAGTAGTGGAACCAGAGCCACGCGCCCAGACTAATTGTTTCTACTGTATGTTTGCCAACTATTATTTCCTCATAGTTATTATAGCCATTATAGTTATATTTGTTTTTTAGTTAATATAGCTACAATAGCAAAACACGATTTTTTGGAGATTAATTCTTATTTTTCAAATCATTTCAGGGGGTTATACTTGAAACCCCCTTCTAAATGAAATCAATGTACCCCAATCAATATTGAGGTGAGGGTTCAAAAATAGCAGGGTAAAAACTATTTCAAGTAGGAGTGCGTTAATGTTTTTACTAAACCAATGAGAGCCTGGATCTTCCAATAACAATGATAAAAGAACTAGATAAATTTACTTTGAAATATAATGTGGGCTAAAATATTGAAATAGAAACATCAATTCATCACTTAAAATGTGGTTTTAGAGGGATTATTTTTCGGAGCGTGTGCCCCGAACCCCCCTCAGATTTAGAATAAATTAGTAATACGCTATACTATCTCCATTTCTTTACTTTTAACAACAGTGCCCAGTCTACAACAACCCCTCCCCACCGCCCAATATAGCAGAAGGGCGGCAGATTGCTTGCAGTCCCTAGGCGGCAAAAAAGTGTAAATCAGCCTCTGTACCCAAGAATTCCCAAATACTATTACGGTTGTTGAGTATCAAAATCAATCTGAAAGGAACTCTTGAACAATATGAAAAGCGCTATCAACTAAATAGATGCCTATGCTTTTATTCAGATAAATTTATTAAGGCTGTGCGCAGGGTTTTTGGTCATAATTTTTTTTCAAAGTTTATTGTATTGGATATTATTAAAGTATTGAAATGTTGACTATTGCCATTAAAAATTATTTTTTACAACAAATATTTTATGCAATATGGGAGTTTAAAGTTGAAATTTTTCGGTTGTTGGGGGCAATTGATCTCCCCTACAAGTTATATTGAACTGTTGATAATTTTTTTTCAAATGGAAGACACATTGAGGAATAAAATGACACATTTTCCATTCCAATCAAACAATTAGTTTTCTCAAATACATTTTTTTTTTAATTTCAGTTTTTCAAAAAATTATTTTGAAAAATAAAATTGTTAAATTGAAATAAAAAATGTGCCATTATTTTCCCCAAGGTGCCTTTCAGTTATAAAAAAATAACTCATAGGTGAGTTCAATTGCCCCCAAAAACCGAAAAAGTACAACTTTGAACTCCCATATTCCATAAAATATTTGATGAAAAAAATAATTTCTCATGTCAATAGTTAACATTTCAATACCTTAATAATATCCAATACAATGAACTTAAAAAAAAAATTAAGACCAAAAACCCTGCGCACAGCCTTAAAGCGTAGAGTTCAGTTCACAGATCCAATATAATAACTTAGAAGCTAATTAGTGCACATAAATATCTATGATAAGATTTCCCAATCACTTTCCCAATATTCCTGTTATACCTGAGCTGGAAACCTATCAACCATTGCGCTTAATGATGTGATCATAATAAACTGTTTATAAATGGAAGCGAAAATCTTACTTTATCTAGCTTGACTATAAATCATCCCATAATTTCAGGCCAATAAAAGCCAGAGATCTGACAAGGCCTGTTATTAAAAAGACAACTAAATCAGTCGGCTTAAAAAATGTTATCTCATTTGTAATCCAAAAAGGTGAGTTATTAGTCTACTTTCTGGTCCTGATCAATCTTATGGAAGCACTCTAATTATAAAGGAAATCATGAATGCTCCTTCTAAAATTTTAGAATCAGTACGGTCATTAATCATTATTAGGGAGCGCTTTTTCTAAATTTATTATTTGGAAATTTTTAACATCTCTTCATTAAGGAATTTCATTTTTTGAAAACTAACATAACATGAGCACTAACATATGTGGCAAACTACGAAAATCACTTGAAAAAAAAATTGGAGAAATATTAAGTTGTTACATATTTTTATTGTGTACTAGAGTTCCTTCTTCTTTTCAGGTTAATTTGAAGGCTCAACTTTTGTAATTTTATTGATAGCGACTTTAATAGTGTAATATGTAACCTGAAATACCTGATTTTTCTTATAACCCATGACTAGAGCCTCCAAGACTTGCAAAAATACAGCGCATCAACATAAACTATTGACGCTGCAGTGAAAGTGACAAAATCGAAGTCAAATTGGTCAACTCTGTCCATACAAGAATTCCTTTAAAAATATGAGTTTTGTCAAGCTTTCCTAAACTAAGAACCATTTAGTAAAAGTCTAGTAAAATTTATCATAAAACTGCAATTTTACGGATAAAATCCCATAGTAGGGATTTCCATAGCAATGTCATACAAACTATATTATGTGAAGTATTTTGTATCAGGGGCGAATACAGAATTTTTTTGACGGAGGGAGAAATATTTCAGGAAGAGGGATTATTCAAAAAACGTCAATATCCCTATAAAAGACATTTTTTTCAGTGTCGGTTGAGAATTCCGTGAGGGATACATCCCAAAATCCCTCCTTGGATTCGCTTCTGAATAGTATTGTATTTTTTTGTAGAATACGTCTTACATACTCCAGTTACGAAGTATAAGACAAGTCAGATCAACAATAAATTATACAATCTTCTAAACTAGTATAATTACTCTATCAATTAGCTGAGGTGAGGCTTAATTTCGATGTGAAAGAAACTCTTGTACACTATAAAAAGCATTATCAATTAAATATTTTTTCAATTGGTTTTTTAAATGTTTTTATTTATTTTTAATAGATTTTTTTTTAAATGTTTCTATATTTTCGAGTACAGTATTACTACTATACAAGACAAACAAACTGGTCGACTCTTGTATTCCCTATGATGAAGATGCATATTATGACTGCTCAAGAAAAGCACTATTTTACTACGCTTCAATAGACTACATAACAGTAGTCTTTAAATAAAAAGGTTTTCTACCAGTGATATGGTGGTTTATCGCTCATTAGAAAATTATCTACTATTCGAAAATTCTCAATATATAAATATCTACTACAATTTTATACTTCCTCAAAAGAACCCTACTCATTTAGATTTACCACATTCATTTTATATAAAATAACCATACCCAACAACTACCGTGAGAATCATAACATGGTAAGATTTTTAAACAATCTTACTTTCTCAATCTCTCATTTTAATATAAAGAAAAAGGAAACACATTTCCATGTTTTTGCCTGTTTTACTCTTGATTAATACACGCGATTTCCATCACATGCAATGTAAGAAAAGCGCCTCCATTGATGAAAAGAGAAACTACTCATGTGTAAGACTAGTTCCACCTGTAGAGTTCGCGTGTTCTCTTAATTCCAGCATGGTAATCCTTGCACTTGATATGCGACAATTACGAACTTCCGCTACCTACTCATTTGTTTTGATTTTCTCTAAAAAAAAACTTCTATTTCCGTCTGTACACTGTTGTAATTCACTTTCAAGCTTCCTTTTCAGGTTAATAGTTGAAAATAAAGACTTTGGAGTTTCAATTGGGGAATTCAGGTTGTAAGAAAATAAAAGTGTCTTACCTCAAGACTGGGAAAGTTCTGACTCAAATTTCTCTCCCTATTGTGGGTGAATCACTCACAAGCTTGCAGCTAGTGTGTGGGTTATGAGGTGGATGATAAAAATGTACCAATTGTCTGCTTCAATCAAATAATGTTCATTCGATTTAATTTAGGCTATATATTTATTTTATCTATATAATTATTACCTATAGTGATAGTTCACTGTATTAGTGTGACACTATTCAATGTACAATGTAAATTGCATGGATAAAGAGATTTGAATTGAATGTTAAAAATGACAATAAGGCCTGTGTATCATTACTCAATTGAATAATTCTAATTCGTTCGATGTTTATGGAATACAAGGACACTTTAACACAAATAATGAATACATTAGTGTCTGTCCACAGCAATGGTAATCCTCCAAAATATTCAATTATTGTTATTCTTCAAGTTTTTAGGCAGTCTGCACGCGGAGCGTTCGCCAAGCGTCTCAGACGCTAGGCGTCGTAAATAAATGGCTGTAATTGGCTGATTATTCACAGTGAATGAATTTGAGTAAATGACAGTCACTTATTTACCACACCTAGCGCCTCATACGTTTGAAAAACGCTGCGAACGGACTTTTAAGGTTTTTTGTGTGAACCTTATGATTATACATAATCACGGGTTTTCATGATGTAAAAATAGATGACAAGCAAACCAAAATCGAGAAAAGATAATTGTTTATTTTACCTGTAACTTACTTGAAAACTCCTTTTAACGAAACATGGCGGCGATGAGAAACCCTTAGAATCTGCGGTGTAGGGAATAGTCATACGCGAGATTACCTGTAAAAAAACAACAAAAACGTTAAATTACAGTGCATTTATTTCAAGTCTTCCTTTGGCAACTTGAATATAATGACTATAATATTATCAATATTTTAATTTGAAAAAATCATGAATTTTGTCAAATATGGGCTCTTGAAACTAAAATGTTTCAAAAAATGTATCACAAATAAACTAAAGGTTTGATTGAAGTCTTTTTATTCACTTTAGTTATTCATAAACAGGATAACAACGAAGTGAAGATGCAACAAGTCCAAACTGCTCTCTTCACAAATTTTGTCTATGCTATATTCACTCCGAAATTTGTTTTGGCTATGAAAAATATAGACACATTTTGACAAATATAAAATATTTGTCAAGAGTTTGAACTTCAAACTAACGAGGGTGTTCAATTATCCCTTACAAATTGTAAGATTTCCACGTTACGTTGTTGAGCGCCCATATTTCACATCATATGATGTTGAAGATCCATCTTGTTTCCACCAATATATAACAAAAACTTTAAAAACACTTTCAAGTGGAAATTATGACTCACGTTATGGCGTGACGGCCGTTTCACACTGTTGTCAAGACCATCGTCATAATTTCCACTTAAAAGTGTTTTTAAAGTTTTTATTCACATAATAGATGGTGAACATTAATTTGTTTTCATATGGCAATAGATAACATTTCAATAGTCAACAATCCAAGAAACTTTGTAAAAAAAAACACGACAAAAAAGACTAGTTCAGTGTTTTTAGGCCCTGTCTGAACTTAGCCTGTACGTGACTTGAATTTACAATCGAATTTCGTAGATTTATTTAAAATCTGAATCAATTTCTTAATCTCAATATAGAATTATGACACGAAATAGGTTATTTGCTTCCTTTTTATCCTGATCCTTCAATATCTTTGCATATTGGCCGCAGATGTTTGCCGTAGCTATTGTAAAAACGCCCTCCAACGAAGGGAACTCAATAGACTTTGATTGACAATCTAATATCAAAACGTACACTGTATTTCAATTAAATATATAATCTGTGATGTTTTCCATGACGAAATACTTAATGAACAATCTAATATTAAAACTGACACTGCATTCAACTTTTATATAATGTTTTATACTCACATATATTGGAGATGCTTGAGGGATGCATTTCACTTCTGAAAAGAATGGAGGCTGACGAAGCTTCTTTTCAGAAGTGAAATGCATCCCTCAAGCATCTCCAATATATGTGAGTACAACATTATATAAAAGTGAAATACAGTGTCGGGTTTAATATTAGATTAGAAAACTGACAATGCATTTCACTTTTATATAATGTTTTACTTACATATATTGGAGATGCTTGAGGGATGCATTTCACTTCTGAAAAGAATGGAGGCTGACGAAGCTTCTTTTCAGAAGTGAAATGCATCCCTCAAGCATCTCCAATATATGTGAGTAAAACATTATATAAAAGTGAAATACAGTGTCGGTTTTAATATTAGATTGTTAAATATATGATTTACACTCACTTTAACTGGAGATACTGGAGGAATGCATTCCACTTCTGAAAAGAAACTTCGTCAGTCTGACGAAACTTCTTATCTTAAGTTAAAGTGATTATATTTTAATTTAAATACAGTGTACGTTTTGATATTAGATTGTTCATCAAGTATTTCGTCATGGAATACATCACAGATTTTGATTGAATTTAAAACAAAATTGGTGGAAAATATGAATTATTCCAGATTCTAGTGCTGACCTCCATTATGTCCTTGCTATTTTGACTTTTGTTACGCTACAAGCAGCGCAGTCATTGAAAAAGTCAAACCGAAAGTTGTCGGCGGAGTGCAGATGAGAAGATGAAATGAATATTATGCCGCTTCTGAACAAACTGGTTCCTTCTTTCTACTTAACGCTAACCAGTCTTTATGTAATATTATTATTCTATAGGCGATTTTCGATCGAGGATCCGCTACTTCCTGCCTACAAACGCTTGTCAATGCCTCAACGGTATTCTAACAAGAATTTATTTCTACTACTGGAATACCCAACAGTCCCCTTGATTAAGGCTGTGCGCAGGGTTTTTGGTCATAATTTTTTTTCGAAGCTCATTGTATTGGATATTATTAAGGTATTGAAATGTTGGCTATTGCCATGAGAAATTATTTTTTTCGTCAAATATTTTATGGAATATGGGAGTTCAAAGTTGAAATTTTTCTGTTTTGGGGGGCAATTGATCTCCCCTACAAGTTATTTTAAACTTTTGATAATTTTTTTTAAATGAAAGACACATTGAGGAACAAAATGAAATATTTTTCATTCTGATCAAACAATTAGATTTCTCAAAATAGATTTTTTAACGAAAAATTTCAGTTTATCGAAAAATTGTTTTCAAAAGACCAATTGTTAAATTGAAATAATAATAATAATAATAAGCGTATGGCTTTTAATGGTGGGGAGACCCTTACGAGTAGTTCCACCTCGCCGTTTGTGCCATGTTATGGGGAACATGGTGGACCTACTATTTTAGGTGGGTTCCGAACCACCGGGTAAGTGATAATAATGCTTGTAACATCAAGTCATTGAAGCACGGTCACCCATCCAAGCGCAGTCTTGAGCGGTCGTGACTGAACATCACGACCACTTGAACACCACGCTCACCGCATGACCAATCACCACCCTAAAAATTGTATACATTTTACATTGAAATAAAAAATGTATCATTCTTTTCCCCAAAGTGTCTTTCAGTTATAAAAAAATTATAAAATAACTCGTAGGTGAGTTCAATTGCCCCCAAAAACCGAAAAATTTCAACTTTAAACTCCCATATTCCATAAAATATTTGATGAAAAAAATAATTTGTCGTGGCAATAGTTAACATTTCAATACCTTAATAATATCCAATACAATGAGCTTCGAAAAAAAAATTATGACCAAAAACCCTGGGCACAGCCTTAATATCATTAACAATAACCAAAACCTATTTCATGTCATAACTCAATATTAATAATAATAATAATAATATATTTATTTTTTGCATGTACAATCACAAATAGTTTTGCAAACGTCATTACACATACAATGTGATCACAGATAAACATCATCACAGTCATAACTGTATGAGATCAAAATATTAATCTAGATTCTGACAGAATTCAATCAATCATAAATTAGTTGCGGTCCACATTGATAAGTTACGTATCTATTGGAATAAATTGAATTTCAGTGTGTCAATAATGTAGCTTATTTTACAAGTACGTCCAATAAGTAACCTGGATTCATTATCCCGCTCAATGAAAGCAAGAATAGCATTCATAATAACATTTATTTTATTAATATTATAGGTAGACTACGCAATTTTTCATTTCACAACTCTAAAGTTTAATTGAATTGTATAAGTTTACAATGTTATAACCTGGGAGCTGATATGTAAGCAATAAGTGGGCTTCGAGTATAACTTCAAATTATTACACGCGTTATTTTTCAATGCAGGGGCGCCATTTGCGGAGGGGCAGGGGGGCCAAGGCCCCCCCAAAGATCTGATAAATAATAATTTGAAATAGGCCTATCTACGTGAAACATTAATAATTTATTTTAAACAACAGTAGAAGATTTATTTTAAAGTATTAACGTAGCTAAATAACTTTGAAAGTAAGGTTATTTTTGATCAGTAAAAGTAATAATTTCCAAACCTACATAACAGAGACTAATCAAGAGGGCACTGTCGTCCGGCACTATCAGTTTACAACGCGCTATTTGTTTACAAATAATGCCGGGTGATTCAAAAAGAATGAACTGATTCTGCGATAAAATATTTTATTATGGAAAAAAATAGCAAACAAATTTACTTATGTGCAAGTATTGTACTCACAGTCAAGTTACATGTTACTTTTTTTGTTTACACATTTACTTTACATGTTACAACTATTCAATATGGCTAAAAAAACAGTCGTTAAGTCACGTCAGAGGGCCTGAACTTATTCAGGTGCGACCTGATAACTCTGACACCAGACCTGAGCCAGCCAGGTCACACGATATTATTATTATTATTATTAATATGGCTGCCCCTTGCAGCACGGATAACATCAATACGATATGAGAACTCTTCCCAAACACATTGCAGCATGTTACAATCAACTAAATTAATCAAAGTTTTTATTCTATGTTTAAGGTTATTCAGATCAGTAGGTAATGACGGAGCAAAGAGTTTATCCTTTACAAACTCCCATGAAAAATCACACACTGTGAGGTCAGTGATCTAGGAGGCAAAGCACAAACAGCGTTGTTTTGATCCATTATCCTTCTAATCCATCACTGAGGGAGTTTTTCTTTCAAAAATGCTCGAACTGATCGATTCCAGTGGGGAGGTGCCCCATCTTGCTGAAAAATGAATTCATTTGAATCGGCTTCCAGTAAAGGGAATAACAACTTTCGTAGCATATTATACACTTTATATTGTGAATTTTCTTATATTTTGGCGAAATAAAAATATTATTATTATATTATATATGCTCATAGATTTGGCAGTGGCACTGTAACAGTGTTCTCCTCAAATGGGCCATAAACCTTGTCACTGGATACCGCACAGAGAACGTTTACTTTAGGGGAGTTTCTTTGAAGCTGAACAATTTCCTGAGGGCTTTCGGTTCCCCAAATTCGCACATTGTGGCGGTTCACTTCCCCATTCAAATGAAAAGTTGATTCATCACTAAAAACTCTAACACACAGAATGACTTCTGTCGCCATTTTGACAAACAACAAACAACTGGGAGATGGAGACCAATATGTCTAGCACGTTCTAGCAGCAACCAACTGAAACTTAGAAACATGTTCTTTCAGAGGGCCACTCACTCATTTTGATTCATGCTTTACTACTTATTCATATCGATACATGGAATCGGTTCATTCTTTTTGAATCACCCGCTATATTTGTATTACAATTTTAAATAGGCGAAATGAAGCTTAAAATGACATTTTTAAACGTTATATTTTCAAAATTTCCCCCGGGGGGGAGACCCCCGGACCCCCTTCACATGGGGGTTATTCCATACCCTCCACACCCCCGTTTCCCCCCCCCAAACAGTTTGGTGAAATTGGGTCCCTGTTTCAATACAATGCACAGTTAGTTCTTATCAATGGAATATTTTTTTTACTTCATATGTGAATGAATATTTTGTAGCTAGTGAGGGGAACGCGGAATTCGCTAACTCGGAACTGGCTAAGTCTGTTTGTGGAATTGGCCAAGTAAGGAAGTCGCTGTTTCTGTCGCCAGCGGAATTGGCTAACTCGGAACTCGTTGATTCTGGCCAGCAATGCCAGGCGCTAGGTGATGCGTACGGTAATACCTACCGTACGCTCGTACCTCTTCGTTTGAAATGTCTACGCGCTAGGTGATGCGTACGGTAATACCTACCGTACGTTCGTACCTCTACGTTTGAAATGTCTACCGCATGCAAATTTTTGATTATTTTATTCTTGAATTTAGATTATTCATACATAATTAGCCAAAACATTTATTTAGTTATGAAATGTTATTATTAACTTTCTATGTGAAATTTAACGACTTGCAGTCAAATATTTGTTAAGAATAAGTATAATAACTCACTTAATCTGGCCGAGCGCTTTCGAATCTATGAGATCCATCTTCAGAGGCAGATCCATCTCATAGATTCGAAAGCGCTCGGCCAGATTAAGTGAGTTATTATACTTATTCTCAACAAATATTTGACTGCAAGTCGTTAAATTTCACATAGAAAGTTAATATTAACAATGCAGTTCGTCATGGAACAAGAAATCCAGGAATGAGATGTTATTTGTTTTTATTCATTTATTTATAAAATATATTCTTATTTTATTGATTTAAGTTTTTTTTTAAAGCTTGAGATTAGAAAAGTTCGTATTGCAATCGGAAGAAAAACTGCTGAAGGTAAAAGTTCAATTGATCAACTTTCTCCGATCGCGCATCGCACTTGAAATTTGCAAAAACTGCCAAAAATGTGATTTTTCTCATTTTTGAAAAGTTAGTTACAGATGTTGAAATAAAAATGCTTGATTATTTTACATTTGATGTATGATGGTGTATAAAACCATAATAAATTAAGTTCTGACCCTAAAATTATGCTACTATATACCGATCGCGCTGACTACATATCTGCTTATTTTACCAATACAGTAATTCGTATTTTAATGAAGATTCTTATTAAATTCCTGGATTTCTTGTTCCATGATGAACTGCGTTGTTAATATTAACTTTTTAAGTGAATTCAACGACTTGCAGTCAAATTTTCATCAAGAATGAGTAGAATTTACTTACTCTGTAGGCCGAACGTTTTCGAATCTTTGAGATCCTTGTAGGATTCTTGTAGGATCTTGTATGATCCTACAAGGATCTCAAAGATTCGAAAACGTTCGGCCTACAGAGTAAGTAAATTCTACTCATTTTTGATGAAAATTTGACTGCAAGTCGTTGAATTCACTTAAAAAGTTAATGATTTAAATATTTTAAGATTGTTTTTCTTCTAATTACCGCTTGAGTGCCTCGGCTAGGAATAATACTAGGCCTACACATTATTGCTACATCAGTATTGTTTCTGTTTTTGATCTCCAATATTTCTCTCTCTGACTCTCCTTCACTCGATCTCTCTCACTCTTTCTCTCTCTCTCTCTCTCTCTCTTTCTCTCTCTTTCTTAGAAACGGAATTATAATTCTGTTTTTAGTTTCACTTATTAAAAATTTATTTTACAAAAACCGGTCAAGTATTATTGGGAAGGGTATCTTTGAATATAATTTTCCAAGAGTGGACAATCACTCGTTCAAATTTCGCTGTTTCATGTAGTAGATACATCATAATCATATCAAATCACATCTTATCTTCATGTCGTTGTATAATAATTAGTTATTTAGCTTGAGCTCCGTAAAATTACTGAAATAATTACTTTTATTTCTTTCAAGTTGCATAATCTAGAACTCAAGCTGATTTATTTTGTTATCTTTATATGAATGAAGTAAATAATCTCAATCTTTTTCTCTCTCAAACACACATACACACAACACGTAGCCCATTATCGTATAATCATTATCATGTATCATCTTCATTGTTGACAATACTTCATAGATTTATTAAACTGATAAAATTAGACGTTTTCATCATAATTACATAGTCTATTATCTATGACAGAAAATGGCATTCCACATGAAAATTAATCTAATCTGATTTTTCTTTTTTTTTAGTAGGTATTTTTTTGTTTTAAATTACTTTCTCACACACACTCTCACTCACTCTCTCGCTAAATTTGGTAGTATAGGTAAAGATAAATTGGAACGCACTCCCATAAGAATACATTGTTTCCATTACATACAACGGAAAGTTAAAAGGAAAGCGATTTACGTCCGTACTTTTTGGTACCGAAAACAGCCATTGGATGCTGTTTGATTATAAATTTAACCACCTACATTCATCTATATATATAAAAGGCTAAGGCCCGACAGACTGAAATCACACATCCCAAACTACTGAGCATACAAACTTGAAATCTTGCGCACTTGCCTCAAGGCACCCAGGATTTTCAAAAATTTGCCCCTCTGAGCCCTGAGGGAGCTGGGACCCCCCAAAATTTTTGTTCTTTTTAACCGCTCATCGCACATTAAAGTCATGAGGAACGTTTTGTTCAGCTACTAAAAAAACTTTGATCTATGCAGAAAAATCCGACCGGGTTCACAGGGGGGGTCCAGGAGGAGGCATTTTCGCAATTTTTCAGCAAAAATCAACCTCATCAGACACCACAGCCCGAACTACAAAAGGCTACAAAATTGAAATTTCGCACAAATATCTTCATACATACTAGACGCACACTGAGAACAGACTTTAAGATCTTTTGTCTCTAAGGGTCCAAAAGGATACCATATATACTCATTATGAAACGGTACGATCAAGGAATAATTGGAGACGCCCTAACATATTAAGCATAATATGATATTCTAACATATTACAATGAAAAGTTATGATCTTGGAGGATAATAATGAAGATGCTCTGACATGTCAAACACCGGGCGAGACCGTTTAGGTACCCGTGCTTCGCTACGAGAAAGTGTGTGTGTGTGAGAGAGAGAGAGAGAGAGAGAGAGAGAGAACGAGTGAGTGAGATAGTATGTGTGTGAGAGGGAGAGTGAAAGAGAGCGAGGAGCGAGGGGGGAGTGTGGGAGAGGGTGAGAGAGAGAGAGCCTATTTGTCATACAAAATAAAATATATGCATGTACAGTATATTGTTTTTATTCGTAAGAAGCAAGTAAGATGATCAGTCCACTACTGAAAAAATCTATCTTTATCTAAAAAGAACCTTTTCCGTTATGTTCCCCTTAGCGAAGCACGGGAACCTGCTAGTTACATACAACTGTACAATTGTCATGACCTCATGACATCAAATTCATCAGAAATTAAGTTGGTTGGAAAAGTCCTAGGCTTTCAAAAACCACGTATTAAGTATGGTTTTGATAATTAATTTTTGCATTATGAATAGTTCTTCTAGATGAGAATTATAACTGTCTTTCACGTTGTTATAGACTGTACAAGTAAATCATTTTTAGATGACTTGGACTCAGAAATTTTATCCAAGTTTTTTAATTTTCTGAGATAATAAGTTAACTTAGTTTTTGTTCAAGAAAGACTTTTCTTGACTCAAATTTGTGAGTGCATCTACAGATTCAGCGAAATTTAATGATTCTTCATTGAATCTCTTATTCCATTGTTTATTTTATTATAGCATAAAGCATGAGTTTTGCAAAACTCTCCTCTCTCTATACCTTTATCCTGACTGTGACTGACATCCTCTCCTGCTTCGACAATGATATTACTGCACTGTCTCTTACAGCACCAATTTCTTTCATCTTATTGAATTTCTAACGTTCTCATTTTTGGCGGATTTCTCACAAATGAGAAAATCTCATTTCTGGCGGCTAAAACTAAATAAATTACATTTTTTGTTTGTTTCAATTAAATTTAACCAAATCTATTGCTTTGCAAATAATTATAATCTAGATACAGTCTCAGATATGAATATATAGAATTGTTGAAAGTGTTATAGAACGGAATTTTTATAAGCCGAGAACCGAATTAACTCCTTGAAAATGATGAAATCCATTTGTAAAGTGATGTTTCCAATTTGCTTATAAGCTTAATATTATTTTTTGAAATGCTCCAAAGAAGAAACTTATCATCAATAATTATTTAGAAGTACTTGGAAAGTAGTTTAATTTTTCAGAGAGAAAACATGCACTATCAGTTTTATATTTTTTTGGCCAGACTAGGGGCGAAAAAAATATTGGGCCCAAGGGCTTTAATCCGGGCTAAATCCGGCCCTGCGACTTTCTTAGCAGCAGGAAATATTCTCACAAAAGTCTCCAGTGAATGTTTACTTTTATAAACAATGTCTCAATTAATTTGGCAATATCAATATTATGAAAAGTGAACCTGCACTTTGTAAATACTTTTCTTATCTTTATGTTTTCCTTTATTATACTTTCTGTACTGAATACTGTTCCTTTCTCATAGAAATATTTCCTTATCTTTTCAAAATTAAATGTAAATAATCCATCAATATAATTATCGTTTCCGGTCGATTTGCACACTAAATACATACTTGCGCTTTGCGTTCGGCAGGGGGTTGCACCCCCTGCACCCCGCCACTGGGTCTGTGATATGTCGGTGATGGAATGCCTGACTCCACTGCAGATTTCTTTGTGCAATTTTCAAACACATTTGTTTGTGAATAGACTTTCTGCATATTTCTAGTTTTGAAATAGAATTTTCTATGTTTAATCGATTTTCATCAATAAAATTTGCAAGGCATCAACATTTGCAAAATTCATACATTTTCAGCCTCTCCTAAAAGCCACCCCAATCCTAAGAAGGAAGATTTCAATTATTTTCCTGATTCATCCTGTTTTCAATGTTAGCCATCAATCAAACAAGTTCTAATTTTCCATGAACAAGAGAGCAAACGTTTTCAAAATCAAATTTTTGAAGATTTCGAACTTTAGACACCCCTCACTCAAAAGGGGATGCTTTTTTCGTAAAAGTTCCATAAATACTTTCGATTCATTTTTTCATATCTATTTGATTCCCATTAGTAGAATTTGTAAAAATGAAATATTTGAAAAGTTCAAAATACTCATCACCTCCCCAAAACCACCCCTATCAAATAACTCTGAATTTCAATGGTATTTTGTTCTTCATTGAGTTTGATATGAGCAACCAATTAGAGAAAAAAAAAGATTTTTTTTCAAAATTCCAATTTTTCAAGATGCCTCAAATTAGGCATCCCTCACTTTGAATGGGATGATTTTTTCAAAAAATTCTCAAGAACACTTTTGACTTTTTTTATTGTAAAACCCATAGATAAAATTTTTAAAAATTCAATATTTGAAAATACCAAAATTTAAAACATTTTGCAAAAACCACCCTTATCAAAAAATTTGGATTTTCTTTGGTTTCCTGTTCTAAACTTGGTTCTAATATTGGCTTGCAATCAGAAAAAAATCTCAATTATTAATAAACAAAAAAGTAAAAAACTTCCAAAACTGCATTTTTCCAATATGCCTCAGTTTGAGCAACCCTCACTCTGAAGGGGGTGATTTATTCGAAAAATCATTATGAACACTTTTGAGTTATTTTTCCATTGTTAATCAACTCTCATAGATAAAAGTTTGAAAAATTCAATATTTGAAAATACCAAAATTTAAAACATTTTGAAAAAATCACCCTCATGAAGAAATTAGGAATTTCATTGGTTTACTGTTCTAAACTCAGTTTTAATAACAGCATGCTATCAGGAAAGGTTCAAATTTCTCACAGACAAAAACGTCAAAACTTTTCAAATTTGTATTTTTCCAATATGCCTTTATTTGGGCACCCCAACTCCGAAGGGGATGATTATTTTGAAAAATATTCACGAATATTTTCCACTTGATTCTTATTGCTTCATCAATCCCCATCGTTCAAATCTACAGAAAACAAATATTCAAAAATTTCAAATTTTTTCTACCCCTATACAAACTACCCCTGATAATTAAAAACACTTTCTCATAGATTTTCAGCATGAGCCTTATTCTACAATGAACCTCCACCAATAAAATTGCAATAGTATCGATCAACAAAAAAGTTCAAAATCCAATTTCCTGCATTTGCCCCCCCTAAAATCAGTGAAATGACGTTTTTCGCCCCCTACTCCAAGAGGGATGATTTTTTCGAAATGTTTCAAATCGGTGCACCTACAGTTTATTATTCTCTATTTAATGGAAAAAAATTCTTCTCAAATATCTTGATATTTAGTTTTACCCCCATTTTTCATCCTCCCCTGCCAACCCCCTTAATCAAAATTTGTAGCACCATTCAATTTCATCCTTCACAAAATATAGTTACCTCCCATTATCAACCATAAAAACCATTATTTTTCCCCAAAACAACTTTGTTGAAAAAAAATTTCAGCAAATTTCCCCCAATCCCCACCCCTAAACAGCCTGACCAAAAGAATTTCTCACTACCATGTGTTCAGCTTAACAAGCACAACAAATTTAAAAAAATAAATTTCAAAATGTCTCAATATTTGAAATTTTTACTTTTTTGACCCCCCTCTAAAACACCCCCCATCAAGTTTTTCGAAATTTTTTCTAGGGTCAAACCCCCACTAAAATCAAGTTAAATTTCATTTAAAATCACCAAAATCAAAATAAAACACCCCAAAAATCGAGGGTAAATTGAGCCCCCCTTAAAAAAATAGGGGCCTCTTTTCAACAATGTTGGAATTATTCCCCAGTCGAATCTCACTCAAAAAGAGTTTCTGATAGGAAACCCCCCGAACATCAACCTGCATCATCAAAATCTTTAATATCAATCAGTCAGTGACTTTTGCAGTAGTAGAGTATATTAATCCCACCATTTCTGCAACCGCTACTTGCAATGAAGATACGCAGTTTTGATACAGTATGAAAATATGATACGGTCCCACAACAACTGATTTCATCTGGCACTGCTGATAGAAAAGCGCGCGATACAGTGAATTCCGAATCAGCGGATTCCGGTTTTGCAGAAACAGTCAATTCAGACTTAGTGAGTTCCGCTCGATGCAGTTTCAACTCTTATGGCAGTATTAACATAGACTCAGCCAATTCCGACTTAGCGAATTCTATCGACCCCTAGTGAGCCCCCGGCCTGAGAACACTTTTCAACTGTTTTTAGTGTCTCGTTTCGAATTGATAGTCATTAAGTGAAAATGAATCATTTTGTTATTTTTCAAGTGAAATTTTTTTAGCAAATCCTAATTTTTGGTCTGTGTTAACCTCAATGTTCTGGACACAGTAAAATATTCAACATTTGTAAAGAGAGCAGTTTTGGACTTGAGTCTTTTGCTCCTTCCCATTCATTGTAATTTTCTCACAATAAATAAATAACTCGTTTGCCACGAATTTCGGAAAGGGTAGAAATGCAACTTATTTCAACTTATTCCCACGAGAACGTGGTAACAACGGCTGTTTTGAAGATTCTGATTTAGATCAAATTCCCAAGAAAGTATCACAAGTATCACAAATTATGTATTATAACATATTACTTGAATTTCAAAAATTTCACAGCTAATCTAGCCTATTTTGACCAATTCAAGTGCCTTCATGATTAACAAAAATATTAACAAGCACAAAATTATTAAAATTAATATCCTAGATATTGTCACGCTTCAGCTTCATGCATTTTCTAATACTACTGTAATTACATTTTTTTTAAAAAAGATGATTAGAAATTCAGGAGTTAAACTTCTTAATGTTTTACCGGCCAGACTTCCTCTCAAAAAATTTAAAGAGGTTTTCAAGAGAGAGCTAGAGGACTGTGGTTTCTATTCAAGTCAAGAATATAGAGAGTATTATAAAAATCCTGAATTAATATAGCCTGGATGGAAATTTTAAATTCAACATTGGACAAATCCAGATGCCCCATGATGCCAGGCCAGTGGATGCTTCTTAAATATCTATCTAAAAAAATATCTATCTATCATGCCTGGCTAATGAGGTGAATGGGTGAATGATGAGAAACATCCAAGGCTGAATGAGATTCGAACCCAAGGCTGCAGGGAACGAAGCCAGCCAGAGTCTTATCTTATCACAGACAAGCGCTACAACCAACTGAGTTACCAGAGCCGCCAAACTCGTTGAAAATGGCGCCCGTCATTGCCCTGATCTACAGATATATTTACTATATAAAAAATAACTGTTATAATTATTTATGATAAATATATATCAGGGCAACAATGGACCATTTTCAATGAAATTATATACATCTACAGAAACTTCTGTAGGCCTGTTATTTTAAGAAAGTGCTGAACAAGACAAGTAACAAATCAGAGATTAGGGCTGTATATAGTGTATAATAAGGACCTTTCAACAGTTCTGTAGCAGTTCGTCCGAGTAGTAATTCGTCCGATACCAGAACAACCAACACAACAAAAATTAGTAGGCTACAAGTTGGAAATTAGCTTACCATGTTCAAAAGCAAATCATATTGCGAGCACAATTAAACCAACATGATCGCGGGACAGATCAGTAATTAAAAATTCGAGCACCAATGCTAAACTCAATAATTTGTAACCAGCAAACAAGGAACCACTTTTCATCGAGAGCAGGTGAGAACACGCCCGAACCAAGTCGATAAAAATTTATTACTTGCGCTTACAGTGTATAATTATTAGCTTCGAACTATTTTTTCATAATTTGATTCAATTGATGCCTTCAGCTGGAATGCAAAAATCTCTTAAGAAATACACTAAAAATCGCAATAAATACTGCATAACATTCGAAATTGTTATTGATGATCTGTGTTATGATGTAGACCTAACTAATAATTACCAGAATATTATAAAAGTAATTGACTGTTGATAGGTTCAAATCAATATGATCAAGAATTGGAATGTTACGCATTATTCAAATTTTTCTGGGAAAGCGTACAAGGCCTGTTATAAAAACAATTAGTGCCGGGAGGCCTTACAAGATCGAGATGATAGGAAAAAGGTGTGACAACTGAACAATTAAGGATTATTAATATTCTTAATTTCATCCTAATCTTTCAAACCTCAGAGCGATGCTACAATAGGATAAGGTACAATAATAATAATAATAATAATAATATCGTGTGACCTGGCTGGCTCAGGTCTGGTGTCAGAGTTATCAGGTCGCACCTGAATAAGTTCAGGGCCTCTGACGTGACTTAACGACTGTTTTTAGGCAGCCGGGACCGACAGCTTAACAGCTCAACAATAATAAATTCCTGAACAGTATTCAGGAAGTACGTTTGAAAAGCAACTCTATTCAGTGTTATGGTGAAAAGAGGAACTTCATGGACGACAGCGGACATTATTAGGACATAAAAAGTGAATATGAATGATAATGATATGGAGAACTGCTGCACAAATGAAGAGTGCCAATCTTTTATACAATATTAACGATTGTCAATTTTTATTTCATCCTCATCTTTCAAACTACAGGGCTACGCTCCATCTTATCAACAATACTTTTTTTTTATTGCTGATGCCCATATGAGTCCGAGACTTGTGCGTGGGTAATGAGGTGAATGATTACACATAAATGCCTGACGGTGGAGCGGGATTCGAACCCACGACCACTTAAATGACAGCAAGTTGAAGTTGCGACGCCCCAACCAACTGCGCCAAGCGGCCCGCCAGTTATACTAATATGCATCTGAATTTTACTGGTAAAAAGACCTACCTTCCAGCGTCTTATGGGAAATTTGTTAAACCTACAGATTAGGTGGTTTTTGAACAGCTGGCTTAGGGGTAATAGTTAGGACTTAGGTGTAAGTTCAAAGCTTCTCGGTCACCCATCCAGCCACAGTGTTGATCACTCGTGACTTAACAAAATCTTTCCTAGACCCCACTCGCAACATGTAGTCAATTCAGAGTAATTTTTATGGTAAAGAGAGGAATTTTATGGACGATCCCTACTCAATCCGGACATAAGTGAATATGACTTTCTTTGTGGTGGTGAAGGTGATATTGTCGAAGATATCCATAATGAATAATAAGACGAAATCGTCACAGCCAAATTTATTAAAAATATAGAGATACTAGTTTCGGATGTTACTCCATTATCAATCTCAGACAAACTCAGTTGTTACTAAGGGAATATGGATGATTTGGAGAGCTGTTGCACAAATGAATATAGCGAAACAGGTATGCATAATGTTGAAGACTAAAACTGATAACCACAAAAATAAGAATAGATATTCGATATTCCATATCCATACTCTTTGGTCGTGACAGCTGATTCCAGTAGGCTTTAGATAGAACGAGTACAGAATTAATTGAATGAGTACAGAAACAAGAGGTTTTGCAGTTAAATACAGGATGTCACCTGCCTTTGTGACCTGGAATTACGCCCTGTACAAAATGAATTTAAGTATGTATCTTATCTGTACGGTAATACCTATGTCACATAGATTTGTATAGCCTAAACTGGATTTCTAGAATTCTTAAAAAAAATAAAATAATTTTCAGAATTTCTGACTGGAACTTATTTATTTATTCATTCATCGTCACATTACATCAAATTTTTGAGTTTCACTCATATGATTGGTGACATGTCAGTATTACTAAATCTAATAGTCTATCGATTACTATACAGTATGGTCATATATAAATTTAAAAACAATTTAAAAAAAACAATCAATCTAGACTGCATTCCGAAAAAAATGCATGGATAATAACGTCTATATTATTGAGTCTACTTAATTAAATTCTGTAATCGAGTACATGGTCTTTTCAATTAAAAATTTTCTGGCTGCTTTTTTGAATACTTTTACTGAATCCATATCTCTGATGGCTGCTGGTAGTTTATTGTAATTTCTCATTCCGGCGTAGAAAGGAGTTTTTTCTAAAAATGTGCGCCTATATGGATTGGAAAACAATAAGATTTCCATTTCTTATATTGTACTCATGGTTATTCGTGCACAATTGAGATTGATTCATATTTAATTTAACAAAAACTAATAATTGGTAGATGTAGATAGATGGCAGTGTAAGAATGTCAAGGTCTTTAAAGTATGTTTTACACGAATCTCTTGCTCTTAATCCACAAATTACTCTCAATATTTTCTTCTGGATGACAAAAATTTTGTGACAATCAAACTGAATTTCCCCCAAAAATTGTTCCATATCTCAAATGGGAATAAACATATGCATAATAAACTGCCAAAAGGGTGTTTTTTAATTATTGAAAATCGCACATCGTCTCAAATCTGGAAAAAGATGAACCTTACCTATATCATAGCTATTCCCTACTTACATACCCGTAAGGGTCTCCCCACCACGAAAAGCCATACGAATTTATTTACTTTACTACTTACATAATAATGCCCGGTTTCTCAGACATTCAGTAGCTATTGATTCAATAGCGGTCCTTATGCTTGTTTCACACATACCCGGCAGTCGGGTAACCGGTGTCATTCACCCGGCATAATTACATTGAATCATACGTCTTCAAAACCGGGTAAGTGTGAAGTGCTCCATATGATACAATGTCCCTACAGCTGGGTAAACGACACCGGTTACCCGACAACCGGGTATGTGTGAAACTAGCCTTAGGACCGCGTCTGGGCCCTCTTAGTAAGAGAGACCGACTGGAATTGCCAGCAGAAGGCAATTGATGAGTTGGACCTACAGTTTTAGGTGGGTTCCGAACCACCGGGAAGTAATTTTTCAGCAGAGAACAGAGTCTTTTTTGCTGGCCAATCCAATCGGTTACCCTTACAAAAAGCGTCCAGGAGTTTCGTAGCTTATCTCTGATTGAACAGATACCTGCTACCTATTAGATTCATAGACTTGGAAAATCTTTCTACTAATGAAAGAGCTGATAGACGCGTTAATAATTGGAGGATTCAAAGATCACTGAATTTCGGTGTTACAAGCAACATGTTCGTGTTATTCAATGCGTTCTGTGGCCTTGAACCACCAAAATATCGGTTCGCATGAATGAAACGCCCAAAACGGGACCTTGAAGTAGTAATTTGACCACACAGGTTATTTCCCAACTTAGTATGCAATCTGTGTTCGGTTTTGGTGCTACGGAGTCCTCGCATTTCGGTCAAAATTACCGTACACAAGATGGCAGTAGTTTTCATTGGAAACTTTCATCAACGATCACCTGTGACACGATGAGGGATCACCTTTACACAACAATATTAGTGCAATAACACATGTTAATAGTTTTACAGGCTTGACTAATCGAAAATAAGAGGTTGGAGGCCAATTAAAGTGTATTAAAGTCGAATAGATCCAACTTGTTTCAAACTGGAAGTCTGTACGTCTGTACCCAATAATTATTGTGATTGGTAAGGAAATCATGATGAATTATTGGGAGATAAGCGTGTTATCGAAATTTGATAATTTGTTGGTGTTGGGCAAGGAAAATTTGCTGAAGTTTTTAAGCAGAGTATAACCTCTACTAATACACTTGCTCGAGAAATATTACATTATCTTCGTCATTTTTTAATCTACTCTTCTGCAGTAGTTGAATGTGGTATTTACGAATTGCAATATGGTTAAATTGACATGGATTCAATGCAAATAAATAGGGTAAAATGGTCGGGAAATATGACTTTATGATATTCAATTTAAGAGATTTTATGATTGTTGATTTATTAAATGATTTACAAATTTGTAGTTGATTTCTTGTAGTTTATTCTTATCGAATGCCCAATCATTTTATAATCAATACTTTTTCAAGTGAACTTAGTAGAGAAATTGATGAATGGGTAAAAACAAATATTTATTTTAAAATATCGTAGCCTAACTTAATACCTTATATATTACTTAATAACTTTATCTTCATAAGATAATTTGTGTTGAGCTTTGAATTCGTCGAGTTTTGAAACTGGTTTTGCTTTGTGTTATAATTTTCTGATCAAATATTGTTATTGTGATATTTTTTGTTTCTAATATTGCTTGGTTGAGCTGATCTGTTATTATTATTTGTCATGTGGCATTAAGCTGGGCATTCACGTTCCGATTTGCAGTACCACTTGCAGTCCAACCTTCAAGGTTGGATCCGAAAACGGAACGTGAATGGGCTTGTTGGATGGTTGGAATTGTAGATGGACGACTAGATGGACCACTAGAGGGACGACTTACGAATGTCGACGGTGTTGGAGCGTGTGTGGGGCAGTCGGATCAAAGTCGTCCATCTTATCTCAGTCAGTGCATGACCTTCGGGTAAGTTCGGGCAACATCGGGCAACTTCGGTTACATTTTTCGGCTCAAGAGCGACGTTCACAGCTGATTAGGAATAAAGTTGGATTGTAAGTAGGAGCGTGAGTGGAGTCGACTATCCATCTAGCAGTACTGCAAGTGGTACTGTAAGTTGGAACGTGAATGCCCAGCTTTAGTAATGGGCACAAGTTCAAGGCTGAAGAAAATGTTGAATTTCTGCATTTGATTGGCATTAAAACGATTCCAATACTAGTTTAAATGACCAAATTTATTTTATCCAATTCAATACAACTAACTTGGTTTCATCATAATTCTAGCCTACGTTTAAAAACGGTTCTTTCGTGTATTTCTCGGTTGACCTTAACTACATTTCAGTCAGCTTCTAATTTTTTAGTTTTAATTTGATTTAATTCTAGCCTTATTACGTATTTTTCTTCTTTGTTGCTTTCTAGATGTTAGCAGTTTTTAGTTATTGATTTGACTCGTATTTTTGCTTGTTACTCCTCCCACCAGGGGGCGTGACTTGTCAGCCAATCACAACCTTCGATTAAGGTCAGCCTCTTTCTCGCTTAGCCAACAGTATCATTCCATGTTCAGTATATATTAAGCTTCTCTGTACTTTAGTTTTAGTTTGATTGAGATTGATAATGGTATAACAACCGAAACTAGTTTCTCAATTTTTGTTAATAAATGTGGTTGTGACAATTTTGTCTTATTATTCATAATAAATACATAGTTATCAAAGGTATTAGCTAGACCAATATAGGAATAACCTTTTACAGTAAATTCAATGACTTGTAGTCAATTTAGGTCAAATTGGTCATTTAATCGAATTTAATTTACCATAAAAAGTTAATATTAACAACGCAGATCGTTATGGAACAAGAAATCCAGGAATTTAATATAATAATCCACAGTTTCTAAAACTACTCAGATGACAAATCAATTCAGACGAAATAATGACATTTTAAGTTCATTAATAATAAAGGCAATGAATGATTGGATTATTTTTAGTGAATAACACAAAAAATGCTGTCTTGTTAATGATCATTTAAAACGTTCACATTCTTCAATGACCAAACCTTTACTAATTGGAAGTTCTACATCAAAATATCAATGGAAACGTGAACAGGTCGGAGAAGCATGATACAAAAATCGCAAATTCCATAAAAGTTCACAGTAGGTTAACAACAAATGACTTTATAGCAAAATTTACTTATTTCGTAAAACGTGAATATATTCTTACATCACAGCATTAAACTCCTGCAGGAATTTGCCATAAACCTACATACATGAAACTTGTGTATCATTATCCTCAAGCGGAGACGTGATGGAATATCAAATGTAAACTCTGTTTCATGATACGGTAGTAGCTGTTTGAAGTGAAACTATATAGCACATGATTGTATACAGTTATATTGTGTTCAGGGCAGTCTCTTCACTTTCTTTATAATGTAATTAATAAATGAATGCTGCTTAATCGTTACGGACATTTATAGAAGAGGAATAATTAAATTCAGCTTCTTGTTTTTGACCTGTCCATTCCATTTATGACCAATGACCTCGTATTATATTACAAATAGGTGTAAATTCTTGGATTTCTTTTTCCATATAACAATCTGCGTTGTTAATATTAACTTTTTATAGTAAATTCAACGACTTGCAGTCAATTTTAATTGTGAATAAATAATATTTCTACTCACTTTTTGGCCAAACGTTTTCGAGTCATGGAGACACATCTTGAAAGGCGTCCTAGATTGTTTTTTTGGTATACAAGAACAACACAAAATATTTGGTATAGAAGAATACACATTACAAAAACCACAATTCTTCTAAGCAAAAAACGATCTAGGACGCCTTTGAAGATCAGTATCCATGATTAGAAAATGTTTGGTCAAAAAATGAGTAGAAATATTATTTATTCACAATTAAAATTGACTGAAAGTCGTTGAATTTACTATAAAAAGTTAAATAGGAGTAGCCTACAGAATGGTAGTGCTCTAGAAAGGTTTAACATTTGATGATGAGTTTAGAAACTCTTTCACTCTTTCTTTATTCGCGAGCTAAAGTATCAGCTTGGATAGACATAATCAGTTATAATAATCTATTGAAATACTGTGAGAAATGATCAGATACTCCTGGGAATTGGAAAGTTTTGGAAGTCTAGTATAACGATTTGTTAGGAAAGTATTTTCACTTCTCGATAAATGACCATCGAGTTGAGTAGCACACCCGTATATACTGTAACTGCGAAATTGGTTTATAGTCTATAATTTATAATGAAATAAGTTGAGAGTTGAGCCCTCTGCCGGGCAAAGAGCGTAGTTGCCAAATGGGGTAAAAAGTTGATGTTCAGAAATCTGTAATTTAACCAGTGATCTGTATATAAAATAGCATCCCGATATTTTTAGTTCGGACACAAATAATATTCTTGTATTTTTTTCATAACGATCTGCGTTGTTAATATTAACGTTTGATGGAAAATTCAAGGACTTGCAGACAATTTTGAACTGAAAGTCGTTGAATTTACCATCAAAGTTAATAAAAAAAAATGATTGTTGAAGTTTATGAAAGAATTCATCTTTTTAATGAAATTTAGATTTGCGAAAAAATAGAATTTTCCCGGGTCACATTTGCTCCGACTTATATGATGTACTAAAATGGGCGGAATTCATATCAAATGAAAGGAGAAAATGTGTAGTTCTTCAATATTTTTCATCCAATTTTTTTTCACAGAATAAATAAAAATGATGGTCAATGTCAAGACAATAATAAATTGGGCCAACGAACATAGAATTTTCAGCATGCTAGAAATTGTTTTTGTTTCAAGAGATAAGTGGCTGATATCAGTGAGAAAGTTGTTCAAAATAATATAAATTATTTTTCCTAATGTCAAAAGTTATAATTGAAGGACCCCCAAATCGTTTTAGAGATTCAAGCAGAGGAGTGCTTGGAGCTTAACCCTATTTGAATAAATTTTCCTATGTTTGCCCTATTTGAAGAAATTTTCCTATGTTTGCCCTATTTGAAGAAATTTTCCAATGTTTGCCCTCTTTGAATAAATTTTCCAATGTTTGCCATTCAAGAATGAAATTATTATCTACCTTATTTGGTTATTGAATATAACAAAAAAACAACTTTTGAATGTCAAAAAGTTTCCATTAACATTAAAATTGTTTTAAATTAACATTAGAAGGTGATTTGAGAAAGGGTTTTATCCTTAACAAATATTTAATAAATACAACGGGTGCGTCTGAGAAAGGTATTCAAAATCTTAAAATTCTTCAATATTGAGATTTTTCGAATTTATTTTTTTGTTTTGGTAGGGCTTTTTGAGCTGAGTGGAATGGTATATATCAAATTCTCGGTGAATTGAAAATTTGTGGGTGAAGAGGGGAGAATTATTAACTATTTCAAAAACCTCATTTTGATGATAATTTCAGTTTTTTTTCGATTGGAAGTGGAAGATAACTCTCTAAAAGAAGAAAGTTGACACTGAACTTCTCTCTAAACATTGATTGGAAGGTTTGCAAGGAGTGAAGAATACTGTTCTCAAAACTACTAGTTAATCCACATCCAAGTGATTGTTATTGTGGGGAACATTTTAAATGATAAATCCTTCACCACGGAATGCTGTCCGCTAGCATAATTATCGGATAGTACCGTACTCTAATTATCAGATAGTTCTCAATATTAAAGTTATTGTAATTGTGGGGAACATTTTGAATGACAAATCCTTCACCAAGGAATGCTGCCTGCTAGTAGAAATGTCGGCCAGATATTTTATTTTTCATGAATGAACAAATCACCAAATCTTACACCCAAGAATGTTCCAACGAAAAATTAAATAATTCTTTCTGTACGAATGATATTACAAAATGTAAAATTAAGTTATTGTGATTGAGGAGAGCATTTAAATGACAAATCCTTCCTTCACCAAGGAATGCTGCTCCCTAGTAGATATATAGGACAGCTATTTCATTTTCCATGAATGAACAAATCACCAAATCCTATACCTAAGTTATTGCAATCGGGGAGAGCATTTAAAATGACAAATCCTCCACCTAGGAATGCTGTCTGCTATCAGAAATATCGGATCGTTATTTAATTTTTCATGAATGAAATCACCAAATCTTACACTCAGGAATGCTCCATCAAAACCTCAGATAGTTCTTTGATTTTTTATAAATGATCAAAACGATCAAACCCTGTTTGGACGACTACACGAAGGAATGCCATCGCTGGATAGTTGCTTTAATTTTTATGCTACATTTTCCGGTTGGATCGTGATAAAAATATAAGTACCTTTCTAAAAACTCACTTTTATTTCTAAAGATGGTGGCGAGATTGAGGCAACATGTGTGCTGCTTATTGATTCTTGGGACAAATCAGAAAGAATTACGTTTTGCAACAAAACTCGACAACTAGATCACTAATAAATACAAGAAAGGTAGAAAAATGACTTGCTGGCTCATTATATTCCTCGGGCTAGTGAACAACCGGTCCTGCGTTTCTTACCATCGACGGTTGAGTCTGAGAGTTGGATTGGTCTTAAAAAACTTGTCTAGCTCCACCACAAGCTCGAAAGATGCAACTGGAAAGCAGTAACTCATTGTGACATTGACAACACTAATCTTGTTGATTGATGAGCAGAAACACTCATCAATTAAGGCCTCTATGCTGTATGATGTACTAAACCGCATGTAAATTTGTTTACATTTAGTCTACTGTCCAGCAACTAAACATAAAATGTACGGTATAAACATGTAAGACATTGTCTCAGAATACTGCATCTACTCACCTATTTATAGTCTAAAGTATTCAGTTATAACCATTTAGGAAATTATCAAAGAATTTATTTGCATAACAAATGTAATCAATCTTATTTCGTTAACCAGAGGTACAACACCAAATAATACAGCGTAGGAAGCTGTGTTGTCTAACAATGCTTGTTTTAACATAACCATGCGATAGGCCTACTGCAGATATAACCGTAGTTTGGACAGGACAACGCATAGGTTAAGCATGAGAGTGACATGTTAAGTGTTTTGTGTCATCAAGGTGAATAAATCTTGTGATAAATGGCTAACTTTCACCAGACAACAGCAAGATAGAGGAGAATGTAAAAGTGAAATTAACGTAAAATCCTTTCACAAACCGTTGAAATTTACACAATATTCATGAAGTTTGTTATTTATCAGGTAAAGGTATTTTTTGAAAAGTGGTTTAATAATATTTATTGCAATAGGATGCATTATTTCATTTTTTTTTTTTTTTTTTTTTGTTTAAGAGTCAAGTTATCAAAGTCCGTCAAAGTAAAGAAATCAAGAATAGTTAGCTTGGTCAATTGTCGGTTTTTTGGATTATGAGAACTTGATAAGTTTACCGTTTGGCTTGGGTTACATCTTACTAGATCTAATAGAGTTCAAGTCAAAATAAAAAGTTGCGTTTACAATATCTAGCAGAGCTGTATAGTTGTTGATTAGTTTTTTTTTAATTGTAACGTGCTAAAGACTCTGGTTATAGAGAACCGGATAATAATAAGGCATAATATGACAAGCGAAGTCAGATCAACTATAATTATTATATACAATATTGCCATTCTTATTCACAAGTTAACACAATTACAATTGAAATTGAGGCACAATTTCGATCTGAAAGAAACTCTTGTATAGTACGAAAAGCTTTATCAAATAAAATTATTTTCTTTATTCACTACACTATCTATATAGCAGAGCTAAAGAAGTTTTGAAAATTTGCTATACAGCTGTTCTATTTGACAGCAATTAAACTTGTAGATAGATAGATAATTGTCCTTTATTGAAGCATTTTTACAATTAACATAAGTGCTGTGAGCGAAGTTGAGGCATTTACAATGTTAATTGTAAAAATGCTTCAATAAAAAAAGTAGCTACATAGCTTGTAGATATGTATATAGCTGTTGGATTTATATATGAATTTATTCATTGTTGTAATTTTTATCCAATAATATAACCAAGGGCGGTCCCAGGAGGAGGCCATGGGGGGGCCATGAGGCCATGACCCTCAAAATTGGAAATTTACTGGAGAGAGGTAGGAAGATAGGGACAATTTCGCAAAAAGGTTAACAAAATCCCAATTGTGACCCCCCCCCCCACACCAAACTCCCGAGTTGGAACCGCTTCCGAATATCAAAGACTTGCACTTGTGATAAAAATCAAGGCTTTATACTGTAGTTGGACTCTATCAGTTCCTAGTAAGGCCATTCCATTAAAGGTTAAACATGTTTTTATTAATGTGAATTTTTAAAGAGACTAGCTCTCCACCTCTCATAACAAATTGGAAAAATGAAAAAAAAGAAAAATTGGGTTTAGCGATAGTTTTGAGCCACATCAGGTAAAGTAAATTCGTATGGGTTTTCGTGGTGGGGAGACCCTTACGGGTAGTTCCACCTCGCCGTTTTTTTAACGACTGCTTTTTTTATATGCAACCGGGACCGACGGCTTAACGTGTCCTCCGAAACACGGAAAGAAGTAGTTAAACTTTATAAATGAGTATTCATTCCTATGCTTGAATCTTCAGATGATCATTTCATAGGTCCAATTTCTGACCATCAAATCATTGGGAAGTGATAGCCGAATGCCGAAGCAGGTACCTGTTCAATCAGAGATAAGCTACGAAACACCTGGGCCGTCTTTGTAACGGTGACCGATTGGATTGGCCAACAAAAAGACTCTGTTCTCTCCTTAAAATCACTTCCCGGTGGTTCGGAACCCACCTAAAACTGTAGGTCCAACTCATCAATCACCGTCGTCCAATTCATTACCCACACACAGGTATCAGACCTATGTGGGCTTCATCCTCCGGAAAAATCAGAACAATTTCCGGGAAGGAATTGATGCAACTTGTTAGTGATAAATGCTGAAGATGAGAAGATGATGTTGATGAATGAGTTGGTCCATCTTACAAACTATTAAATGAAAATCCGGTCTCAGTGGTTCCATACTCAATGAAACGAAATAGCCGATTCAGAATGTAGTCAACAGCCTCATCTTTTCGAAACTTAACACTCGGATCACAGAAACTCGATTTTAGAATGCTCATCAATGAAACCAATTTCAACCAACTGAACTGGACCTCATCTATAACAATCTGGATTTAATCATCAATAAAATTGGCGTCTATAATGTATATTTCAACGGCTACTGTGTTCACGAACTATACTATGTGTTAGGCAAAAAGGGAAATTTAAACAAGTGATTATTTCGGCCGTCTCTGAACCAGTTGTATGTACCAATCATCTGAAAACCTGTTGCCTTGTTACGCGTGCTGAATTGAAGGAAAACTTCAACACTCACGACCACACGCGCACGCGTATACACACACAGTGACCTGCGCATTTAAATAAACATTCTCGTTGAAATCTTCAATTCTACTCACTGGATGTGTTTTAGTGCATGCCGCATTCCAATTTTATGGCTCGACATAAACAGTTTTATTACATTTTTAATGCTTGCCTAGAACACCTTAAATGTTCACACTGAGGAAGTAGGTTTTTTATTAAGGCGACTGCACTTCTTATTTCTATTTGAATTACAAATCCTCCGATGACTTTGTTATAGTAGGTTACTGCAATTTTAATAAAACAAATTTCGAAACAAAAAAGAAACCGACTTCAATGAAATGATACTAAAAATTAAATACTCACGTACTAAAAAATTAAAAATAATGTATTTACTTTAAACTTGGAGCATTTAATATTTAAAGTAAGTAAACTTTCGAAGTCGGCGCCAAATTTTCTAAAACAACAGAATTTCTTAATAATTTCAGAGAATATTAAATTTGGCGCCGACTTCAAAAGATTACTTTATTAAATTCTAAATGTTCTCATTTAAAGTAAATGCATTATTTTAAACTTTTTAGTACGTGAGTATTCAATTTTTGAGTATCATTTCATTAAAGTATTAAATATGTTTTACTTTAAGCTTTTTAGTTTTTATTTTCAAACTTTGAAAACATGAGAAACTTCTTATAGCCTGCATTATGAAATATTCATCTAAATAAGCAAATCAATATGATCAATTCAATATAACATATAATATAAAGTAACTAAAAAACTACCTATAAGAAAAGTTAATGAAATAAGAAAAATTCTACAACTCTATTTACCATAGGATGTTGAAATTTGGACATGTAGGATTTGTATAGGAAAATGAAAATAGCGAAATGCTTCTTAGAAGTGTAATGGCTTTTGATACGTCATTTTAATACGGTCCCTTTCAGACACTGAAAAATTAATAATTATTTTGAAGAATGTTGTTCAATTTTTTTTAAGTAAAGATCTCAAAACATTTTTCACAACTCATAATTGAAACGATATAACCTTATTCCTATGACATATGACTCTATAACATCAACTAAAATTATTCACAATGTTCATATGAACCACATAGCATAGAATCATAGAATTTTATTCTATGCTCTGTGATATGAACAGAAATATTATATTCCTCTTATTCTTAATTCAAATCAATTTCATCTGATTGGTCAAAACGGGACATTAGAGGCTTAATAAGAATAAGGAGGAAAATGAAGAGAAAAAGAGAAGATAAATTATTAATTTCGAATTCCTCATTGTTCAGTTTGCAAAATTATCAGTTCCTTCAAAAACAACGTGGAAAACAGAGACTATTGAATTAAATTTGTAGATAGATTAATAAACACTCTCAAAATTAAGATTCAATTGAATCAGGAAACCTGCTAGTAGATGACAATCAGGCTTCTAGAGGAAGTCAGCACCGGTAGCAGAAACCTATCTTGAGCAAATAATAACCATCGAACTTTGGCCTGAGAGCTAAGACAGCCCGAGATGAAGAACTGGTAATCAATCAATCAGAGAGAGAGAGAGAGAGAGAGAGATTGATTGATTAAATGCCTTTATTAGGGCGGAGTTAGGACTCCTGGTCCTCTCTTCCACTAGAAGAACTGGTAATCAATCAATCAGAGAGAGAGAGAGAGAGAGAGAGAGAGAGAGAGTGAGAGGGTGAGGGAGGGAGATTGAAGCAGAAGAAGAAGCTGCATAACAATTGGGAAGTGATAGCCGTGAGCCGTTAGCAGGTATCTGTTCAATCAGATAGAGATAAGCTGCGTTCTCCTGGGCACTCTTCGAAAGGGTGACAGATTAGATTGGCCAGCAAAAAAGACTCTGTTCTCTGCTGTAGAATCACTTCCCAGTGTTTCGGAACCCACCTAAAACTGTAGGTCCAACTTATCATACAACTCATTACCCACGCACAGGTCTCAGTGACCCAGGGTAAATACGGGTATTACTTTTCGATGACTCTGTATTTTCTGTTCCGTGAAAACACTCAACATACATCAATTGCACACATCACATACATTACATTGAGTGTATGAGTATGCTTCATTGTGTGTATCACATTGAGTATGAAAAATCATGAATTGATCATTTAATTCATCATAAGATATAAGAATAATTATTATTGATCAAGGTTCCCAGGTCAATTCAATTGAATAAGCTATTCCAGTTACTTTTATCTTATCAACTTAAGGATCAAAGAAAACAAGATTGAATAATGTTATTTTCCAGCCAGTTGTTTGAGAGTTCCAGCCTACAGTGAATCTTATCAGTGATCAACTATCACACGATAAAGTTGTACAATTAGCAAACTTCGATGTGTGCAACATAGAATTCAATGGGAATATTCCTTCAATCAATAGACACTAATGATTGACTTCCATCGACAAGACCAATGCAATTTTGTTGCTGCAATTATCGACTGGTATCCTATATTTTTCAGGATCTCGTTGCAATTACCTGCTGTGGACGTAATGAATCGACCAAAGTTGTTGGTGTTGGTAAATACCGTCGGGTATTTAACCGTTCATCAGTTATAATCAGATAATCACCGACTTTATCACTCTCACCTTCTTTCTCAATCGTTCAGCCAATCATTCAGTAGACATTGATTAAACAGCGGTCCTAAGGATTGTTTCACACCTACCAGGCAGTCAGGTAACCGGTGTCGTTTACCCGGCATAATTAAATTGAATCATACCATTTCAAAAATCGGGCAAGTGTGAAGCGCTCCGAAAAGTTTGAACGCTGAGAATTTATGAAGTAAAACTTTTTTACTCAGGATTAAAAATCCTGAGACACGTATTTATGAGTTTTCCTTAACTTAAGGCAGACTTTTGAGTGAATGATTTTCAAGTATTACTTGAGGTAAGGGCACCTCAAGGTAAATTCATAAATAGGCGTCTAATATTTTATTATAAAAATAAAAAAACTCATTAGAAAAGCGACCATTATCTTAATAAAAGTTATCATTAAATTAATGAACTTGAGACTCCGAGAACGTATCATTCCTAAAGGGGCCCACACACTAGCGAGTATGGCTCGCGAGTAAGACTCGCGAGTCTGGCTCGGCGAGTAAGACTCGGAAGAAAATCACCACTAACGTGTTGTGAACTTCCCGAGTCCGGCTCGGCTACTTTTCAAGGTCGGCTGGAGTGCGCCCGTGTTAATTCTGATCCATATAGCTCATCTAATCTCAAAATCTTTAAATTACAATCAATATCTGATTTGGAAGGTCATTTTATGCTCTAGAGAGAGTATTGGTTTTGCTAAAATTTCATAATTCTTGAAATTTGATTATTATTATTATTATTAAGAAATGTTTTATTTCTTCTAATTTTTTTCTGACATAAGAGAAAGAGATGTCAGAGCGTTTATAGGCACGATTTATGTTTTTTATAACAATTATTTTCCCACCTCTAAGTATCTTTCTTATAGATCTATAACATAATTATAGATATAGATATAGATCTATAATTAGGGAAGTGATAGCCGCGAGGCGTAGCAGGTATCTGTTCAATCAGATAGAGATAAGCTAAGCTGCGTTCTCATAGGTCCTGTTTGTAACGGTGACCGATTAGATTCGCCAGCAAAAAAGAGACTGTTCCCTGCTGTAAAATCACTTCCTGGTGGTTCGGAACCCACCTAAAACTTTAGGTCCAACTCATCAATCACCATCATCCAACTCATGACCCACGCACAGGTCTCAGACCAATGTGGGCTTCATCCTCAGAAGAAGAAGAACGTCTACAATAAAATATGCAAAAGTGTAATAGGGGGCCCATAGAATTCAAAAGGTCAGATGAAATATAGGATTAATTTCATCTACTTTCAACTCAATTTTTATTTTTCAATTACTTCCATTTTTTCCAGTTGTATCGAAGTAATAATTGTAATTTATATTGCAATTTATTAAATACTGTTATATTTATAATGATAATGTTATATTATAATAATAAATATAAAATAGGCATTGGGCTTACATGCAAAGGGATGTATTATTATTATTATTATCATCATCATTATCATTCAATAATTATTTATTTATTTTATACACAATTTATCTGTTAGCAGCTATTATTATTGAAATTATTTTTTAGAATTTTGTTTTTATGTTACTGTAGGTATTTTTTGTTGAAAAAACAACATTCGAATATTTATTTGTATTGTATTAAAAATAAGCTCTGCACTGCAATATTATCATTTTTATTTTCTCTTGAATATTCAAGTTTTAATATACGGTTTCTGTTATGTCTTAAATAGGTAATGAAATACTTCTGTATAATTCATCAACCATCTTGTATTGAAACTTATTACAGAATGACTTGTTATCAACAACATAAATTATAACTAATGCAAAATCATATGTATTCTAATCATCTGATATATGGCAATCCTCCCCCTCTAATTGAGTTGTCTTATCTGGTCGCAATGTCTTTTGAATACTTCATCTTCTGTCCTTACAAGGTATATAACTTTTCCAATATTTTTATCAATTATTCCTGACACCCATTTTTTTCCTGAACTGCTGGAGTAATTTTTTATCAACACCCTTTGACCTTTTTGGAAAACTCTTTTTGGTGCTTTATTTCCTTCCTGTGCTTGAAAACCTTGTTCGGTTAACAGATCTATGTTTCTCCAGTAACAGTAGCTTCTAGCTAGCAGTTTCATTTTGGTCATACCAATATGACCGGCATGCAGCTCATTTAGAACTTTTTCTGTGCGTATTTCGCCAATTCCTGGATTGAAAATCTCTTGAAATTCTGTGAGAAGTTTTTCAAGTTCAATTGATGTGTTATTATTACTTTCAGCATATTTGATATCAGCCCAATCTATTTTAACTTCTCGGAGCCATTCACGACCAAAAATCGGTTCTACATTTTGTTTCAGAACGTACAGCTTACCATGAAAACTGAAATTCTTATATTTGCATTCAACAAAACAGATTCCTGCTGGTTTAATAATTTCCCCCGTGTAAGTTCTCATTTCAACAGCTGTCTTGAACAGGCGTTTATTTATATTAAGTTTTTGGAAATCGGTGTATGACAAAGAACTCAATGCTGCACCTGTATCAAGTTCCATGTTCAAACTCTTCCCTTCAATTTTAACTGTAACCATAAATTTATCAGTAATGGCCGGTGATGTTCCTACTTTATGAATTTCATGATTGTTATCGTCATTAACTTCCGTTTCAATCATATTTGATCTTGAATAGTCAGATTTTCCTGAAGGGTTTGTTTTGCTGTATGATAAGCATACAGCAGCAACGTGTCCTACCTTGTTACATTTCTTGCAAAATTCATTAATAAATTTACAAGTTTTTGCTATGTGTCGGTTACTCCCGCATCTGTAACATTTACCTTTTAGATCTTTGAAGGTAAATGGCTCTTTTCTTATATTTTTATATTGATCATTAACTTTGGTTACCTTGGATTGTTCATTTACGTAATTAATGTCATTTCGTGAATTTTCGGTAAAGTTGGCATGTTTGGGTTTTATTGTACAACTTTCCAATCTTGATTGCTCCATTAATACAGCCGTCTCTACAATTTCCTTGAACGACTGATTCTTATCCTTCTCTTGCAGCAATCTCAATCTAACCTCATTGTCCCTCAAGCCTCTAATAAATTGCATCTTCAAGAGCATTTCGTTTACTGAGTGCTCACAGTTGTAGCACTTGAAGTTACAATTTATTGTTAGACGTTTTAACTCTTGTGCGTAAGCTGCAATATTTTCATCCATATCTTGCGTTTTACTTATAAATTTGTGTTGACTAGCAACCGTACTTGGAGCTGGATTCAAACTGTTTTCCAATATATCCGAGATTTCTTCATATGACTTGTCACCTGGTCGTTCAGGAGCAATTAAATCACATAACTTTTGATGTAAGTCTGGAGTAAGTGTGCTAATAAACAGCTGAACTTTGATTTTCAAATTGCTAATTTTTCTTAATTCTACAAAATTCTCGAATCTTAATAAAAAATTTCTGAATGTTTCATTTTCGGAATAAGGTGTAAAACTTACGTTAGTTGTCGATGTTTCTGTGCTTTTCAACTCTCTTACTTCTGCTGCTGGTCTTACTGTATTATTTTTGTTAATCTGTTGTGTTATTAGTTCCTCCAATTTTGTTCGTGTCTCCATGTATTCACTATCTATTTGCCATCTGTACTCCATTTCAGTTTCTAGCTCCTCTTCTTTTGTGTGCGAGTCTATTTCTTCTTGGACCTTGTTGTAGTTATTCCAATACAATTCAAGTGTATTTACCTTCACCTTGATTGCTGCTACTGTTAGATCTTCATCGAACCATTTCTTTGTTCGTGTGATTTGGCCTTTAAGCACAGCTCTACTCTTCTTTAGTTTCTCCATTTCTTTTTCGTCCATTTTAATCTTCGTCGCCAATTGTTATGTCTTAAATAGGTAATGAAATACTTCTGTATAATTCATCAACCATCTTGTATTGAAACTTATTACAGAATGGCTTGTTATCAACAACATAAATTATAACTAATGCAAAATCATATGTATTCTAATCATCTGATATATGGCAGTTTCTTTTTTATTTTTCTGTTTATACATTAGTTTAACTTGGTAACTATTTCAGTCATAGTATTGTCATAGTAACAGTAAATATACAAACTTGAATAGATAACTCAATCAACTTATTTTTACGTCTTGTGAACAGTGCAAATAATAGCTTTCTGACGTTCTGCTATGTTATAATGAGTTGCCGAGCCTGGCTCGGCTCGGAAAACGTCCACTAACTAGCGAGTCCCAGCCGAGCCCAGCCGCGCTTGTAGCCCTGCGCGAGTCTGGCTGGGCTCGGCTCGGCTCGGGAGAAAAGAGCCCACTAACTAGTGATTTTCTCCCGAGTCCGGCTGGCCGAGTCTTACTCGCGAGCCAAACTCGCTAGTGTGTGGGCCCCTTAATACCCATCTTAGTTTTCTGACAAAACTTCGTTTTTTTTGGAGGATGAAGCCCACATAGGTCTGAGACCTGTGCTTGGGTAATGAGTTGGATGATGGTGATCGATGAGCTGGACCTACAGTTTTAAGTGGGTTCCGAACCACCGGGAAGTTTCCCGAAACTTAAGACTTTTAACAAATTACATAGATTTTATTTTTTTCATTTTCTCTAAGATATTTACGAGGGATTTATAAGCGTTAATTGTATGGAAGGCCTACTGTAGTATGGAAGGATTCCTTAATGATAGAACATTATGATAGCTGATGTGATTGCAGTTATTTTGACCTTCAATGTAATGTTTTATGACATTGTTGTACTGTAGTCAGATATTGTTAGGCTAAACTTTGTTCATTTGACTAAATTAATTTGATGTTATTATTTTTTAATGTTTCTATCTATTCTTTATTCTTCATTCATTTTAATTAGTTAAAACTATTGTGTATGTTTTGTGGAGTGCGGTTTTGGGCTTTGCCTGTCGCATCCACATGATGTAATAACATTTTTTGTTTTAATAAAATTGAAATTGAAATATTGTGGTACACTTTACTTTGCATACTTTTGTTGTTCTGTTATATAGCCTATATTTGACTTGATTAATCTTATATTATTATTTTTTAGTGATTGCACCTTGTAATATGATGAAAATGGTCTCTCACGTGATTAAAATGGTTTGATCGCCGAACTTTCGGGCTTTAAAATCTCAAACAAAATTCAACATTATATCTACTTTCTTTGGACTGTTAGTGCTACGTTTTCAAAGTGAACTTCTAAATTGATATTTTTGTTTTAGAAAGAATCAGTAATTTATTGTACTAAGCAAAATTTCTAGTTTAACTTGGACATAACCTAAAATTTGGATTTTTCAGTTAAAAATTTGTAAAGAAAACAGTAGTGGGCTGTACCTGTTTTACCTTTACTTGAAGGTGTTTTTTGTAATACTTGAAATAAATAGCTTATTGACTTGGCCAATTCATGCATTGCTTTTATGGCTCAATAAAGCTGATTGGATTTTATGAATTTGTTACTTTCTGGCTTTATTTGAACAATGAAACTTTTCTTATTTTTTGTTTACTGCCTCCATATTTCTTGTAACCAAATTACTTCACTTTTTTCAATTTTCAATTTCAATTTATTTATTAACACACATCCCAAAAAAACAAACATAACAATACAATAATACCACATAATATGTATAATACTCAATAAAAAACAAGAAGGCTAAAAGATAAGGAGTTGTGGTGTAGAAAAGAGAGGGGATTAGAAGGTCTTCCAACTAAGGAATAGTTACCCATTTAATTCTAAGGTTTACTCTAAATTTATATAACTGAAAGATCAATCCATTTTATTTATCTATTTATTACAAAACACAATCAAGTAAAGATACAACAGGCCCAGCGCACTACTGCTTTCTTTACAAACTTTCAATTTAAAACAATCTAAACTTTAGATTAAGACAAAGCTCAACTAGAAATTTCACTTTGAAGTACAATTACTGCTTCTTTCCAAAACATTAATAGTAATCTAGATGTTCACTTTGAAAATGAAGCACTAAACCTGTCCAATAGTCCAAAGAAAGATAATAAAATTTAGAATTTTGTTCAAGATTTTAGAGCCGAAAATGTAGAAGCACAGACAAACAATTAAAATTTCCTTATTCTATGGTAGAAGTCAAGTCAATTCAATCACATGTTTTTCGAAGTCATAACTTCACGATCAGCCCATTCTTAAGATAAATAACAGATTTGAGATTCTAGCTCCATAGAAGATGAAATGAGATGCAAAAACAGTACACTATTTAAAATAAAATTCCAAGCATAGAAATAACAATCAGAACAGGCTACCATCCGCTAAATCCTATCTTATCTCCATGCCATTTAAACAGAACAATAATATAATTATCATTCATATCCTGGTCAAGGACTATTCTCAAACTTGAATGTCGAATTTTTCTGACGCATTCTCATGCTTCGTTCATATTTTTTTTTTTAATTTTTATTTCTGATAAAGCCCACATGAGTCCGAGACTTGTGCGTGGGTAATGAGGTGAATGATTACACATAGATGCCAGACGGAGGAGCGGGATTCGAACCGACGACCGCTGAAACGACAGCAAGTTGAAGTTGCGACGCCCCAAACAACTGCGCTAAGCGGCCCGCCGGTATAGAATATTTTAAACGCTGAAAAATGCTGAACGGTTCAATTGCCTAATGTGGTCAATTGGAAACATGTATGAAAAAAACAGAAGCGATTACTTGCCCGTATAGACTTGATAATATCGAGAGGCAATAAAAGAACAAGGAAAGGAGATACTGAATGATTGAAATAAATGAAGGATAGAGATAGCAGAGTGAGAGAAGGAGAGGGATTAAATTATGAATGTGAGTACAGCACCATTCACTCTTGGAACATGTATGATTGAGGCCAATCATAATGTCATATTCAAATTCAGCTACTTTTACTTATTTCAAGAGTTCTTGAAAGTGGATGCAGTTCTGCATCATAGCCGAGTAAAACGGTGGAATTGGGACTGCATTCTCTAGTAAAGTGATAGTTCTTTTGGCAAGAATCCTTTTAGAAATGGAATAAATTTCATTTTATAGGTTAAAACCCACAGAACTAGAATCTGTCTTCACAGGTGCCATCTGTCACTATGGACTGTAAACATTTCGTTAAAACAATTATTAGTGAAGTGATACGGTAGTTCATTTGGCAAGAATCCTTGCAGAAATAGAATAAATTTAATTTTATAGGTTAAAACCCACAGAACTCGAATCTTGTCGTTACAAGTGCCATCTGTCACTATGGACTGTAAAAGCTTCGTTACAATATTATTAGTGAAGTGATAGTTTATTTGGCAAGAATCCTTGCAGAAATGGAATGAATTTCATTTTATATGTTAAAAACCACAGAACTCGATTCTTGTCTTTACTAGTGTCATGCGTCAATACGGACTGTGAAAACTGTGTTGAAACGATTATTGAAATAGTTTATGACAGGCAGTGGCGTAGCCAGGGGGGGGCCCATGGGGCCCGCCCCCCCCCCCCGAAATTTTAGAAATAAAAAATTCTCAAATAACTAATAGATAAGGACTTATTAAAGCCGAAGGGTTCTATCTGTTTTGTTGTATTATAACGAACAGATTACAGAAACCCTGTTTATGTAATGGAATATAGCTACATTTATAGTCAGATTAATGCATTTTTCAAATTTTTCCTCAATATTTACTCATATAGAAACTTGCTAGGTGCTCAAATGGATAATTTTGATTTAAAATGAGCTACGAAATCGAATAAAACATGTTAGAAAACTGTGACTACCATAATTATTGAAATATTACATTAAATAAAATGCAATTTTCAAGTTTGAAGTGGATTACCTTTGTTAATTATTGATAAACCACCTTTTTGAATAAACTCATCTTGTAGAAAATTTAGTTTTGAAGTTAAAATTCAGTATAACCCACTAGCCTAAACTCACCCAAAGTTCATAAAATCGGGATTTTATAAATGAAAACACACAAACAAATGCAAGTTCTATGCAAGCGTGTAAAATCAGTGTGCTATGATAAAAAAAATTCCGATTTCATGAACTTTGGGTTGGGTGCGTTTTAGGCTAATGACATCAATTATATGAAACTTATAATAATTTGTATTAATTTTGAGATTCAGTACATAAGTTAAGTATGATTAGTTCCAAATTCAAGGGTTTTGACTCAAAATAGTCACAGATATCGGTATATCAAACTTTATCATTTCAAACCTGGCCACCTATAGGTTCTTGGGTAGTAATTTTTCAAAACTTTCTTTTGAACTTTAGAGCCTAACAAGTTGTCTAGATTATCTTTTCACACCACTGAATTTAAAAAAAATCCGGACCCTCCTATACTCCAGACCCCCCTATATCCGCCCCCCCCCCAAAATTTGATCCTGGCTAAGCCACTGCCCACACACCCCCTTGGTGAGCCCCCCCCCCCGAAATCTAATCCTATGACAGGGCTACTTTCTAAATTGAGAAGTACCGGAGCTGAGACTTACCGGGATCCCGGGATGGTCCGCCGGTATGGAATAACCCTCCAGTAAAATGTATCCTCCCCGGAAAATGCTTGGAAATTACACTTGAATTGGTGCATTTTAAACGCATTTGAGCATGGTTAGTAATGCACATATAATATTACATAATATACAAAATAACAAGCTAATTCAGATCTGGTTTAAAACAAATGATTTTATTATCGATTTAGAGCGTCACAAGAGGTACCGGAGTTCCGCTCCGGTGTGCTCCGGCTGGAATTAAGCCCTGGTTTATGATAATAGAGAATTTACGAAAAAAGAAGCATTCAACGGTCGAATTGGGACTTTGTATTCTAAAGGGAAACGAAAGTTCTTTTGGCAAGAATCCTTCTGGAAATGGAATAAATTAAATTTTAAATTTAAAACCACAGAACTCGAACACGTTTCTGTGTTATAAACCACACAACTCGAATCTTGTCTTTACTATTGACATGTGGCAATATGGAGTTTGTAAAAAATATGGAATGTAAAATATGGTTGAAACAATAATTATTAAAATAATTTTTTATTATGGCATATTTGCGGAAAATGAAGCAATGACTACACAATAACTCCTCCTCCTCCTCATCATTCTTCTTCTTCTTCTTCTACTCCTCTTCCTCATCCTCCTCCTCTTCCTCCTCCACCTCCTCATCTTTCTTTTCCTCTTCCTCCTCCTCCCCTCCCTCTTCCGCCGTCCCCTCCTCCTTTCCATCTCCTCTTCCTCCTCCTTTTACTACAACTGCTCTTCCTCCTTTTTCTCTTCCATCTCCTACTCCTCCTCCTCCTCTTTCTCTTCCATCTCCTACTCCTCCTCCTCCTCCTCGTCGTCTTCCTCCATTTTCTCTTTCTCCTCCTCTTCTTCTTTTCCTCTTCCTCCTCCTCGTCCCTCCCCCTTACTCTTCCACCGTCCCCTCCTCCTTTGCATCTCCTCTTCCTCCTCCTTTTACTACTACTGCTCTTCCTCTTCTTTCTCTTCCGCCTCCTACTCCTCCTCCTCCTCGTCTTCCTCTTTCTCCTCCGTCTCCTCCTTCTCCTCATCTTCTTCTCTTCCTCCTCCTCCACCACCTCCCTTTGCTACTCCTCCTCTTTCTTTTCCTCTTCCGCCTCCTCCTTCTCCTCCTCTTTCTTTTCCTCTTCCGCCTCCTCCTTCTCCTCCTCGTATTCTTCCTCCTCCTACTCTCCTCCTTTACCTCATCTTCCCACAACTCATTCTCCTCCTTCACCCTTTCCTCCTCTTTTTCCTTCCTCCACCGCATCCACGTTCATAGTTCAATTCCTTTCATGGCCGTCTCTTCCAGGCAGTGTCTACAGATGAAGGCCTAATGATAGTAGTTGGTTAAAGCGCAATTGAGTAATGAGGCTAATTAAATAGTCTATGACCTAGTAGGCGATAGTATAGGCGATAGTTCACATCAATCCCGTACCTGCACTACGCCGGATAATAGAATAGCAATGCAGTGACTGGGCAAGAAACCTGAATATATGAAGCTCTGAGCCTTCAGTCTAAACCCTGAGTCTTGACTCTGAATTTACGACGTCTCTGAGTTTTGAGTCTGAATAAATGATGCTCTGAGTCTCGAGTCAGCTCTAGAGTCTGAATATATGAAGCTGTGTCTCGAGTCAGCTCTAGAGTCTGAATATATGAAGCTGTGTCTCGAGTCAGCTCTAGAGTCTCAATATAAATAAATATGAGGCTAAATGACTAAAAGGAGTGACAGGGAGACTCCAGCGCCAAGCTGAAGAAATGCATGTCAGGTTGACGGCCTTGAGATAGTATTCTTTAATGACCACTTTTTCTCTTTCTACACCCAAGATGCCGCACCTTTTAAATCTGTTCACCTGGCGGATAAACGTAATTATTGAACCCATCAGTTAGAGCCATGTATTTTTTCATCAGATGCATTCGATTGGTTTGCAATTAATCAAACCCACTACTTTCATGAATGCTGATGCAAAACAACGTTGAATCTCTTTCATAATAGATATATATATATTGAAATATAATAGTAAAGATAAAGATAGAGATAAAATATCATTATATATATATTCAATATACATTGAATAAATAAATAAATTTTATTGCTGCAGCTCCTGAGGTCTTCAGGAGCATTACAAAAGTTACAGTTTCACACAATATCCCAACTCTACAATGGCTCACTAAACATGGCAATCCTATTGTCAATCTCAATATAGTTATGTTATTTTTGCAACATTTTTTGATTTCGAAGGAATCATTAACAACTTGAAGACATTAGATGATATTACTATTAATAGTAATATTAAGTAACAAGTTCACAAAAACAGCTAGAATTATTTTAACACAAAAGTCTGATAAAATGATTTTTAATAGATATTTAAAAATAATACCACTTAAGATTTAAATAAATGTATCAAAACATAAAAAATGATGTATCCAAAATCATAAGCTCTCATTCTTTAGACTACTGACATTATTTATTTTTATTTCGGTTTTCTTAGGATTATCCTATAACAGAGGTTAGTTTTTTAAAAAATAAATTAATGTGTAGTGTTTTATTATATGTACATTGATTGCAAAGATTATTGTACATATATTGTACACTGCTCTATTTATCGAAATCTCTAATTACATTTTAATTACTTTGATCAAGTAATTTTTTCACCATCTATAAAGTCTAACTTTTCTCCTGTATCTGTATGTCATTCTTGTGTTAATCCCATGGTAGAGGAGATATTCTTTATTCTTTCTAAATACTAAATCAATCAATCCCCAATCATTCAGCCACTGTAAGGTTGCATTTTCTGTGAACATTAGCCATAATAGCCTACATCATGAGAAAGATCTCACAATCATTGTAAATTCCTGAAAGATGTAAGTTTTTACCTGTCAAAGTTTATCTATCATCTATTCAGTTACAGAGTAACTGAATTTGAAAATTCTGTTCTATAACTCTCGTAAATGAATTAATAAACAGGTTTTTATTGTGAAATCAATGTTTTCAAATCCTGTCATGTTCTCTAATCCAACTGCTCTTCTTGTCATTCAACTCTGTCTGTTCTCTGTTAATCATTTTCTTCTAATTCATTTCTGTTTTCTTCAGTTTATCATTGGCTTCTGATACTTTAATTTCTTAGTTCTTTCCTTTTATAATAACAATGAACCTTTATACTTGATACTTTTCTTTTTATTGTACTGGGAACACATAGAAAACAATTATTACCTCATGAAAAACTCAAACAGATAATATAAAAAGCGTAATAACCATGATCTTTTAATAGATAGGCTATTCAAATTTTTCAGTTGAAAATTTGTGAAGAAAGCATAGTCCGTTGTATCCTTGCTTAATTGTGGTTTTTAATGAATAAATAAATATTATATTGATAGATAATGACTATTTATTAAATTGATTTATTCTATCGACAAAAACGATTGATGTATCATCATTTTCAAGATAATACATCTAAAATTCTGCAATGAGTGGACACTAATTCGTAAAACACTGCTACATGATTTTCACTATCAGTGCCTAATATTTCATGATATTGCTCTAAATGTTCTACCAGCAATATCAGAAGATGAGGTGAAGTACATAATATTATCCTAGTACCAATAGTTGTAAGCGATATACTATGAGTTGAACTACATTGTATCCTAGTGCCGGTACATTGTAGTTGTAATTTGATAAAGCGACTTGTTTTGTTTGCTGAACGGAAATTCCACGTTATAAAGCCAAGAGGTAAAACACTGTCTGACCACAAATTGCAGGTTAAAGCTGCAAGCATGATCATAGTTATTACGCTTATCGAGTTCATCTCTTTTACTCATTCCAACAATAATTCAGCCGGAGTTGCACTGGCACTAAACTGCTGAAATAAAGAGAGAAACCGCAAACTGCAATGTAATATTCCCAAGAGCCTTTTGACCCCAAACCGCCATGAATGCATGAATTAACTTCGAAACCCAAAATATTGATTAAGAAAAACCGATAATTATACATTGTACAAGTTCATATGCATGATGATGATTACAGGATAAAATTAAATAAATTTGGAAGTCTCTTCGGTCACTAGCTAAGAAAACAGTTAACTATTGATCGCGATAGATTCAAAAAGGTATGCTCTAAGTTCGGATTTCTTGGAGAAAATATATTTTCTGAACTCTCACGATTCAAACTAACAATTTCAATATAGGCTATTAAAAAATACATTTGGAAGACATTTCTTCATTTTTTAGGAAATTAATCAAAAATTGAACTTTTACAATACTTGGATGCAATTTTATCAACAAGTCGATTTAATTTAATTTTATCTACACAATTATTTAAATTGTCTTGTTTTTTTAGGAAATTAATCAAGATTTTATTTTTACAGCATTTGGATGTAATCTTCAACAAGTCGATTCAACTCAATTTTATTGATACAAATTTATATTGTTTTTGATCAACAGGTCAAAAGTTCCATGAGTTTGACAGTTGGATAATTTTTATACAAACATCTCATCAAATCTATATATTATTATTTTCTTGAGGATGACGCCGACCTGAGATCTGTGCGTGGGTAATGAGTTGGACCTACAGTTCTGGGTGGGTTCCAAACCACCGGGAATTGATTTACAGTAGAGAGCAAAAATACGCTGGCCAATCCAATCGGTCACCCTTACAAAGAGGGCCCAGGAGAACGTATCTTATCTTTATTTGACTGAATAGATACCTGCTACAGCTCACGGCTTCCACTTCCTTAAACTTATTATAGTTTATTGTAATTCTACAATTTTCTTTTTACAAATGCAACATTTAGCGCTCGAATTTCCTGATTCTTTCCCCTTTATTACTTTTTAACAAACTGTAGACGACATCCATTCCTGAATCTAAAAAAAATTTTATACATATAATGTATAATTTTACCAATTCGATTTAATTTAATTTTATTGATACGGTTATTTACATTAAGCAGAGTGTTCTAATGATTTCAACTAACCTCATTGAACAATATTTTCTCAAATTTCATTTATTATCATTAATGGCAAAAAATAACGTTACTTAATCAATATCAATGAAATAGCAGTAGTAAATAGAGTAGGCATTCTACAGTAACAATTCGTCTACCTCGCGTGCTTGAGTATAACCGTTTCCTCTTGATGAAACGCAGAAGTTCAATTTGCTACAGGGAAACGCACTCAACTCCATTGTTTACTCGAGAAATTTCTGCCAATGTTGCATGTAAATGAACAATAGTTTCATTCTATCTGAGAGAATATTTTCCCCATGGAAGAAATACATTATGATCTTATTTTTAACAGTACAAACAAATTTTTTCTTGACTTTGTCCTAATATCTGTGGTTGAGATGTGAGATCGGACAAATTTAACTAACAAAAAAAAAAGATCGAAGTAATAATAATTCGTCTATAATTCGATCCATAAATGGTTGCAATTGATCTAAAATTTTTAATTTCAGTGGGGAATGCAATAATTATATTAGCTGATGTGAAGTAAGCTCGTGTATCAATATCTATACCTACAGTTAAAATGTGATGGGATCAAACAATGAGACGTTGCAGTTGTAGAGAAATTTTGCATTTTGTTGCAATGAGAAGCTTGTTTGCATGATCTGTACAATTGCATAATATACCATTAAAAAGAATGGGAAAAGTGGATTTGCTTGGGATAAAAATATTCTGGAGCTGGAGATCCTATTTAGTGAAATTTGGTGCAAGACTTCGTGTCTATTACTTGGGAAAGTACAATTACTTATTTCGTAACTGCTTTGTAGAGAATATAGTTTAAATCTACAGATCTACATAATTCTTTCAGCAGAGCTAAGTCCCATTAAAATGAAACTTCAATGAAATTATCATAGCCCCATTCATAAAAAACGAGAGATTCTTGTCACACCAATATCGATCAAATTCAAACTAGAATACAGAGCAGGTTAATTTATAAATGTACAGTATCTCCTTGGACTAATACTAAATTACTACTAAAGTTACGAATACTGAGGCTAATTTAATGGGATGGAGCCCTATAGGCTGAACCATGCTACATTGCAACTTTCTGATTGTTGATGACTGAGACGTCATCTTTTACAACAGGCAAAGCAAATTACACCCATAAGAGGGCGTGTGTTGAGTCAGTCTCAGCCATCAGCCAATCAGAGAGATCCCAACAGTATTAGTCTATGTAGAGTATGTATGGAGTACTGTTTTATATGTAATATTATGTAATTTTTCAAACGGGGCCTATACAAATTTTAAATTGTTTGTCTTTGGCAATAAATGAATTTGATTTGAACTTGCTCAGTATTTTAGTTTTAGTTTGATTGAGATTGAGAATGGCATGACTATGAAAACTATACTATTTCGTCTCTTTGTAATAAATGTGATTGCTACAATATCAAGTCTTATTGATTATGGATATCTACTATAATATCACAATTATTAAAAATATTATGGAGAAGATTGAAGATTTCGTAAAGAAACTAATTTTGGATATTATAGTTTATTTATTTAACATTTATTGGCATATGTTTATTCAACATTTATTGTTTTTTTTATCTTAGATTTCAAGTAGATGACATCACCTATAAGGTGATGTCAGGTCGCCTACACTTATGTTCTGAGCCTGAAATTTAGTGATGTTTATTACTAATTGATGTATTTTATGTAATTTACTAATGAATTACAAATTAAAATAAGATTTAACGAAAATTACATTAAATGAAATAGATTTATCAACACTTAAAGCTCCAATTCAATAAATTAAACAATAGTTTAAAATTTAAATGTTATAATTAATTAGCTGTTTGCAATTTCTCGACTGTATTTCATTTTACAATCAGAACTCTCAAGCAACACGATCTATCTTAAAATGTACAATTATTGCTATGATATTCTTGATTAAATTTTTCATGTTTTCTATGACATTATTTTTGTTTATTTATTTATTTATTTTTATAATTATTTATATTTTTGTAAAACACAGACTTGGCAGTGGGTTTAAAGGGAATAATTGCATCAACACAACTCTGCATCATTGGAAAACAATATTTGCTCGAATAATAATAATAATAATATTAATGATAATGTTTAATGAAATTTTAACCACTTTTGTTACAGATTCTCCTGTTGAATGCGGTCTTCTAATACCGGAGGAGTTGCCTTCCTTCCTATCACTACTTTATTCAATTGTGCCACCTCTTAGAATAGGTAAGTGAGGATTAGTTTCATTTATTTTCTTTACTTACTTTAAGTCGCTATTTTAAATTTGGATCGAGATCAGTTTAATTGAACATAAAACGAACATTTTCAATCAAACAGAAGCTGTTTCATCTATTGCACTACTATAGATTAACCCACCTTAAAATAATAACCAATTATCAGTATAAGTTACAAGTTAGTTATTAGACAAATTAACAAAACAAAATTGTTTGTGGGATGTTGAGATTCACCAGCCGTAAAATAATTACCAATTAGAAGTACAAGTTACAAGTTAGCTATTAGACAGATGAACAGAACAATAATGTTTGTGAGCTGTTGTCAATGTTGTGATGTTGAGATTTACCAGTAAAATACTAATTACCAATTATAAGAAGCAAGTTAGCTATTAGATTAACGGAACACCGTTTGTGGGATTTTGATCACACAAATCAGTCTCACAATAGCGAATATCATTGTTACTTCATTGGTTAATGAGCAATCGTCATTTTCGCATGAGAAACTGTTGGCATTAATAATTGATAGTTACAAAAACCAATTACCAGTTAACAATGACACCAAGAGCTAAACTGGCAGCAGGTTGTATATCTACATTTCACTTGTATAGCTGTTTCACGACTGAGTCGTGACAAGCATCTATCTATTGGCATTTAGAATAGCTGAGAAACCACAACGGTAAATATAGAATGGTGAAGACGTTATGGGAAGCAATAGTCAGATTCAATAGACACAAACTATTAGAGAAAGAAGTTTTGTTACATATATCTAACACAATTTAAAATAACAAATCTTGATCAATATAAAATGAACATTGTCTCCAATATTCTGGAGGTTCTGATGGCGCTGTTGATTGGAGCGCTTGTCTGTGATAAGATAAGGGCTTCTGGCTGGCTTCGTTTCCTACAGCCTTGGGTTCGAATCTCATTCAGCTATTCATGTTTCTCATCATTCACCACATTACCCAAGCACAAGCCTCTGGACTCGTGTGGGCATCAACCGCAATAAATTTTTTTTTTTTTAAATAGCACAAATGTAAAAATTTGTAGGAGATAGCCTAAGTCTAACTAGAAACATTTTAAAGTTAAAAAAAACTCAACAAAATCGCCAGAGATCTAAGAAGACGGTAATGCTGTCTCATTGATTTCCATTTGGACAGATTTTTGAGCTCAAATATGAGGTGAGTGCTTGTATTTCAATGAAGTTTTTAGTTTAACAAGTAACAGTGCAGGTTAAGGGTAGATTTTTGAAAATTGATTGCGAATGAACAACTGAACCGATTTGGTTACATCAATTGCCGTAGAATTTCATACTCTTCAATTTCAAATTGAACAATATCTTCAACACGGTAGATAGTTTTCAAGTTTTAGGCGATAAACTGAAAAAAGGGCCAAATTTGGGGGGTATTTTGCCCCGAAAAGTTCTGCACAAGCAAGATTTTTTCGCAAACTTGGGGGAATTTTTTCGGGGATGCCTAGAGTGGATTAAAAAAATCAAGCTTTTTACAGGACGGCCTTTTTTTTATTTAATTTGCGTGGGCTATAAACCGAAATGGCAATGGGAGACTCAACAGAATATTCCATGAAAAATAATCTCGTACAATAAAATACATTGAAAATCTATAACAATGTTATTTATTTCCGGATTTCTTGATCCATAACGATCTGCGATGTTAATATCAACTTTTTATGGTAAATTCAATGACTTGCAGTCAATTTTGCAGGCCTTTGAAGATGAGTCTCCATGACTCGAAAAAGTTTGGCCTGAAGTGAGTTAAAATATGATTTATTCTGAATTGAAATGAACTGCAAGTCATTGAATTTACCATAAAAAGTTAATGCTATTTAAATTGGGAAAAAAATTGAAAAATTTTATTTTTATTTAGTACTGATCCATACTTTTCGCACACAAGCAATGCCGTCTATTTCAACGCTGTTAACAGCATCCTGCAACAATATTGCCTTATACTGGACTTGAAGTAGCGAAAGTTGCAGCTGTTTTCAGCATTGAGTAGCAGCAGAGTTGTGAAACGCTCTTCCTCAGTGTGATCGCGCGCATTAATTAATTAGTCAACATGCAACCAGAATGCAGCTCGCCATTTTTCTGATTATACAAATTCTTCCAGTTTTAATTAATTCATAAAACGGCCTTCTTACTACTAACACCACTATGACACAGATCTGGTCCAAATTTAGTGCTTTAAGAGTTGTCCGGTGACTTAAAAGGTGTCAACTCGTTAACGCGCCAATCAACGACGGTGAATTTGGACATTATTATCTAGCCACAGACAGTATTTCCTTAGCAATTAGATGGACTTGGCAGATAAGTCTCCTAAAAGCTCAAATTCCTGGGAATATCTAACTTGATTTCAACATCACCTACTTGACATCATATTTATAGATATCGTAATTACCTTGGCTAATCGTAGGAAAGTAGCATTTAGTTTCACATAATTTGAAAAAGAAAATTGTAATTTTAATTTTTGTTATTTATTTTTTATATTTATTACTAAAATTATTAGTAAGTATAAATTACACTAATCTCAGTGTATTGAACATTATTAACACGTCATTATTTTTAAAAAATTTGAACAATCAATAATCTATAACAAGCCTTTTTTCCACTAAGTGTCAACAGCTGACTGGAGATTGGAATACCGTATTTTTATTTGTAATTTGACGTTGGCTATGATAGTAATTTTTGTTCGAGGATGAAGCCCACATAGGTCTGTGACCTGTGCGTGGGCAATGAATTGGATGATGGTGATTGATGAGCTGGACATACAGTTTTAGGTGGGTTCTGAGCCACCGGGAAGTGATTTACAATAGTAATTAATAGTATGTCTAAATGTTATGGCGAGGTGAATTTGATGCAAGAGTGATTCGTCCTCATCTGGCCTGAAAATACTAGTTTTTCTGGGAATAATTTATATTAACTTTTCATGTGAAATTTAACGACATGCAGTCAAATATTATTTGACTGCATGTCGTTAAATTTCACATGAAAAGTTAATATTAACAACGCAGATCGTCATGGAACAAACAATCCAGGAAATAATTTATAGTTGCCAAAATACAAATATGTGCCACTATTCAATCAGTCTATCACTCTCGTAATTATTGATTAATATTTCATCAGTTTTCAAGATTTCTCAGGTCATTTTCCAACAAGAATTTATTTATTATCATGCCATATTAAATAAGTGCATCATTTCAACTGTATTTGATACGTTTACTAAATGGTAGACCTATTTGCCTTTTCATGAAGTACCACTGTATTTATTTTGGATGTAATCGGTATTTTGCGACAATGTATTCCTGTATTTTTATTTGTAATTTGACGTTGGCTATGGTATAGTGATTTACAATAGTACGGTAATTAATTTGACGTTGGCTATGATATAGCAATTTACAATAGTAATTAATAGTATTTACGATAGTAATTTTGACATCTCTGGTAGCGCAGTTGGTTGAAGTGCTTGTCTGTGATAAGATAAGGCTCTGGCTGGCTTCGTTTTCTGCAGCCTTTGGTTCGAATCCCATGGATGCTTCTCATCATCCACCTCATTACCCGCGCACAAGTCTCCAGACTCATGTGGGCATCATCCGCAATAAAAAAAATATTTCTTGAAATAAATTTGAATTGAAAAATGGTAAGGTGAAACTACCTGTAAGGGTCTCCCCAACAAGATAAGTAATTACGAAGAATATACAAGTAAAGTAGTACATTTCTTTTTTTTATTGACTCGGCATTAATTCACCCCTTATTCCCATTCAGTGTAACTATTTGTGCTCTATTTTTTAAATAACTAGCAAAAAGCCTCAATACTGGTCCACGGAACCGAATTTTTTCCAATTTCTCAAGCAGATTGACATGAGGGATGGTATCAAACGCTTCAGCTAAGTCCAGAAATACAAGATTTTTTATTCCTATTGAAATTAGATGGTATTTCCTGTACAAGTTCAGCCATGGCATCATGCTCAGTGCTATTATTTTCTTGAAAAATATTGGTATTTGCTTATTATATTAAATTTCCCAAAGTAGGAGGTAATTTTCTTAGATAAAAATTCAATAGTTTGGGATCAATATCAGGCAGGAGTCTTTGACGTTTACTGCCCAATATTTCCTGGATGCAGTTCCATGTCTTCTTGCTGTTCCCTTCACAAGATTTTAATTTTTTTATAAAAATCGAATTTTGCTGATTTTATAAGTCTATTTAGCAAGTTTCTATTAGTTTTATACTTTTCCTTCAACATACTTTTCCTTATAAAATGTTATGCCTAGAAAGTACTTTACTGAAGAAAATACACGTTGATAAAACTTTGAAAAGAACAGAGCAATACAGATGGAAACTGAAGACGTACAAATAGATGATGATTGCAAAGAGAATGAGTTAGCCAAAGACCCGAGTAAGAGAAAGAGGTCGAGCGACCATCACTTTCACTAAATAAAATCACGCCAGCCAGCACTAGCACTGTACGTACGCCCAACCGGCATTCAGCAGCATTACCGTATCTCTCTACTGACTCACACATGCACATACATGATGTCAACGTTATTATAGCCCACGTTCATCTCAAGAACGTAACAAAAAACATCTGTAATTATTGCATGCATAAAAATACAGCTTAGGAGCTATTCTTTTGAAATTGGTCCATCCAAATTGCTCCTTACAATCTCCAATCACACTTAGAAACTGGCGTAACAATAATTACTAGAAATCATAAATTCCAGCGTATCTCCTGACTAGGTTGAATAATAAATTGTGTCATTCAATTTTGTGGATCCAAATAATTTTTCATATCCATCTTTTATTTGAAGTTCTTTTGTAATTTTATATACAAATGCATTGTATTCATTGATTGGTTCAATAACAAAATTTATTTATTATTTATTAATTATTTATTTTATATTATTTTTCAAAATCACTTGATTTTTGTAAATTGATGAAGATAACTCAGCTTTTGCACTAGTATTTTCACTAATTTTATTATTTTCCAAGTATCAAGTTTAATGAATAATACTTTTGAAGGCACTTTTAGATATAACTTACTGTTTGATATACTAGACTCAGCTGTTTAAAAGTGCTACTTGTGGGACTATTAACTATGTCTATGTTTATTTTAACGTATCTCGGTGTAATCTAAATCTTTCTTAGTAATGGCGAAGGTGATATTGTGGAAGGTATCCATAATGAATAATAAGACGAAATTGTCACAACCACATTTATTAAAACTTCGAGAAACTAGTTTCGGTTGTTACACCATTACCAATCTCAATCAAACGGTTTGATAAACCGAAGTTTTAATAAATGTGGTTGTGACAATTTCGTCTTATTATTCATTACGTAATCTAAATCATTGGAGATTACCAATCTCCAATGGAAGTATAGCCGAGTGCCTTAGCAGATATCTGTTCAATCAGATATCTGGTCTAACAGAAAAGCTAACAGAAGAATTCTCTCTTGAGGCCCGTATTTATGAACGTGACTTACGTTGATCTAAGCACGAGTTATCTAAGACCGAGTTGTAAAGGCTCTATTACATTGAACGTGGTCACAAGCTAACCTAAAATTGTGTTGTATCATCAGGCACTAATAAACATAAAATAACATACATGAAAAGATAAAGATACTGTACTACATGTAAATTTACAGTTACTGTTAAGTAATTATAACCACACTAATATATTTTAAGTTATAATTTTCTGTTTTTCGAATTTGAATAATGAGCATTCAATGTCTTTATTGAATGCTATCTGCCAGCAGATCAACGAACTTCATCCATTCTTTTTTAGAAAGAGAATCCTATCCTAGTGCCAAAAAAATGTAAGGTTAGAGCTATAAAGTAAGTAGAAATAATTTCAAAAAGTCAAATATACAGTGAATTACATTACAATGGTGCAAAAATTGAATATGATGATTTTATTTTATTATTCTGAGCCGATGCTATACTAAAAAATGAAATCAAAATATGATGCAACACAACAATCTAAGAACGGCTTCAAGATAGCTCTGTACCTAGCTTGGCTAAGAACGGATTTGAGACTCCAATTATAAGCACGTCTTGGCTTTTAAGTTAAGAAGATGTTTAAGAAAGGTTCATGAATACGAACTTTATTCTAAGCTTTACTTATACTAGGTGAGTTTACTAGCTGAAAAGTGAGGTTATAAGTCGACCCAGTTGTCCCTGCAACATTTACGTAGTGTAAATTCTCATATTAGTGTAAATTAGAGTTGTTTAATATAAATTATTTATCAGGAGTCAGATCTTTAATTGTTGCGGGAGCTGGGTTGGCTTTTAGGGTTCCAGCTGCTCACTGGCTTGAACCTGTTAGTGTAAGTAAGCCTTATTGCCGCTAAGTCTGACTTAACCGATCTGACTTAAGTCGATCTTTGATAAGTCACGTTCATGAATACGGGCCTCAGAGATTATCTGTAAGAATCTCTAATCCAGAGTAATCTTTTTTCATTCCAATTCACTTTTTTAATGATAAAATTACACCAAATGGTACAAGAAATATCTTCCATGAATAAATATTTCTGACGTAGTTATCATATTGTTGTAGCCTGAATTTTTTATAATTAATTTTCATTGTATTGTGACGAATACAATTCATCAAAATTGATAACTTCAAGTGACCCGTTAAATATCATGACCCAGTGCACACAATTAGTTCAAATTTTATTCAATTATCCATCAAATTTAATAGATACACATGAGAATAAAGACAATGTTATTTATCTCTAATCAAGAGTATGTTAGAAGCCATATATTGCCTTCTTGATTAATGAGGTTAATGTAAAAAATTAATATGTATGACTCTCGTGATTAATTTCCTCTATGCTTAATTTATTCTCTCTCTACAACTATAATTTATCATATCCTTTATTGTCTGTCACTCCCTATCTTTATTTTTATTATTGTTCTCCCCCTCATCGCTTTTTATTTTTTTCCTCTTCCCTTACCTGTATTTATCCTTCCCTGTATTTCCTCTTACCCTTCCCTTACCTCTTCATCTTGTTTTTCCTCTTACCCTTCCCTTACCTCTTCATCTTGTTTTTCCTCCTCTTACCTTTCAAGGTAATTCGTTTATGAACGCTGCTTGTGCTTAATCAAGTTATTAAAACTTGAAATCTGAGAAAGTAGCAAGATCTCCATAAAAAGCTATTTGCATAAAAGATCAAGGCACTTGGGAAATGAAGAGTTTCAAATTATTATTTATGACCAAGCATAATAATTATCGATTTATCCATTATTAGCGATAACCGCTTCCAATTAAGGAGTTTTGTTACCATCCAGTTTTGAATGAGGGATAAAGCATGCTTCTAGACGGCTTCTAAAGTTGGCAACTAATTGCGAAAATCAGATAAAATTCAAACAAATCCAATCTACAGGTAGAATATTATAAAGTAATAATTAATTTGATTTTATTTGTTTTAGAAGAAAATATTTTTGTTGTACAATGATCACACTTCCTGGAAAAAGTTGTATTTCCAGGCCCCTTTGTTCATTGTGTTTTGTAATGGAAAAAAAATTCATTATTCATAATTCATAGATATCCCTCCTTTACACATTATCTATTTATCCTTAGATATTATTGTTTGATTAAATATTATTTGGAATTATATTTCACTATTATCAATTATATATTATAATTGTAAAAAAATTATAATGAACAAAGAACATGAACAAAGAGGCCTTAAATAATAATGATATTTATTTAATTATTAAATTAGGTAGGGTATTTATTTATAGATATCCAACCAATAGTTTTTTCTTCAAAATTATACTACTCTGGTTAATTACTTGTTGAGCTACTTGATTGAGATTTTTTTACTCCCGCATATTACTTTGAAAATTATTGAGGTCACATTGCTCCAAATCATATTACAGTATTTTAAAATCTAGTGCAATTCGAAATGTACAAAACCAAAATTTTTTCATTCATTATCTACACTAACTCAATGAGGTTCTAAAAAAGTTTTATTTTTTGAACATTTTCTGAGAGAATAGCAGGACGACATATAAAACATACAAAATTTGTGGGAAATGGCCCCTGAATGATCACGTTGTTCATTACAGCTGTATACTACTACTAGCTGGCCCGACGCGCGTTGCTGCGTACTCATAGAAAATTCTTGATTTTATTTTTGTCACCTCCCACTGAGGTTACATTTCAAATTTCAACCTTCTAGGACTATTAGGGAAGAAGTTAGTCCTAGGGCTCTTCCAACTGATCAGAGAGGCCTCCTTCGTTGTTTTCTTACACAGTAAGACCTTACTCTCTACCTCTCAATGAACATTTCAAATTTAAACCTTCCACGACTATTAGGGTAGAAGCTAGGTTTTTTATTTTATTATTCGCCACCTCCTACTGAGAATACATTTCAAATTTCTAGCTGCATTGGTTAACAGATGTCATCAACCCGGCATAAATACATTTCATCATACCCAGTCATGTTTCCTACATACTGCAAGGCTCCGACTGTACGGTATCCTACATGCAAAGTTTTTGCGTTCCAGACAGCGTAAATAACGCCGCTAAGGGGCCTGCCATATGATTAAAAACTGTTGACTTCTACCAGCTGTTCCTTTAAGCTGTTTGGCCGGCAAGTTCAGTAGGTTAGGTGAATGATGATTTGCAAAACACACAGACAGCTTGTCCATCGAAACAGCGTGTATAGCAGATCGAAAAATTTCAAATTAATTTATTTATTATATGTCAAATTATTTTCCATATGATTAAAAGATCCCAGTAAGCTAGCTAGCCATGTACCCGTGCTTTGCATAGGCAAAACTTTAACCCCCTAAAAACACCCCTAAAATTGCGAGTTTTGAAAAATCATTTCTTATTGCACGGTGAAATCCTGTAAGGATTGTTCATACGAAATTTCAAGTTCATAGGCCTAGTAGTTTTGGCTCTGCGTTGATGAGTGAGTCAGGGTATCATCCTTTTATAGATAGAGATATTTTAATATCAACTTCTTCCCTATTTATAATTTAATTTTCTAATAATTATTTTCACAAACTGATAGAATCTGCTGAAAGAAATCCAGTAATACAAAAAACTTGATTTCATTAAAAAAAATGTTAGATACCACGTTTAATGGCAGAAGCTTTTGCAATACAAAAGGCATTTTTTCTAAAACAATGGTTCAGTTTATGGGATACTTTACTGGCAATTTAAATTTTACATGAAACTTTTCGGTAAAATTCCATTTTAAATTTCGGAACTGAACGATTTAAATTATTTTGTTGAGACGTCTGCCTCTAGAAAGTACACATTCCTAAACTTTTCAGAAAAATTGCATCCACCGAATTTTTTGTTGACACACTAATGCATACCTGCCTCTACAAAGTACACATTACTAAATGCGTCAGAAAAATTGCATTCACCTAAAGGGCATGTTTCAAGAGATCCTGCATCAACGTCTATAATATAATTCCAATTTACCTCTACTGGAATTTTGTTGTAAGGTATAATTTCACTAACAAGGTAAAGTTGGAAAGGTTTCTATGCTCACCCTTACGAGGCAGTAGTTAATTGGCTGATTTAAGATAGAACTTTTGCGTAACATTTTCAAGCGCTGATAAGAACGGATGCACTGACGTAGAAGTAAGTAGTCGGTCACGATGCCAATAGCGTTCGAATTACGTTGAATAGTTGCCGCCTAATATCAATCGACTATCAACTTCTGAGTGCATGTGCCATATGTCCAGCGTAGAAACTGCAACATAATTATTCACTTTATTATCAGCCATCGGAAGGTACCATACATGGTGTGTTACTTTCATAACTATTATTAATGAGGTAAGTGACTTGAAGATAGGACACAGTGAATTGCTGTAGCTTAGTGATTTCAAAAAATATAGGATTATTCTTTGATATTGCGTTTGATGTGGGATTGTGATTACAAAAAATTATAGAAATAGTGCATTTGCTACAGATATAGAAGCGAAAGATATAGATATAGAAGCGATAGGACAAAGTGATTTGCTATAGATATAAATATAATTATAGATAGTGTTTGCTATAGGTTTCTGATTTGAAAAAAATATATAGTAATAGTGTCTTTGATATAGTGCTGGCTATAGATTTGTGAATTCAAAAAATATAGAAATGGTGTCTTTGATATGGAGTTTGCTATAGGTTTGTAATTTCAACAAATTTAGAAATAGTGTATTCGATATTTTGATTCATCTTCCAGTTGGTTCAGATTCCTCCTAAAACTGAGGAGCACCTTACATTCTTTATGATGAAAATTGCCAAACAACAAGAATAAAAATACAGAGCGAACTCAATTAGAAAATAAATAAATAAGTAGATTACAAGGCACCAACATTAAAAGCATAACTCAATAGGGAAGTGATAGCCGTGAGCCGTAGCAGGCATCTGTTCAATCAGATTAGATAAGCAGCGCTCTCCTGGGCACTCTCTGTAAGGGTGACCAGCAAAAGATACTCTGTTCTCTTCTGTAAAACCACTTCCCGGTGGTTCGGAACCCACCTAAAACTGTAGGTCCAACTCATCAATCACCATCATCCAACTCATTACCCACGCACAAGTCTCAGAACTATGTGGGCTTCATCCTCAAAAAAAAAAAATCCTAAATTTATCTGTACGTTTAATTAACATTGCACTATGTGAGTTATTACTAAGGTAATGATTATAATAGTATGTGATATGTGTAGTACCTAATGGTTTATCCCCAACAAAGAAAAACTCACGGATTATTGAAAATTTGAATAAAATTCTAATTAAAATTATGACTTCTATTTGTTTATTGGAAACTAAGCAGGTTGCCCGATTAAATTGAATAAGAATGTATAATGTGTTATACTTTATCTACAAATTTAATGCAGTAGTCTCTTTTTCTTAACTTTTCATGTGAAATTTAACGACTTGCAGTCAAATATTTGTTAAGAATAAGTATAACTCACTTAATCTGTAGGCCGAGCGCTTTCGAATCTTTGAGATCCATCTTCAGAGGCGTGGGTTCCTAGATCATCATGTCAATTTTTTGGCAAACAACTTTTTCTTTTTCTGCTCCCTCCATCTTCTTCTTCTTTTTCTCCTTCATCTCATTCTTCTCCTCCATCTTCTTCTTTTACTTCTCCTCCACCTTCTTTTTTTTCTTCTTCTCCTTCAACTTTATCTTCTTCTTCTTCTTCTCCTTCTTATTATTTTTCATCTCTTTTTCCTTTCCTTCTTCATTTTTCTCTCCTCGTTCTTCTTTCTCTCCTCCAATCTCTTTCTTCAGCATTAGAACTTCTTCGACAGACAACAGCAAGTAGCTGTTTATTATATAATACAAACAAGAATGATACATAAACATTGTTCCTCGTTTATTTCGAAATCATATACTGATCTAATTTAAAGTTCTTATTGTATCCCTTGATGTGGACTACATGGAAGTACATATACGACTAGATAACTGTAAAAGAGTTGCAAGGTTCTTTGAGTAACTGGTTATCAAATTAATATAAAACGCCAGTGGCCTGTAAAACTAGAATATATATTGACTAAAATTCATTTGTACTAGTATTTTCAATACGCCCATTTCTCTATAAATGTCTATTATTAATTCTTTCAAATTCTAGTTCTCTCACGATACAATGTTAAGGGTTTGTAATTTCCTTTTTGATTTGAGCCAATCTATTGTATTCAATGAGGTTTGTTTTGACATTCATTAATTTGTAAGCCTCTATTATTTGTAATTTTCATGCATGTATTTGAAATAAATAAATATGTTTGGATAAAACAATAGAGCCGACTCCTAATAAAAAGATCTAGTTCTTTCTCATATAGTTGTAGTTGGGAAATCAATAATCACCAACATAGATAAGCGTCAATTTATCTTTTGAAATAATTTGTTTATTCACCTGCAGAAAGATAATAATCTTGGGCGTGTTGGACTGTAAATCAGATGAGAAATTTCGGTCAAATACAGAAATTACGTGGGAAGTATCATTAAATATTAATTTAATACTTGATGAGGAATTTATCTCAGAGCCTTGAGCAGTTTTTGAAGCCTAAGCAACAGCCAAATAGCCTCTACTTTACTGATCTTGTGAGATATAGGTACGAAGAGGTTAAGTTTCTCTGCAACTGGAGCAGAGCTTTTCAAGCTTCTAATAAATTATCCAAGTAGAAAGATAGAATTAAAGATCAACCCACAAACCCCCGGGCTATGACAAAATTGATAATAATTATACACACAGTGATAAAAATTATAATAACATGCCAGAGCATAAACAATGAATAATATACTTTTAAAAGTGGATCATATAGTGTTACTCTGTAGGTTGCTCAATTAATAAACCACAGTTCTAAATTATAAACCTTCAGCTATGCATAGATACAAGAAACAGTGGTCGTAGATTACTAAAAATTACATTTGGTATTAATTTCACAACTATTTAAGCATCATAGATCACAATCAATCTGTATTTACGATATTAATATTGTGTTTGTCTTCTAAATTATGGAGAACAGTGCCTTTAGTACTGCAATGTTCATGGTGATGGTACGGTACTGCAAAGAACTACAATACGAGTATTATAACTTTTCTATTAATGACATTTAAAGGTTTGAAAAAATCTTATCACATACAATAATACAATTATTAGATGTTGTAGTTCTATATTACTTTTTCACTTGGTATTTGAACATAAATATATCGAAAATAAACTTTACTGGTGAATTCCAGATGTGTTTGAGGAAGCCTAACATTCCAACAATGCAAAATGACCAGCATACTAATCAATAAATGTTAAATTGACTAGTAAAGTTTTAATAATTATTCATGTTTAATTATTAAAAAATGGATAATTGGATTTATCCACATTAAAATTTTTATTCTGCTTTTCAATAATTCATCTTCTAATTGGTATTTTCAATTTCAAGAATGCTAGTTCGTAGATATCGTTTTTTAATCTATGGGTTTGAATAGAAATAATTTAATTGCTTAAAAAAGAAAATAAAAATTTCTTAAAAACCAATATCTTTTATGATAACTAACGTAACTACAGTAAAAGCCTACCAGTTGGGTGGAGCCTTCTTATCAAACTATAGATTAAAAAAAATGAAGTGTGGAACAAGTTTTATACTTCAAGGAAAAGGTTAGTGGATCCATCAAGCACGATCCTTATATGAAATTTCTACAATATAAAAATAATTATTCTATTATATAATAAAAAAGTGATGTTTTCTATGACAAAATACTTGATGAACAATCTAATATCAAAACTGGCACTGTATTTCTATTTAATATATGATTTTCACTCACTTAAACTGGAGAAACAGAAGAGATGCTTTCACTTCTAAAAAGAGGCTGATGAAGCTTCCCTTTAAAATTGTAATTGTAATTGTAAAGAGTGAAAAAAGTGAAAAAGTCTAAAAAGAAGCTGATGAAGCTTCTCTTTAAAATTACAATTTTAAAGGGAAGCTTCATCAGACTCTTTTTAGAAGTGAAATGTATCCCTCCTGTATCTCCAGAAGTGAATTGAAATCATATATTAAATAGAAATACAGTGTCAGTTTTTATATTAAATAAAAAATAATATTAAATTAAGTCCAAAAATCATGAAAACATAAGCTCCAGTGCTGCTGTAACACAATTCATCACACCAACCAATCACACATTATCTCGAACGTTGTGAACTTTGTAGGCCTTTCACAAACCTATACTTTCGAGACAAATTCATCAGCATGATAACTTCCAGTTGTTCAAGAGTGAACCTGCACTATTTCATAAAGCTACATATATCATAGATCAACAATAAATTATGCCGTATTCCAAACGTTTTCCAATACCCAGTACACAGACTAGAAAAGGGGCCGTATTATTCAGGACTAAAGTTTTCAATTGTCTTCCTGAACATATTAAGTTCTGTGGTAGTCATAAGTTATTTGTATCCTTGATGACCAAAATACTAGTGGGCGTATGTCCTTATAGTATATAAGAATGTTGTAATGCTTTTATTTTATTCAAATGACATGTTGCACGCCACCTGAGCTCTGCTCAAACTTGTGGCTCTAAGCAACTAAATCTATCTATTGCGATATACTTATTGTATAGTTTTCAAATTCATCGCAGATTCATGGAGTCCAAACATTTCATTACTTTGTCAGGTTAGTGCTGCTTTATTACAAGAAGTTTCTATATTAGCAGAAGCTGTTCACAGGGTAGGGTATACTATTTCATAAACCTGAATTATAAATTCTGGATTAACAATAAATTATGCAGAAAGTATTGCAATATACTTATTGCATTGATTTCAAATTCGTCGCAGATTCATGAAGTCTAAACATTCCATTCCATTCATAAGTTCCAGTGCTGCTACATTTTACATTACGATTTATTCAACACAGCAACCAATCATACGATATCTTGAGATTGGCCTCGGCTACGGCTTCAGCTTCTAACATTAATTTATCTCGATTTGCAAGCTGAATGACTGCCGGGCATTTATATGCGTTTAGTAACAATTATTATATTATCACAGATTGCCGCATTCCATTACCATACATTACAGGTGGAAGCCTGGAAATCTATTGGCTACTTGGAATAACCGCTTCTTCCCCTTAGTAGCAATCGCAAAGGATTGACAGACCCAACTGGGATTCATGCACCAGGTTGAGAGCTGGTCACGACTTTTGGTTGAAGGGATTATTAGCGTATTTTAATCAATGCAAATTGCCTACAGCGAAAAAATTGAAGAACTCATGGAACTACTGTTGTTAATGCTACTTTAAAGTAGCAATCAACTCAATTTTTTTTCAATCAGCTTCCGGTCAAGCTTGGAAGTCAATAGACTACTTGAACTCCTTATTAGAAGGCCTTGGATCTCACACGTTTGTACTCGTACAAACAGTAGCTAGATTCCTAAAATAACAGGTCTATTTTTCTTTTTTTATGGAGGATGAAGCCCACATAGGTCTGAGACCTGTACGTGGGTAATGAATTGGATGATGGTGATTGAAGAGTTGAACCTACAGTTTTAGGTGGGTTCCGAACCACCGGGAAGTGATTTTACAGCTGAAAACAGTCTTTTTGGCTGGTCAATCCAATCGGTCACCCTTAAAAAGAACTATGCGTGGGTAATGAATTGTGATGATGGTGATTTGGTGATTGATGAGTTAGACCAACAGTTTTAGGTGGGTTACGAACCACCGGGAAGTGATTTTACAGCAGAGAACAGAGTATTTTTTGCTGGCCAATCCAATCGGTCGCCCTCACAAAGATGGCCCAGGAGTTTCGTAGCTTATCTCTAATTGAACAGATACCTGCTACGGCACTCGGCTATCACTCCCGTCTAAATTAGGTAAATCAGTCTAGAGTTATGTAAATAGTAGTATGAAGCCTAAACTTTGTAGGTATCTAGGCGACAATCAATTGGTTAAATCAATATAAATATAGAAATAAAATATGGAAAAAAATAAGAAAACAATATTTAAAAAACCATTAGAATAATGTCATGATTTACAGTAACGGCAGATAATGATCAAGCCGTAGAAGGGTGTTTTTTGTTTTAAAATTGTTTTGTAAATTTGTAACGGAAATGATATTAAAGCATGATTATAATATCTATCTTTTTATCTATAAGTAACATGAAACATAATAAATTATTTCAATCCATGCACTATATTTTCCATTATGTTTTCCATATATTTGACCATAAATTCACATCGGAAATTCATCTTTTAGCCATTCTAAAAACAAAAGTTTTAACTTTGGCGACCTATCCATGAGAAACGAATGAAGAAATCAATATAAGTATTTTCTAAATAATACAAGTGTACCAAAATTCTTGTGAGTATCATTATTAACTTAAACAAGTTGGTAATTAGAACAAATTAAAATCATGTTCGGTAGGTCTAAAAGTCAGTGGTTCATTGGTGGCACAGGTAATATACTGTACTGTCAATTAACAACTTTACATGTGAATAATCATTGTAATTAAAAAACCTGTGTTTTCAGAAAAGAGACTAGCTACAGTTGAAGATTTCATTGCCGAAGAACTATTTTAATAGGGAATAAAAATCAAATAATTTAGACTATAAAATTGGGAAAGTGTTTAACCTAAAAACAAGATAATTAATTTCAAATGTATCTATTTATACAGAAAAGATAACAATGAATGGAATAATAATTATTTTTGTCGAATTTAATTCCTTTTTAATGCTATAAATTAAAGCCATTTAGCAGTTTTATAAAAATGTATTGTAATATCCCTCAAAATAATTACAATTGGACCTAAAAACGTTTAGCAAATGAGAAATAATATTTACATAACTGAAATTAGAATAATGGCATTATTTACCATAGCATTTTTGGCGAACAAATGCCAATCTGCCTACATTTTTTTAATATTAAAATGATTACAGAGTGTATTGAAGTATATGCAATACACTCTTGAACTATTACTTTAGCAATAAATTCACAAATTACAGGGATTACAGAACACTTTTGCATTCTTATTCAATCCCCCTCTCTAATGTGTCTTCTACTTGAAATCTGATACATTCAAATGGATGGAAATTACAGGCTTTTAACAGGTCATGTCTATAATGTTGGTGTAAGTTATCCAACACGTTTGAAGTTAAAATTGTTTTACCTGCAAGGGGTGAAACGCTGTTTAAGTTTTGCCTGCCTAAAGAAATACAGTCCATTGAAACCTCAGCAACCAGAGTTTTTCAAAAGAGACTTGTAACATTTAAAAGGTATTATTATCTACTTGTGGTAACATATTTCGCTCTAGGATGGAACTAATGTGGACGTGTTGAATGCGGTATAATGGATGGATGCATCATTTCGACACTTCAGCTTAGTTTTAAGCTTTCTCATTGGTGCCTTTTGCATTTTTGGAGGTGCTTTATTTTGCCGCTGTCACGATTCAGAGAAAGTTCCATCCATCTCTATCAAGCAACTTGGAACGCTTAATATTGCATTAGTTCGGTGGTGTATGGTCATCGGTCAAGACGAACTTCCAGTGTGAGATAATATGACATAGGTGAACGTTCAGTTGTGCAATTCATCGTATAAGGATTTTTTACAGTTGTCACGCACAAATGGAAGTTTCTAGAGCCAAGATGCTGCGTTAGATGATCCCATTTTCAAGTTTTATTATCTGTTTTTCAAGTAATATTCATGGGACAACAGCAGGGTGAGGACCGCTTAGCGCAGTTGGTTGGGGCGTCGCAACTGCTGTCGTTCCAGCGGTCGTGGGTTCGAATCCCACTCCTCCGTCAGCCATCTATATGTAATCATTCACCTCATTACCCACGCACAAGTCTCGGACCCATGTGGGCATCATCAGCAATAAAAAAAGTATTTACTTCAGATCCCTGGACAAAGAACCGATGTTTAAAAAATCCTTCCTAGTTTCAGTTATACGGGTTTTGAACGTCCTTCTCATTATCATCTAAGCTAAAACATCCATAGAAACAATTGAATATAGGTCCGTAAATGCTTCGTTACAGAGCTAAAGATGGCGGAAGTTGGGAGTTAGCATCAAGAGGAAAAATAAACTCTTGGTTCAATTGGAATGATTTATGCAATAATTGCAATTGAATTTTAAGATTTATTGTTTGAGCCCACCCTATTTAAGGCTATACTCAATTAGAAATGTGTAGTGGCTCACTTTCACTTGTAGTTTGATCGAGTTCTATGTAAAATGAGCTGAAAAATAGACTAAAAAAATTTAGATGTTTGCAACTATAGTAATTTTAGCTGGAGATATTCAACAAAATATGCAAGTGGCCCAAAAACTCAAGAATTGAAAAATTTAGGAACTAAAAATTTAAGGAAGCGTTATGGACATTCTTTTTCAATAAATAGATACAGTATAAGTATTGAGTATCATCTATTAGATTGTTGTTTTTTTATTTTATAGTAACTCACAACATATTCTTGCTGAAGAGCCTAAATTTTCAACCAAAAACTATCATATTTATCTTGAATAAATCTATTATTATATTCGCATCGTTATTATCATTTATGATTTTGATTTATCTTGAATGAATTTCTTTTATTAAACTAGTGACATTAAACATCTTTGTTTTGAAAATGTTCATCCCGTAATTTTCTCAAAGCTCTAGTTTGAGCTAATTTAATTTATTGCCAAGATTCAAACATATCAGACTTGAAAAAAGTTCAATTAATTCATTTTGTAATTAAATTTTCTTCTACTTTTTGTCTTTGTTTGTAGTGGTGAAGGTGATATTGTGGAAGATATCCATAATGAATAATAAGACGATGTTGTCACAACCACATTTATTAAAAATAGTGAGATACTAGTTTCGGTTGTTACACCATTATCAATCTCAAACAAACTAGTTGTTTATTAACTGATATCAAACTAGTTTGTTTGAGATTGATAATGGTTTAACAACCGAAACTAGTATCTCACTATTTTTAATAAATGTGGTTGTGACAACTTCGTCTTATTATTCATTCTATTTTTTTGTTTCACTTTGAGAGATAAAAACATGGAATTTTCTCAATATTTTTAACCAACTACAAATAAACTATGAAATATTTATACCTAGTAAATACAAAATAACAACCTCATGTGAATGGAAACCATCATCACCTTTAAAACCCTACACTTTTCCTCTCTATTGTTCTTCCACATTGAATTTCGGTCTCATTTTTATAGGAGCCAAGATTCAATTACAGTGTTTATTTTATTCGAATTTACCAAACCAACTGATATCTCTGGACTTGCTACATTTTATTCTAGACAGGACAGCCTCAGAGTTTAGAAAATCAGCGACATTCTCATTCTCAAGGTTCCTTAACATAGTTCATGCAAAGGACTTCATTTACTTTTCTTTGTTATTTGAGTTGACACATAGTTATAGACTAAGTTATAGTTATAGAATAAGCTAATCATTTTAACTGTTTATGATTTAATTTTAATGTTTAAGTATTTACTCAAGTAAGCTGAAACGTTTCCGAATTGTGATGATTCATTTTCAACAGCCCAAACCATCTTCAACATCATTTTCAACATTTAAATGAATCGTCACTATTCGAAAACGTTTCAGACTACATGTGAAATACTTATTTATTAAATTCTTGTATTTCTTGTTCCATAACGATCTGCTTTGTTAATATTAAATTTTTATTGTAAATTCAACGACTTTCAGTCAATTTTAATTGTGAATAAACTCATATTTCCACTCATGAGAGAATTTATATTCATGAATCTCTACGATTCGAAAACGTTTGGCCTACGTGAGTAGAAATTTAAAATTTAAATTTCATAAGATTTAATTTTTAAATTTTTTACAATTAAAATTTATTTTATTTATTCACAATTAAGTCGTTGAATTTACAATAAAAGCTAATTATTCTTATCACAGGATTTTGTGACAAATTATACCAAAGGATATGCTTCAGGACATGCTGATCTTCTGACACTTATCAATGTATCGTATATACGTCAAGAATACAAATATAGCACACCACGAATAAATAAATCATGAATAAATGCTCAGTCTCATAGTTTTATGACAAACCATATTTAGGGCATATACCTGTATATAAGGACCTTCATCTCTTTCCCACTCTTATGGGATCGATAGCGTCAATACTAAACTCATTACTCATAGTTTTATTCCTATGTCAGGACACATTCCATAGACATAGAGTATGTCACAGGTGTGTGATGCAAGTTGTATACTTGAAATAAGGAATGCCTTTCAATTTTATTGGGTACTTGGGTCAGAGACAGTTAAATGATACGTGATTAATTTCGAATCGAGACAGACGCGTCCAATTACGCCGGTAGACGCGCTACAATCTCATCATGTAGGGGCATAAATGTTGAGAAAAACGATGATGACCATAAGCCACTAGAGGACGTTCTAATGATGATAAGTTGGGTAACTACCGCTGAAATGAAACGCAGAGGAGGCGCTGGTCAAGGCGTGAAAAGATGCATGCTGGCTCGCTTGCGTGCGCGTGTTAAGGATCTCCCTAGTTGGATTCACGTAATTAGATGTGTCTTCCACACCACTGCTCTCTGCACTGTAGTTGTTGGTTAAGGTCGATTTGTATTATATTATCCTTTTACTACCAGGTTGCCCGATTCAATTGAATCTATCAACACAACCTAAATATAAATTTTTGTTGTAAATTCAACGACTTGCATTCAGTTTTATTTTGTGAAGATATAATAAATGTTCTCACATTCGGCCGAACGTTTTCGAGGTATTGACTCTCATCTTCTTGAGAATTGAATCTCATCGTAAAAAAGTTAATATGAACAACGCAGATCTTTATGGAACAAGAAATCCAAGAATAGATATAACTCATGGATTTCTTGTTCCATAACGATCTGCGTTGTTAATATTAACTTTTTAAGGTAAATTCAAGGACTTGGTAAATTTTAATTGACTTTATGAGTTTTTTGCTTTGAACAAGAGTCTCCATGACTCTAAAACATTTGGCCTAAAGTGAGTAAAAATATTATTTATTCTTAATTAAAATTGATAGCAAGTCGTTGATTTTGTCATAAAAGGTTAATACAAATACAACCATTACATAAATTTCATTTTTATTCTCCTGTTTTCTATTTTTTATTATACCTATTCTTCTACTTTTATTTTCATTCTTCTCTTTTCTCTTCGACTCTTTCTTCCTTTTTCTCCTCCGTTCATCTTCTCGATTATCCTCTCAATTTTTCTTCTACTTCATCGTTTTTCTTCCCCTTTTGCTTCTTCTTTTTCTTCTAATACTCTTTCTTCATCTTCTTCTTCTTTTTCTACTTCTACTACTCTTTTTCTCTACTTCTACTCCTTCATCAATCCCTTATTCTCCAGCGGTAGTTGAACAGGGGCGCCATTTTTTTAGTTGAACAGGGGCACCATTTTTAGTTGAAAAGGGGCGCCAATTTAGTTGAACAGGGGCGCCATTTTTTTAGTTGAACAGGGGCGCCATTTTTAGTTGAAAAGGGGCGCCAATTTAGTTGAACAGGGGCGCCATTAGTGGAAGGCAGCATCTTCCCCCCCCCCCCCAGATACGCTTAAATATCGAACAAAATTTCTTCATTGGAATAACATATTAACATAGTAATAATGAACCAAAATTAAAGCAATTTAGATAGATTTTTCAACAAATCTGACCGATTTTAGCCGCTTACGACCCCAAAACTTGGTTAAATTGAAATAGCGCTTCTGTCGTCGATGGAGGACAGCACCTACAAGTTTATATTGTTTGGAATAGTATTGTTTATATTGGAACAGAATTGTTTATATTGTTTGGAAGTTTATATTGCCTTTATTGTTTGGAAATTTGTCATGACGTCTGCTTTGCCACCATCGCTCATACCTTCAGTGCTCAATCATTTTTTTTTTCATTATTACTGAAAATACTCAAGTAAATTTAATATTTAGATTCACAATTTCTTCTTCTCTTCACTAAAAGTATTTCTTATTAGAGACGCTTACTACTTCATACTGAAGAAACTTATTGAAGGAAATTCCACAATTAGTTTCAAAATTTTTCCAATTTTTTTTCTTTATAGTGGCGAAAGTGATAATGTGGAAGGTATCCATAATGAATAATAAGACGAAATTGTCACAACCACATTTATTAAAAACTATTGAGAAACTAGTTTCGTTTGTTATGCCATTATCAATCTCAATCAAACTCCAAAACTCAATCAAATTTTTTTCTTGCTGGTAAACATGGTAATTTTTTTTCTTGCTGGTAAACATAACTACTTATGAAATAAAGGCCTTCATTCAAAAAATGTTTCATTTTTTAAAATTGTTCATATGATTAAACAAAGATATTGTCGACAAGTCTCCATGGCGAAGCGCCTTCAGGGGGATAAACAATAACTTTGTGTAAAGTTGACTGAAGTGCCGTACTAAATTTCAGCTTCTGCTTGATTACGATTTCCCAGTGATTTTAGCCTTGAACATGGATATTGACCTACTTATAAAGCATGAAACTATGTCCAGTTCGCTGCTCATTGATAAGGTATCCGCAATTATATCGTAACACTCCACGAGTTAATAGTGTGCAAGTACTTCCTATGAAAATGCCTTCTCTATATTTTACATTAGACTTACACTTTGTGATAACTATGGTTTTTGATGAGTGCATTGGAGTTGAGACGTTGAGGGTTTTTTAAGAGCAGTTATTTTAAGTCCAGTAGTCCCAAGTTAGAGGTCGTCATTAGACCATCGTCGTTTCTATGACCACTTTTATTTCATAAAAAATATTGATTTATTTCTTATTTTGCAACGGTCACTAAGTCTGATAGAAAAATAATGTTTTTATCTGTTTGTATTATTATTAGACGTAAAACTCCCAAAGCGGAAGACGCTGAGTAAAGATGGTTCATTTTTTGGACTTGTTCTTCTTGTTTGCCCACCAGCTCTTCATTTTTTGAGCGAATTTAGCTTTTCTCTCTTCACTCCATTTTGTTTCAACTCTTGGAGGTTTTGTCTCTGGTATAACTTCCCAGTTATAAAGTTTTATTCTGAAGTTTTTTCTATTGTAAATTTCTTTGTTGGTTATTTTGACCAGTACTAGGTCTTTTTTAACATTTCGTATCCATTCTCCTCCATTGACAAGTGATGCTACATAGTTTACAATTCTTTTTGTTAGTCTATTGTCTGGAAGCTTCATGAGAATATTAGAATATTCTTCAACTTTGGACGTTCTCTGTAATCTATATCCGTTTTCAGTACGCCTCGGTTCAAGGACTTTCCTAACTATTTTTCTTTCTTCTTTCTTTAGATTTTCCATATCCATTGTCCTGTTCAGGGACAGGGTCTCACTGGCATATAAAATTGCGGTTTTTATCACTGTATTGTAATGTCTAACTTTTGTATGAAGAGATAAACATTTTTTATTATAGATATATTGCACCATCCCTAGGACTTTACGAACTTTCTGTATTCTTTCTTCATCTATTTATATTTATTTAAATTCAATTTTATCTATTTATTTGCATGATACTATTCGAGTTGTGTAGGCTCAATCTCTAGCTGACAGCTAAAATTAGAAATAACATAAGAATAATAATGCTGTATCTTCTTATATAAATAAAATTAGAGTTTTGTCTATACATTTATCAGAATTATATATTTTTTTGTTATTTTTACGTTTTATACATTGAAGAAGGCGAAACAAGTCTTAATTTCTGTCTGTTTGTCTGTCACGGCCACGAAGGCATTTTACGCGGCCTTCTCCTGAAAAACGAGAGCATCAATCGGGATTAAAGTTATTTATCAGTATTGAAAACCTTTTTGACAATGTCTTTAGCTATAAAAAACGAAATTAACTTTTTTAACAGAATAATAAACGTTTAAAAACCACGTATTGTGCGATTTTGGATACATTTCTTCTGAGTTTTATTACCACATAAGAACAAATCACGTAATTTATCATGAAATATCAATCAGCTGTTCTCAAATATTCTCTCTGATAACTGTCACTGAATTGTTTACGTTCTAAGTTGTTTACTAAGCTGCTAACAACTTCATGATCGTTGGAATAAAAAAAGCTGAAACATATTAATTTAGGTATCTGTTCAATCAGATAGATAAGCTGCGTTCTCGTAGGTCCTGTTTGTAACGGTGACCGATTAGATTGGCCAGCAAAAAAGACAATGTTCTCTGCTGAAAATCACTTCCCGGTGGTTCGGAACCCACCTAAAACTGTAGGTCCAACTCATCAATCACCATCATCCAACTCATTACCCACGCACAGGTCTCAGACCCATGTGGGCTTCATCCTTAAAAAAAAAAAGAAAAAAAAAAAAAAAGTCTTATTTCTAAACATAATCCGTACGAAGGACGGGCACAATAGCTAGTTAGAATTATATTCGTTCAATGCAAATATATAGCCTATAAACTTTCCAACAAATCTCAACCTGCCACAGCAACATTTTTGACCTGAAATCTACTTGAACTGAAAGGGTGGAGCACAGAACACCGATTACAACTTTTCAACAGTACTTTTCAATAATTCGAAAGCAATAAGCAATAACGAGTATATCTATTTATAGTTGTGTATATACTCGAGTAATTACCAGTTTGTTTAGACTTGAGCAATGTAGATCGAGGTGAACTTCCCTTCAAAGATTCATTTTTTCTGGAAACCTACCAAGCACTCTCCACGCTGTATGAGCTCCCATCGCTAGTAGAATATATTGAAGAGTTGACATACGGCTAGACCCTACAGTAATAAACGGCGCTCCCATATTCGGACGTGTAGCTAGTGTAAATTATTCAAACGCGGGTGAAAGTTGATTAGCCTATTATAATTAACAGATAAATAGTGGATATACTTTACAAAAAAAAATCTTGCATCTTGAGCAGATTTGCAATTTTGTTTTTATGATCAATATAGTGATATCAACAGGCTAAAGACCCAATCAGTTATTTAGTAGCATTATTAGTTTTACTATTTCTACTTACATATTTCAAAGTTTTATTATTAATTTTGTGATGGGCATGAGTAGTCTACGCTCGGGAGTTTGGGGGGGGGGGGTATCACAAATAAGTGGTTTGTTGACTATTTTGTTCGAGATTTCCCTTCTTTTATAATATTTAATTTTTATTGTATTATAATCTATGCAAAATGTAATTGATATTTGCCATAGGACTTCAATACCTGTGCAAAGTGAGATTATAACAATCAATCAATTCCCACCAACCCTACACCAATAAATTTCCGATTTGGGAGGGTCATGACCCCCCCCCCCCCACCACCCCCGGGGGGGAATAGAAACAAACCAACATTATTTCAAAACTAGGTACCGTGCTTGGTTATTTCACAAAATTTACTTACAGAAGTGACAATAATTAATAGACTATTTTAGATAGGAAACCCCAGTCCTATCTCCACACAGTAAAATCAATTGTTTGAAGATGATAAACGACTTAAACAATATATCGCTTTGTATGTAAATAAACTTTGAAAACACAAATGTTAGTGTTTTTTGGATGATTTTTTGTGTATAAAAATTGAGAATAATTTGGCTACTTATAGACCTAGGGTCAACTTCCAATTCTTCCTATAGACTACTACCAATGAATACAAACGAGAATTCTCGTTTGTATTCACTGCTACTACTTACAAAAGTTCAATAAATGAATGAATGTTAATGAAAAAATATTTTGAACAGTTATTGATTTCTTAACAATCAATGCAGCCAAATATAATGGAAAGTAGTGCGAAAATCCCATTTAAGCGTATTATTTTACTTTTTTTATTGTAGATTACGTCTTGGAGACTCCAATTAAGGAGTATAAGACAAGTAAGATCAACAATTTTACCTATCTTATACACTAGTTACCATAATTACTATATCAATTAGTTTAGGTGAGGCTTAATTTTGATGTGAAAGGAACTCTTGTACACTATTAAAAGCTTTATCAACTAAATATTTTTTAAATTGTTTTTTAAATATTTATATATTTTTAAAACTCTTTAAAAACTGAGGTAGCTTGTTGTAGAGTTTCCTACCAATATGACTAGGTTTTTGTTTGAATAAGCTACTATTGTGACTCACCAAGTGATAATTCCCTCAACTTCTTGAACTATAATCGAGTACGCCAAGATTTTGGTTAATATCACTCTTTTTTACATACAAAGTAGCATCATCTATCTATATATATAAAAATGAATGTGTGTATGTATGTTTGTATGTATGTATGTATGTTCCCAGTAAACTCCGAAACCGCTGAACCGATTTGAATGAAATTTTCAGGGACGATGTAGAATAGTCCTGAGATGGTTCCTGTGAAGTTTGGGAGTTCATGATGCCCCCCATTTTTTTCTGGGGGGCAAAACGTAGGATACTGTACCTCTTAATATTTATGTGTCCTAATTGAACTCAGAATCCGCTGAACCGATTTGAATGAAATTTTCAGTGACGATGTAGAATAGTTCTGAGATGGTTCCTGTGAAGTTTGAGAGTTCAAAGCCCCCCATTTTTTTTCTCCGGGGGTTAGGGGGGGCATACTTATACTTTGATATTTTGTGTCCAAACTGCTGAAGCGATTTCGATGAAATTTTCTGGCACAATGTACAATAACTTAGTCCCAAGATAGTTTCTGTGAAGTTTGGCAGTTCAAAGCCCCCCATTTTTTCTCCGGGGGGGAGGGGGGCATACCTATACTTTGATATTTTGTGTCCTAACCGCTGAAGCGATTTCGATGAAATTTTCTGGCACAATGTAGAATAGTCCCAAGATAGTTTCTGTAAAGTTTGGCAGTTCAAAGCCCCCCATTTTTTCTCCGGGGGGGAGGGGGGCATACTTATACTTTGATATTTTGTGTCCTAACTGCTGAAGCGATTTCGATGAAATTTTCTGGCACAATGTACAATAACTTAGTCCCAAGATAGTTTCTGTGAAGTTTGGCAGTTCAAAGCCCCCCATTTTTTCTCCGGGGGTTAGGGGGGGCATACTTATACTTTGATATTTTGTGTCCTAACCGCTGAAGCGATTTCGATGAAATTTTCAGTGACAATGTAGAATAGTTCTGAGATGGTTCCTGTGAAGTTTGGGAGTTCAAAGCCCCCCATTTTTTTTCTCCGGGGGTTAGGGGGGGGCATACTTATACTTTGATATTTTGTGTCCTAACCGCTGAAGCGATTTCGATGAAATTTTCTGGCACAATGTAGAATAGTCCCAAGATAGTTTCTGTAAAGTTTGGCAGTTCAAAGCCCCCCATTTTTTTCTCCGGGGGGGGGAGGGGGGCATACTTATACTTTGATATTTTGTGTCCTAACTGCTGAAGCGATTTCGATGAAATTTTCTGGCACAATGTACAATAACTTAGTCCCAAGATAGTTTCTGTGAAGTTTGGCAGTTCAAAGCCCCCCATTTTTTCTCCGGGGGGGAGGGGGGCATACTTATACTTTGATATTTTGTGTCCTAACCGCTGAAGCGATTTCGATGAAATTTTCTGGCACAATGTAGAATAGTCCCAAGATAGTTTCTGTGACGTTTGGCAGTTCAAAGCCCCCCATTTTTTTTCTCCGGGGGGGAGGGGGGCATACTTATACTTTGATATTTTGTGTCCTAACCGCTGAAGCAATTTCGATGAAATTTTCTGGCACAATGTAGAATAGTCCCAAGATAGTTTCTGTGAAGTTTGGCAGTTCAAAGCCCCCCATTTTTTTCCGCGAGTGGAGGAGGGGCTGCTTACTTACCCTTTGATATTTTTGTGATCTAACTGCTTTTGTTCCCTTTGATATTTTTCTGGTACAATAGTCCCAGATAGTTTCTGAAGTTTGAGAAATCAAAGTGCCCCTCACCCCCTGAGTGATGGGACCGGGGGGGGGGGGGGGGTCAAAGAAGTGAAATTATGAATATTACAATTTGGAAAAAATGATTTTGATGTAGATTTGAGGTGCAATGCAGTATAGTCTTGAGATAGTTCCTGTAAAATTCTGAGTTCAAAGTGCCCCATTGTTTCTGGGTGGTGAGGTGGGGGGGGGGAGTCATACTTTTTTTAATATTTTTTTTACTATTCGGTAGATCTTTTTAAGATGAACTAAAATATTGATTTTACATTTTTAAAACTTCAAGCTTAACTTGAACTTATTTGTAAATATCAATCTCAATATCAATATCCATTTACAATTTATATTTTTTTTAAAACATGTACAATTAATAAAATTCCTGAAAATATATTGTTACAAAATATGTACAAAAATTAGGTGTGTTTTTATTTGGGCATAGCCCGTCTACCTGCCCCACGCATTCCTCATTATCACAGCCCACTATGCCCCCTCTCATTGCTGCCACTGGCGTAGCAACGCACGCCGGGTACCGCTAGTAAACATATAAGCAGGGTGCAGTTAGGAGACCAAGTCTCTTGAACAACGACCTACACATGAATTTAATCTATTTGCACTTTCCATACACCTAACCGCTTTCTTTTGCAAACACCCTATCAAGGTTTTGTTTTGATGAATTCTAAGATAACAATTATGTGACAGTAAGAGCACATGGTATGCTGTAAAAATAACTTTTGTCATTTAATCTAACAAGCTGTCGCAGGACAAGTACCCCAGATGAAATTTTACAACATATTTTCTCAACGTATGGAGTCTAAATTTTATTTCAAGACTAAAAACTGCGGTAGCTTTTTGTAGAGTTTACTACCAATATAGTTTCCTACCAATTAAGCTAGCCTTCCTGTCCAGTCAACAGACGTTTTGACAAACTCCAGGATGCTCATAGTATGCCTATTCGAATAAAGGTTTAGAGCAGAAAAATGTTAAAAATTAAGAAAAAAGATAGAGAAGGTTAGAATAAAAACCAAGAAGACCTGACCAAGGAAAACATTATGTATTGCACAAGTAGAACTGGTGTCCAAGGATACTGATTATGCGATGAACCAAAAGCCTGACTTCTTATTGGGTAGTAGAATATATTACTTTTTTCCCAGGAGCATCCAGTGTGATCATCAACGTAACGGTAATACCGGCAATGGTCCTTGGTCCTTGTCCCAGTAGGCTACAAGATTACTGAAATTTGGTAATTGATACGGATACATCTCTCAACATGATGCAACACACATTCACCGCTTCTTATGATATCGGACGCCTTTCCCAAAATATCGGCTTACAAAAATTTGCAAACTGATTGCAATAAAGAGGACAATGCCAAAAATACAATCATGTAATACACATGTAACTATTACAGGAGCAATGATGAACAAGAGAATGAGCACTCAGAGAAAGTTGAGTAAGGTCATCTGTCAGACTGATTATTCTGACAAGTGCAATCCACGGAATCGAAAAGGATTTCTTCGTTGACATGTCTTCTCACTTTAGCTGGATATTATCAAAGTTTAAATGTGTGTTTAGGTCGTTCTAAATAAATGGATTTAACCCAATACTGGAGTCACGTCGTCACGGATGAATCTCTTTCCACGATTTCAGAAACTTAGAAAGAGTGCTTGCACAGTGGAGCATCCAATACTCGATGATAATCACCATCACTAAATCAAACACATGATGCGGAATAAAGGCATATGAAGCCATACCATTTTTAGCAGCGTGAATGCCGCCATTATACAGAATGTGTTCGATTTTGCAATGGTCGTCAAATAGATCATTATATGTACAATATTTTCTATCACTTTAGAAGTACTATTTTCTTAAACTAAGAAGAAATACTTTGAAGAGGGGATAAATTCCCACTTTTCCTGACCTTTTCCTCTAATTTTCATTTCAAAGTAGTTCTTAGTTCAATATATTCAGGGGAAAAGATGAAATCTCATCAACAAATATAATTTTCTCTTTTTTGTGAATTTTGAATGAGCATATTATTGCATGTCATTAAGACTCTTCATGAAGTATTCTGTGAGTATTTATAGAATAATGTTGCATGACAGATTGCAGCAGGTGAATGCCATCATTCTACAGCATGGGTTTACTGTGCAAGCGCACTAATTCCAAGAGAAGCAAATTTTGTTAAGAGTAAAAACTTTTTAACATTAAAACGTTATTAGGCATAATTTGAAATGCATTGTGAATACCTTCCTGTAAAATTGTATATTTAGTATATCTAAGATGTCATGTATATAAGGACTACAATTTAAATTAATAACAATAATCGTGTTTTTAAACGATAATCAACTAGACCAGGAAGAAAACATTACATTTCTAGGAGTTTAGTTGGAAAGACGATTCACCTGGGCTCCATACATTGAGAAAATATGTTGTAACATTTCATCCGGGGTATTTGTCCCGCGACAGCATGCTAGATTCAATGACAAAAAGTTACTTTTTACAGCTTACCACAGGCTCTTACTATCACATATTAGGTACGTCATCTTAGTATGTGGTAATTCATCAAAACAATACCTTGATAGGGTGTTTAAGATCCAAAAGAAAGCGGTTAGGTGTATGGAAAGAGTAAATAGATAAGATTCATGTAGGCCGTTGTTCAAGAGACTTGGTCTCCTAGCTGCACCCTGCTTATATGTGTATGAAGCTACTATATATGTAAAAACGAATGATATTAACCAAAATCTTGACGTACACGATTATAATTCAAGATGCCGAGGATATTATCACTTGGTGAGTCACAATAGTAGCTTATTCAAACAAAATAACTCTACCGCAGTTTTTAAAGTCTTGAAAATAAAGATATATTAAAAAAAAAAACAATTTAAAAAATATTTAGTTGATAAAGCTTTTAATAGTGTACAAGAGTTCCTTTCACATCAAAATTGAGCCTCAACCCAACTGATTGATATGGTAATTGTGGTAACTAGTGTATAAGAGTATAATTGTTGATCTGACTTGTCTTATACTCCTTATTAACTGGAGTCTCCAAGAAGTAATCTACAAAAAAATAGTTTACAGAATACTACTTTGCAGAAGTTAGTGCTGAATTTTACTGCTAGAAATACAAAAACTTGAGAAATCCTACACCACCTTAGACACAACATCCCGTACAACCAGATCCTCTCAAAGTAAAAACGAATGGGATCTAAAAAACGTAGGCCTTGAATAATTATAGCACATTGAAAGATACATTTTTCAATAGAATATACGATCCCACTTCCTGCGAAAAAAGCCTTATGGCGAAATTATACAACGATTCTTAAGTGATGAAGTCCAATGCATTCTGCACAGGAAATTGAGCGAATATTGCCTTAAGAGTGTTTCATAATTTGGCAACATTTCAACGGTTGAAATAATAATTGACCCTGTAGATGATAAAGTCCCTACAACATTGATAATTTCTATACTTTGAGATGCATATTTTTTATTTCAAGTATTTTTGGATTATTTTACATCTTGGTTTATTTCCGGTTCTATTTTATTGTCTGCTTGACTCTCATAGGCCTTTCAAGACCTGGTAACTTACCAATAAAAATCAATCAATCAATCTGGGAATTATTATTAATCTGGCTGGCTATTCCTCTGGGACCACTTAGCGAGAATTCCTCTGGGACAGTAGGCGAGAATTCCTTACCAAAAGCGAGTGTGTAGACTACAGGTTGAATCAAATTTTGACAGATCTATCATAATTAATACAAAGTATAACTTTCATGTTGAGATCATTTCAAATTTATGTGAGGCCCCAAAAATAAATCGTGATTTCGCCTCAAAACTACTTATACTGGGTACAAAACTTCTAATTCAGCAAATGCATTAGATTCTCAAGTAGGCAGGGCTTAATTTCAGCCGGAGCATACCGGAGCGGAGCTCCGGCTATCTAAATCGATAATAGAATCATTTATTTTAAACCAGATCTGAACTAGCTTGTTATTTTGTATATTATGTAATATTATATGTGCATTACTAACCATGCTCAAATGCGTTTGAAATGCACCAATTTAAGTGTAATTTTCAAACATTTTCCCCCGTTTTGCTGGGGGTTATTCCATACCCCTCAGTAAGTCACAGCTCCAGTACTTCTAAATTTATAAATTAAGCCCTGCAAAAGTAGGGTTCTTGCGCCTACATAATATTAAAAAATCGTGTTTTTATGTCACACATACTAAATTTATCCGATTGAGTCTTCTATATTATCACAATAATCACAGTGATAAATCAGAATTTCTTAAACGCTTCGATCAAGATTGAGTAATTTATCTGATAGGGAAATTGAGCTATAACTTTTCAACGTGAAATTTAATTGTTAGTTTCTCATTCAAATGTTGGAACGCAAAAACCATGACTGATGTCCAGTTGTCATAATCAGACATAGAGAAGGATCCTCGCCATCCACTATATGATTATGTTCAGCAGGACCGACGGCTCAAGTCTAGACATAGTTTTATGGCTAGGACAACGGCACTTACATTATCAAAAGAAGAAAGCCGTTTAAATAGATGGAAAAATGATCTGGTTGGATACCAACTTGTGCCATGTGAAAAAATAAGTGCTGGACATAACCTGAAATATAGCGTGTGGAGGACTCTAAACAGATTGAGAACTGGAGTGTCCAGATGTAAGTCCAACATGCTGAAATGGGGCATACTTCCTGATAGGGACACCCTATGCGAATGTGGAGAAAGGCAGGATCCGGAGCATCTGTTGGTTTGTAGGATGCTTCAAGAAACGTGCACTCTTGATGATTTAATATCAGCCAATGACAAAGCCATAATGGTAGCTACCCACTGGAAATCCAGTATATAGCTTACTAATGCAGATATGTATTTTAATTTTGTGATTTTTCTTCCTTATCAGTCAGACCTAGACACGGAAGTAAGTAAGTATAATCAGACATCAGAAACAGACACTGTCAGATCGATCTTACTGTAAATATTGGAGACATCATCATTTGAGCAGGGTGTGCAAACCAGTCGGTCTGGTTGGTTGGGAATGAAAGTGTTCGGAGAGCTTAGCAACGGCCTATCGTCCTGTCTGTCCTTAAAACAACCTATTCTGTCTACTCATGACTACCTGACAGTTTCCTCATGTGGAGTGACCAACCAGTATTTAATATCCTATAGCATTCAAGCTTGAAAGTTATCGTCTTTGCCTATACTTTTTTTTTATTCTCTATCCGGTTAACTGTCAAGAATGGACGAATATTTGTCAAAACTTCGCCATTTCATGTAATTGCATCACATAAATGTGGTTCGGAACCCACCTAAAACTGTAGGTCCAACTCATCAATCACCATCATCCAACTCATTACCCACGCACAGGTTTCAGACCTATGTGGGCATCATCCTCAAAAAAAAAGAGTGACATTACCGTAGTTAATATACTACACATGAGATCAGGTGTATCCTATAGCATTCGAGATTGAAAATTATCGTCTTTGCCTATACCTTTTTATTCTCTATCCGGTTAAGTGTCAAGAATGGACGAATCTTTGTCCAAACTTCGCCATTTCATGTAATTGCATCACATAGATTGTCATTACCGTAGTTAATATCATACAAATGAGGACATTGTACATAATTCTTTGCACTATGAAAATAGCATTATCTGAGTTTACTATTGTATCTATGTGATGTTGATAATTTTGTTTTTTACCATTCATATGCAAAATTTATAAATTTACATAAAGAAAGATAATCTAATTTAATCAGTATAGAATACGATAGCTGAGAATCATCCTTTCGATTTTCTATGTGTGTTCAACACTTTGAAGCCTATCTGAAAAATGGCAAGATATCTAAACTTTAAATTTCAATAGTTTTTAGTGAAGAATTCATTTATTGGGTTGGATGCAACAGACAATATTGATACGTTAAATAAATCATCATATACAACTAACAGGTTGCCCTATTCAAATAAGTCAGAGTATCTAGAACTTTACATCCTCTGTTTATAATTTTAGTATATTTTTTCTTATCACTTATACTTCTCCTCTATCATATGAAGTATTTTTTCGGAGGATGAAGCCCACATAGGTCTGAGACCTGTGTGTGGGTAATGAATTGGATGATAGTGATTGATGAGTTGGACCTGCAGTTTTAGGTGGGTTCCGAACTACCGGGAAGTGATTTTACAGCAGATAACAGTATCTTTTTTGCTGGCCAATCTAATCGGTCACCCTTACAAAGAGTGCCCAGGAGAACGCAGCTTATCTCTATCTGATCGAACAGACAACTCTTACGGCAATTCCTTGCATAAGTAGAAATAGGTACAAAGAGAATACAAGAGAATAGGTACATAAGTACAAAAAGAAGCAATAAGAATAATTCTAAATCTTAATAGAGAGCAGTCATGTAAGCCATTTTTCAGGGAGTTAAACTTCATGACGGTGTACAGCCTGTACATTTATAGGACAATATTACATTTAAAAAATAATGAATCTAAATTACCGCGGCAATTGGATATACATAATTATAATACTAGAAATAAAAATAATTTTACAATAAAAAAACACAATAAAGAAAAATTTAAACAAAGTCCAACGTATATGGGAATAAAATTCATTAGTTATCTACCAGGTTGCATAAGGAATTTTTTTTTTTTTATTGTGACCTGGCTGGCTCAGGTCTGGTGTCAGAGTTATCAGGTCGCACCTGAATAAGTTCAGGGCCTCTGACGTGACTTGACGACTGTTTTTAGGCAGCCGGGACCGACAGCTTAACGTGTCCTCCGAAACACGGGAGTGGCCCGAGGTAAAATCTTTCGGTCAGAACTGGGATCGAACCCGGGACCTTTGGGCTAGCAAACCAGATATCGATATTCTGGTGAGAACAAAATGTTGCTATCAAAGGCCGCTCGCTATATATAGGAATTTTGCAATATGTGATATAAACAACTTTAAACTTTTTATTAAGACATAATGCTTGTAGTTTGTTATCTGTGTCATTAATATATCTATGGTCAATACCGAATTTATACAAACCTTGCTGTAGGTTTCTATAGATATTCTAATTTCATCAAAAATGGCGCCCGTTTTTGCCCGGATATATAGATATATTTACCAAATAAATATAGCTGGTAAAATTATCTGTAGTTAATACATATCAGGGCCGAGATAAGGGTAATTTTCAATGAAAAACAGGCATTGATGTAGGTTTTTACAGACTTACTAATTTCATCGAAAATGACGGTCGTCATTGCCCTGATATATTTATCACACACAAATACAGCTGGAATAATTATTACTTATGGCAAATACATTAATGTCCTACTATTAATTTATGTTTTGAGGTGCTGGCTCAGCAATACTTCAACATCAAACAGCTTATTTGCTTGAAGCAGAACGTTTCAACCTGTGTGCGTGAAGAGAGCCTCATATAAGGCGTAAGGCATACTTGAATATACTTATATTAAGCGTATGTAAGGCATAAAGACAGGTTTTCCCGCACTTCTTGCAGAGCACACTGCCCACCAATGTTGCCAGACGCAAGCCAAAAAATTGCGGGGGATTAGCCCGAAACCACCGCACGTTTAATTGTAACATACAGTAGTTTATAAAAAAAATCACCCACATAAGGAATGAATGTAATAGTTTAAAGTTCAAGGAAATTTATTGAGAAAAAATGAATTTTGACTTTCATACCACTATCAATGTTTGAAGGAGCAGCAGACGACAAAATTTGTGTATGTGACGTTTTATTGAATTTTATTTTAGTTTTTTATGCTTAAGAACATATTTTTAGTACATGATTGTACTTATTATAAATATGATGACGTATTCATGTACATGTTCGTGTATGTTCTGAATAAAAATGATTGATTGATTGATTGAAATTCTATGCCATCAGGAAAATAACTCTTTTCAAATACAATATAATAGCTTTCTAAATGAATTTTGATTGACTCCAACCTTGGTACTCCCCAACATTCAATATTATATTTTTTTCCTATTTGCACTCTTGAATGTTAATCCAAAACAGATTCGTCCAAATATTTAAAAAAAAATGGAATAATAATAAAAAAATCAATAGGAAAACAATTATCCTTGATTTTCTTGTCTCTTAAACAAATTTAATCTCTTAATCAAACACTAACCTCCTCATCGTCTATAAAATTCACATCAAAATCTTCCAAATCCATACAGACCTTTGAGAGGATTGATTGATTAAAGATTTATTCCTCTAATTTCAGAAATTTGAACAACAATACAATTTAAACATTAAATACATAAATGCATATAAATAAACAGTTTGATTTCCGTCTTATATGAATAGGAGGTTAGTGACCGCCCAATTATCTATTTTCATCAACCACAACTTAAACAGTCTTCATCCTGATATAAGCAATACTTATATATATTAACTTTTCAAGTGAATTCAACGACTTGCAGTCAAATTTTTATTAAAAATAAGTAGTATTTCACTTACTTTGTAGGCCAAACGTTTTCGAGTTGTTGAATAATTAATAATAATAGTGAATAATGAATAATAATAGTTGTTGAACAACAACTCGAAAACGTTTGGCCTACAAAGTAAGTGAAATACTACTTATTTAAAAAAAAAGATTGACTGCAAGTAGTAGAATTCACTTGAAAAGTTAATATTAACAACGCAGTTCGTCATGGAACAAGAAATCCAGGAACTTATATATACTTACAATACTCAACGATATAATACTAACTTCATCTAATCCTGCAGCGTCAACCAGAGACAAACACTATCCCCTTTCATAATCTGCTGTATCATGACTAGAAAAACCAACATCAAATTTGAAAGACTGTATTTAAATTTGTTAAAAAAATGATCTTGATGGCCAATTTGTTTTATGGAAATAGATGTAAATTAGGTGTCGAGAATGTCTTTCTTACATGCAATTTTATTCGGCTTGATGAATAAGAACCAGGCGAACCGTAATCACTTGCCCAAGCTCTTACCTTTAATAATGCTTATTATTTTCCAGAGCGCATGCGCAAACTGCAACTGGAAAGGCCGTTTACGGCGATAAAAGCAAGTCATAAACACGTAAATATGAAAATTGTCCTCTCAAACTTTTTTATTTCTGTACTTATCCACCACAAGCTACGGGATAACTGTTGGATCAACTTTTAATGAAGTCATGCAATTATTTTGCTGCACTACTTGAAGAAAAAGAGAATATTCTTTTATAACCTGAAATTATAGACTACGGTATCACCGATCGGATTCAAAATCATGAGCGATAGTGATGAAAGAAATTGTACACAGAATGCGTGCAATGAATCAGTCACGAACTATCTTCATGGTGGCATATGGGAATGGAAATTTGATAGCAACCTTTACAGGTATTTTGATACTTACATCATTTAATGATGGACTATGAGAGCACTTTATAAGATAAGCATTAAATAACCAAAGATGAGATGGAGAATCATAAAATCATGGCATATTTGGGGGCGCCATTTCAGTCCCAACTACGGGAGATTCAGATTCAGATGGCTTTATTTGTGTAAATTTACAATGTACATGAATGATAAAAGTATTATTAATATTAGTAACTCTCAGATCCCATATTTCAAGTGATAGTACAATGAACGTTTAAATAGTTTGAATGGAAAAGATTATGAATACAACAAATATATATTTCAAGGTACTGTACAGCAGAAATAAATGATGTGATTGTTAAAAAAAAAGAAAAAGAGAGCTTGGATCTGAGAGATGAATTACACAAAGAGGCGAAGTCTTGGCCATTGAGGCCATTCTTACACTTAACCTTTTACCTCATGTCCTACTAGTTTACATTGTTTGTATGATATATTCTAATATGTGTTGTCTAATTATGATAAATCAATTCAAATGAGATTAATTGAAATTTAAAAAATTTTCCTATACATTTGAACAAATAGATAGAATAAATGGAGAGAGAGAGAGAGAGAGAGTGAGTGAGCGAGAGGTAAAGCGTAAAAAGTTGGCCGGTTTGTTGGAAAATATATCTAAATTGCTTGAATTTTTGTTAAGTTATGTTCCTTATTACTATATTTTTTGTTAATCAATGGACAACGGTATTTGGACAATGGACAAAAATTGAGGATAGAGCTGAATGAATCGAAATCACTGGTCATCAATTTCAAGAAATAGAAATATTACAGAACGAATCAACATCAATCTAAATGGGCATAAAAAATCTTCTGAAAATACTGCTAAATATCTAGGTATGACGTTGGACGTTAAATTGAAATGGAAGGAGCACATCAAACTAGTGTAACTAGTGTAGAGTTTTCGCTTAGAAATTTCAAAATTATATTGATCTTTTTCTGACTGTGATGGTGTTTTGTTAAAAGTGAATAAGTAAGGGTTGTAAATAAATAGCAATAAATAACGGGTGTCTTCTTGGGAGCTTTACCGCTTACCAGTACACCAGAGACTAGGTATCTGATTGGTCTATGCACGTCTATGAATTTGAATAGACTAATCAGGCGCCTTAGTTTTCAGTGCATCGGTAAGTGTTGCGGCTCCCATGAACGCACACATTATTTATTGTTATTCATTTACATACAGAAGCTCACAGAACACCCCATGACGCAATAACACACAATAATATTAATTTCTGAATTTCTTGTTCCATGACGAAGTGCGTTGATAATATTAACTTTTTATAGTAAATTCAACGAATTTCAGTCAATTTTTATTAAGGTTACATTATATTTTTACTCACTTTTTGAATTTATTTTTGCGTTGAATCACTATTTGCCTTGTATTTACTATAAATAGTTAATATTAATTTCAAATTCACAAAACAGGAAAAGAAAATAATTTAGAATGAAGAGACTAAATAACTCTTAGAAAGTGATAGCCGTGAGCCGTATCCGGTACCTGTTCAATCATATAAAGATTAGCTACAAAACTCTAGACCCTACTTGTAAGGGTGACCGATTGGATTGGCCAGAAACAAAATTTGTTTCAAAAAATATAAATATTACAGAACGAATCAAAATCAATCTAAATGGGCATAAAAAATCTTTGTAAATTTGTTTCTGGCCAATCCAATCGGTCACCCTTACAGAGAGGGCGTAGAACAGTATTTAATACTGTTCTCTGCAGTAAAATCACTTCCCGGTGGTTCAGAACCCACCTAAGAACTGTAGGTTCAACTCTTCAATAATCATTATCATTATTTATTCACATCATTATTATTATTTATGGGTTGAGAGTAAGAAAGGACCAGGAGTCCTAACTTCGCCCTTAATAAAGGCAATTAATTAATCTACTTCCAGCTTGTTACCCACGCACAGGTCTCAGACCTATGTGGGCTTCATCCTCCAAAAAAGAAGAGATATTGGGAAAAGTAAAAAGTATAAAAACAGCTTGATAAAGGAAAAATGAATAGGGTAAATTAAAGTTTTTAAAAGTGTACTTGGAAGAATGCTATGACTTTAACTATGAGGTCCGTCGCTAAAGGCGCGGCGTTCTATTTGCGCCAGGCCTAAGGATAACTTACTTGTTAGCGTAAGGAGTCGAGCAATATCAGTAAGTTAGTTTTTGGCATTTTTCAAGTTACATAAAAACACTTTCAAGTTGTAAAATCGTGAATACTAATGATCTGATTTTAGTGCGTGAATAAATGAAGCATTCAGGTGCACTTAAAATATTTTTCGAGCAACTTCTATGAGCGATTAGAGCCGGGAAGTGAGTGCTCAAGTATTTTGCATAAAATTCAGATAACCGAGCACTTATGCGAGCACATAACCTATAAACCGCCCAAGTCACAGCGAATCTAAAATCGGGCGTTACTAGTATCTGAATCGTGCATTAAAGAAGGCAATGGATCAATGAAAGAAGATAGACTACAATTAGTAAGTGATCTCATACTAGAGTTCTCAGACTCCTTTTAAGGAACCGTGTTTAATTGACCGACGGCCGGGTGAAAAACTAGAGAAAACCACTCAGATTAACATTTGAATCGTTTCAAGTTGATTTTGATTGACGTTGACATTTGAATACATTTGTCAAACTTCATCTAACAAGCTCGCCGCCGCCACATTTGGAAGAAACAGTAATAAATTGTAATAAATTATTGTGTCTGGTCGAAGTTTTCCAAAATGCTGGATAAATTAGACAGCAATTGGACTCCAACGAGTATTATGAAATGCATCGAATGTTAGGGTTTGATGATTGGGAGATGTGGTTTCTTTTCAATGAATTTAAAAATGATTATCTTATAATACTGACACAAATTCTTTCATTGCCTCCATAATTTTGATTGGACACACTAGTTTTCATCCAAAAACCGTTGAAAATTTTGTAGATTTTTGTAGGTTCTTGACTTTTATAATGGATTATTCATTTATGAAAATACAGGTGAGGGCTAAAGGAAATTTCCATGATTGACCTCTCAACACCACATGAAGCACTATACGTTACAAATACAAAGCTTTAGTCATACAAAAAAGAATAGAAAATACGACAAGTTGATCGTAATAATAATTATCAAGATGATCTTGATATAATTGATGAGGACAACAACAACAACAACAAGTGGCATAACAAAGCCCATGAAAATTTGCGGTAAAATGTACAAAATATTACATACTTGGACTTGTATTGGTAATTAACATTGATAAAAGAGTTCTCTGATATCGAGAATCTGATAGTGTTCAACTATAAGCTAGAAGAGATAAGCTACGAAACTCCTGGGCGCTCTTTGTAAGGGTAACCGATTGGATTGGCCAACAGAAAAGACTTTGTTCTCTGCTGTAAAATCACTTCCCGGCGGTTCGCACCCCACCTAAAATTATAGGTCCTCATCAATTACCATCATCCAATTCATTACCCACGCACAGGTCTCAGACCTACGTGGGCTTCATCCTCCGAAAAAAACTCATAATATCCTAATCCTAGTTTTAATGAAGATTCAATAATTGCCAACAAAATCAAACATTATTGCATACAGAATGCTAGTGAGGAGTTATCATAAAAATGCCAGATCTATCTGAAAACAAAATTTTGATAGTACGGGTTAGTTGAAAAAAGAGTACAAAAAGTCCCTCCACATTATAGGGGAGTTTCTAATACACGATGGCAATCACCAACACAAAATGAAAAACTTGCTGTTAAATACCACTATTCCATAGCAGATTTTTGTTTTTTCGATAGTGATTATTTTCGAATATTTAAAAAAAATGTTTTGTACATTACGTCTTGGAGACTCCAGTTAAGGAGTATAAAACAAGTCAGATTAACAATTATACACTATATACCATAATTACTATATCAATTAGTTGAGGTGAGGCTTAATTTTGATGTGAAAGGAACTCTTGTGCACTATAAAAAGCTTTATCAACTAAATATTTTCTCAATTGTTTCTTAAATATTTCTATATGAAATGAAATATTTATTGTTCCTTTACAAATACAGCAGATACAAAACATCCAAGCTGTACAATAGTTGAATACTTGAAATTAAAAATTATATTAAGAGTACATATTAGAAAAAAACCATAGCATGAAATCAAGATTGGAATGCCCTGGTTGAATGTACAATTATAAAATTAAAAAACAATAATAATAATAATAATAAAGTACAGAATTACAATAATATTAGTATTTTGTTAGGAAACATGCATCTCGAGGTAAAAAACCTGTGAGAGATGGCAATAAAAAATTATTGTAATTACTGCTCAGTGGAAAATAAGGGTTCATATTTTAAAGACTCTTACACTGTGGATTTTCTACTGTGCAAGCACCCTAAAACGACGATGAGATGTTCTAGACTGTAGAAGAAAAGTATATGACAAGAAACAAACAAAAGAAGAATTAGATGGATGAAGAGATGAATGAGGAAGAAATGGAGAAAAGGCAAGAAATCAAAAAGAGCTAGGCGTAGTAGAAAAAAAGGAATACGAAGACTATGATGTCTTATTTATTTCGAAGAATAAAAGAAAAGAAAGTATTTGATAAACCATGACGATTTGTTAAATGTTTAAATTTTCCACTTTTTGTCTAACGTGAACTAGCCTATTTTTAAAGTTAATTTTTTTAATGTAAGAAAATTTTTTGTATGCAGAAAAATTTCAAGTGAATAAAAATTAAAACTTTCTTGCACTTTTTTCAAAAAACAGGTTCAATTGAGGTTTTGGAAATCGGTTAGAAAAAAGAAAAATTTTACTTTTTATCAACTAGAAATTTTCTGCATGTTAGTCAAAAATTGAAAACATTTTTTTTAGCTTTAATGAAAAGAAAGTAATGGAGATCTAACTAAGAAAGAACTACAAAGAAAAAAGTGTAAGAGAAAAAATAACTGTCACAAATGTAGGCTCCTCTATTCACGAATTCACTCTATTTCATATATATGAACTTATAGAGAAAAATACAGGCTATTTCACGAATTCACGGTCTATAATTATGATTGATCTCATTAAGAAAAATACATATATGATAAAGATTGCACTAAATAAAAGTAATTTATCACTCGTATATATATGTGATTGCACAACGCTGAGCTACTGCCTGGCTACCTGGGATGAACGTGCCTACTGGCTTAAACGATAAATAAGGTCTTCAACTTCTTTCTACATGGCAGCAAATCACGCAAGCGCGGGGCTTTGACCCACATTCGTATTAAAACACAAGAACAATACACACGACGATACATTATTTTATGATCTCGTCCGCTATATAAATGGCCGCGATAGTAATATAATACTTTTCCCGTGAGATAAATCTCCGGCACGACATTGTGACCAACGTAACAAATGACATCTTCGCAGACAATCAAGTGGGAGGAACAACGAAAGGTAACAGAAAATTCAACAAAAACAAACTTTCTCCCCTGTGGGATGATAAACAGACGATGAGACCAAATTCAGAAAGAACTACACTAAAATGATGCAAAACACACGCTATTGCGTCATATATGGCCTGAGGATGTCGTTAGCTTTGAGAAATGATGAGCTGCGTTGCTGCAGACCCCTACATATTTCCAGTCATTAATCACGCAATTAAAACATCCTAGACGCTATGAATTATTCGCCGTGTTTGTTCAATCTTTCGTGGTAAGTTCTCAAATATTACAACATTTGTCAAAACATATTTTTTATTCGTCATTTGTTAGATAATAATGATAGATTCAGTTTGAGAATTCGAATTTTTATATAAATTCTATCTTTGACAAAATGAGTTATAGATAACCATAATAAAGACTACCTACTTGTTTTAATAAAAAATCAAGTGGAGAGCTAAATATTCAAGTTAAATACTTCTCTATTTTTATGCTAATTTCGATTTATCTGTGCTGTTAAACTATTGGGATGAAATTCATGTATAATAAAAACTTAAAAACACTCAAGTGGAAATTGTGACTCACGTTATGGCGTGACGGCCGTTTCACTCTGATGTTAAGAGAATCGTCAGTACACTGAACGTACTGTGGGTCGTCTGACGATGATCTTAACATCAGAGTGAAACTGCCGTCACGCCATAATGTGAGTCACAATTTCCACTCAAGTGTTTTCAAGTTTTTATTTTATATTAGTGGAAACAAGATGGATCTTCTACAATCTACATCATAAGTTCATGTAGTTATAGTAGAAGTATTGGAAGAACTGGACATTGAGCTCTAATTTATTGATACTTGAAAATAGTTAATAAATATGCCTGATTGAATGCTACTGAAATTTCAAAATTATCAAGATTATTTTAATGTTAAAGCTAGCTGGTAAGGTTTGTAATTCATTAATGGTACCTAGAAGGGTTATTAATGCCCGGCATTATGTTAGCTGTATTGATCAATTCATTGATTCAGCACGAATTCCGGTGGTTCAGAACCCACCTAAAACTGTTGGTCCAACTCATCAATCACCATCATCCAACTCATTACCCACACACAGGTCTCAAACCTATGTGGTCTTGAAAAAAAAATTTTATATAGAAAATAATGGGAAGCAAACTACATTATATAATATACTTTAAACCTTGTCCTTTATATCGAGCGTTAAACTTTGTGTTACAAGCTATTTGTTTCTATTATATTTATGTGAAAATATCCTTTGGAAACAGGTAACAAAGCAATACGGTGAACTTAAACATTTAATAGAAAAAAATTCAATAAAAACGTATACTAATATATAATTATTATACGTATAATAATTTGTGAGCAAACAATCAAAATAGAGATAAGTAGAAATAGCACAGTAAATCAATAGAGAATAAATTAATACAGATGAATCAAATTCTTTTAAAAATCGAGCTGAGAGCTAAAAGCTTTACTTTTACAGGGTAATAAGGTAGTTTGTTGCAAGCGCTTGGAGAGATAAGTTTTAAAAAATAAATCACAATAAAATACAGCATCTTTGGAAAATACTACATTGGGATGATTAATTTTCATAGGATGATAATCTCAACTACACCTCATAGAAAATAGATAGGGAATTAATGATTTAAAAATACATTATTTGCCATATAGACAAAGGTAGATGGAAAGATACTTCAAAAAATACTATTTACGTTTCATCAAGATTCAAGCACAGAATAGGCTACAAAGATAAAGGAATCGCAATAAAATACAGCATCTTTGGAAAATACTACATTGAGATGATTAATTTTCATAGGATGATAATCTCAACTACACCCCATAGAAAATAGATAGGAAATTGAGGATTTAAAAAACATTATTTACCATATTATAGACAAATGTAGATGGAAAGATACTTAAAAAAATACTGTTTTACGTTTCATCAAGATTCAAGCACAGAATAGGCTACAAAGATAGCTATAATAGATTGTTTCCACTTAGCTTTGTCGCCCAACAATATCAAGATACACGAGGTTTCAACAGATAGGAGTTCCTAAGCACAAGCTACATAATTTACGATATCAATCTCTAGTAAATTTGCTCAGTCATGTTATAGTCACGCTTAATCATGATCATAGCTTCTGGGGTCTGCAAGATCTCTTGCTTTCTGCTTTCCAAATGAGATAAAGTACCAAGCGAACGTCGTGAAGTAATGCTCCCATAAAACTACAGCTACAGAGAAAGGTAGGTGCCACAGATGGATAGTAACTATCAATATTGACCGTTTCTTGACATTTACTTAATAGTTTTGATCACTGAACGATCAATGTTACATTTACATTCCAGCAACATTACATAAAGGTGTAGTTGAGCTATACAGTTCGGTATATGATTAGAAATAGTTTCCAGAATATGAATTACACTAGGTACTTGAACTATTTATATATTAAAATACTCATCAATATCAATCATCCATCTCACATACAGAACAGCACAGACCTCATAAACAAAATAAAAAATACACACATCCCACATAATTCCACACTAGCATCATTTGACATAAAAAACCTGTATACAAACATTCCAGTAACTGAAACCATTTCCATAATAGAGAACATACTCAAAGCACAAAACAATTCAAATCAAACGCAGTTTTTAACTACATAATGGCTGCTCATCCTAACCTCAACAAAGCATGACCCCTGGCGGCAGGCTGACGAAGCTTCTTTTCAGAAGTGAAATGCATTCCTCAAGCATCTCCAATATATGTGAGTAATACATTATATAAAAGTGAAATACAGTGTCAGTTTTAATATTAGATTATTTATATATTGATCATTTCTCAATTTATCAAGACACTTTTTTACATAAAATATTTTTAAGAATATGAATTACCCTACGTAGATACAGTACTTGAATTATTAATATAATCCTAGTTTCCGGAATTTATTTAAACACTATTGATCACATAAGGATAACAAAGACATGCTAAGAAAAGATGGGGCACATAGAAAGTTTTAGGTTATAAAAAGATATTATTAATCCTACATTTATTTGAAAACAGTTAAAAGCAATTTGTTTGGTGAAAGTGATGTGGGACTTGTTCATCGCGAATAATAGGAAAGTGATAGCCGAGTGCCGTAGCAGGTATCTGTTCAATCAGAGATAAGCTACGAAACTCCTGGGCCCTCTTGTAAGGGTGACCGATTGGATTGGCCAACAAAAAGACTCTGCTCTCTGCTGTAAAATCACTTCCCGGTGGTTCGGAACCCACCTAAAACTGTAGGTCCAACTCATCAAATCACCATCATCCGATTCATTACCCACGCACAGGTCTCAGACCTATGTGGGCATCATCATCCGAAAAAAAGTCCGATATTATCCGACCACGCAATTTATTTTGACACAGTAACATGGTTTTACAGCATTTTCTCCGCTAAATATGCAGCATATAATGCTTGAAACCGTGGTGCTGTGTCAAAAAAATTATGTAGTTCGACAATCATTCGCTTCCCCTAACTGGGAAATTATTTTGTATTGAATGAATATTTGGTAAGGAAATGTTTGGGAATTAACATTTGGTAGGCATAATTTTAGGGAATTTTCAACTTTGTAGAGAACTTAATAGAGAATCAAAAATAAACATAAATATAAGAAAAAAGACATAAACTTACGAGATGGAACGAGCGGAAGAAATCAACAAAGGTGACACATGACACAGCTGACATTCATTTTTATAAATTAAGTTATTCCAGCTCGTCTAGGGCAGCAGATCCTGTAAATGAAGGAAAGTATTAGCAAAAATGTGGAACTAATTTCAATTTTTAAAATCAGAAAAAACTTTAAAAAATTAATGGACCACGTAGGACGTTAGAACATGAAAAGAGTATTCCAATTAAATGTATTTATACTTTCTTATTATGTATTAATTGTATAGTAGAATATGATTAGGTGTTTTAGCAGTGAAATTGACCAGGTACACGCAGAGCAGTGGACCGCAGAAATTACAAGCACCAAAATAATTAATTAATAATAACATGTTAACATGACGTTCAAACCATACGACAGTTATACCTTGGTTGCATCACAAATTACAGTTTAAAATACGAGAATAAATTCCCACGATCCGATAACATAAATTACAGTTAAGACCAAATACAATGAAAAAATATCAACTCAACCCTTCTTAGAAGACAACTTCACTACATTAGCAGTAAGTTTATAAATATATTAGAAAGCGAATTTCCACCGACTAATTTCTGAAACATAAAGCACAGAAAAAGAGCCATTAACTCATGGCTAAAGTTAAATTATTTTTCATCATTGAGCTTCATGTAATAATAAACTTTATGAATAACTTTGTGTATACGGAGTAATGATGACACAGTGATGATATTGATGATTGATGATGTTACATAGAATAATACAGACGATGCGACTCACTTAGGCGCACAAGGATTTTCGCTTTTGCTGGTGTCTTTGCCACTTCCTACCTACAATGAAATTTAGAATATTATTTTAGTTTCTCTATTTTATTGTACCAATAATTAATAATTATAGTACATAGATTTTTTTTTTAGTTTTAGCGCGGTAACTTAGTTTATTTTGTAGCGTTTGTAATAATTTTTGGCAAATAAATTCATTCATTCAAATTCATGAAAATTATTATATTCTAACAATAACTTATTCACTTATTTATAAATTAAGACATTCATTTTTTTAAATTTGAATTCAAGGAAAAAATGTAATTTTTCGAAATCACCGGCTTATTGTTAACAAGTTTACAGTAGTTATATCAATAATATCAACCAAACAATATTCCAAGACTTTATGAGTTTTTCCAATAGTTTATGGAAATATTGACATTTGAAATACAGCCTTGTCACTTATTTTAAACAGACATTCACTACGGCGCATTTGGAAGAAGCTAGTTCTCCTCCTGGGTGTACTCTGCCGCGTAACTTCATGCTAAATGAGCTGGCAAATAAACGGCGGTAAGAGAAGTTGTTTGCTCTCCTGACCTTACAAGACACTATTTCAACCAATTTCGATATTACTTGTTGCCATACGACAAATAAATCATAATTTCAGCACACAGTTGATACCCACATGACTGTACCCTTACACATCTAAAATGAGCTTACATTCAACACATTGGTTATAAAAGAACTGTCAAATACATAAAACACAATAAATTTATTAATTTCTAATTCTTCAAATTGCCATCAGTTATACTGAAGATTTCCGCATTGGCGAATAACTATACAACGCTGATTTACTATTGCAATCTATAGTAAATATACTAATTTACTATTGCAATCTAGGCTAATGAGCATATATTACTAATACTAATATTTTTAGTAGTTCTCAGCATGACTACTACTTCTAAATACTAACTAATAAGTATATTAAACATAATTAGATAAATTATGTGTGCACTGTATAACACATTCACACTGTTATCACTGCATGACTACTACTTCTAAATACTAACTAATAAGTATATTAAACATAATTAGATAAATTATGTGTGCACTGTATAACACATTCACACTATTATCACTGCTCTGCTTTATCACAACACCCCAACACTACACAATTCGAAGGGTTTGATCCGCTTCAATCTGCGCAGCATATCAGTGTTGTCAAGCAGATGCATAACTTCTTCATTCTCATGCCGCTGGATCTTATCTGCATGCTTGCCCAATTTTGCTTTTGACAAACTCCACCTCCAGGTCTCTATGGATATCGGCGTTCCGGATGAATCTTGGAGCATTAATGAAAGAACGTTGATTTGAAAAAATATTTATAGAGAGCCCTTACTCACGTTTAGATCTCAGCTATTTTTTTTTCAATAATCTCTATATTTCTTTTAGTCACTGATACAATCACCAATTAGAAGTAAAGCTGCATAAGTAGGTACTGAATAAGTCAATAATTGGTCACAAGTTACCTGAGTTCCAAGATCTAGTTCTTTAAAAGATAAGCAGCGAATAACTTTTAATAAAAAACGTCAATATTTATTCAATCGCTCAAGCTACGACTTTCTCTTTGACCGATTAAATTGCCCAACACCGTTAATTCATGAAAGAGCACATCGTCAAGGACGTACCACTACATACACTCAAACACATTCACATATGCGCACACACACACAGGATTGAAGATGTAAAAATGAATGGTTGCACTGGATATGTAAATTATACGTTTACAGTTTGTTGCGAGAGAATAATATATAAGAAGTGCCTTGACGTTTGCGAACTTACTAGTTGAATCAACATTTCAAAATTCAGAACGATTCACGGACAGCGCCCAATTCAAATCATTAACTCGTCTTTTCGAATAATTATTTAGGAAATACTTAGCTACTTGAAGATTCTCAAGGAAACAAAACTTTCACTAACAGCTACAGGCGTAAGATTGGGATGACGTAATGTAATCGAATTGAATGGATGCAGTAATTACAGTCTCTTAATCTTAAATCAAGATGTCAAAATGTTGGACTGTCAATTCCTTTTACTTAAGTAAGTTTACTGGTAGGAGAGAATTGCATGTCATTTCCAAAAACAGAGACATTTTCATCGATTTTTTGCAAGCCTAATCTCTGATTCTTATTCAAGTTTGAATCTTATACGCCCTGAATGAACAAATATTTTTTAATAAAAACTTAAAAAACACTTTTAAGTGGAAATTATAACTCACGTTATGGCATGACGGCCGTTTCACTCTGTTGTCAAGAGTATATATTAGTTGAAACAAAATGGATCGTCAACATCATAAGTATTTTTTATTTGCTTGTATATAGGGTGTTTACTATATACATGATGTTTCGGAACTCTCTACCAATACTTCTAGGCAGTGTTTCTGGACCACTAACAAAAGTAATAATATTGTAATAGAAATTTTCTCAAGTCCCAAGTTACTCATACAGCCGCCATTTTGTTTTTTTTCATGCATTATTTTTTATTCGAACAGCATTGAACGTATGATTTTGAAATTCTGCATACAGCTTTATAACAATTAAAACAATCTTTAAAAAATTAATCAAAATTTTCCGACCTTAGAAAACAAAATGGCGACCATTTAAAATCTTTGAACAGGATTAAATTAATAATGGCTAATGGTATCAAAATTTGACTAGAATAAGTTTTTTTTGATAATTTTATTGCAAATCTAACAATATCTCATTTTTCAAGATTTGCCAACAATTAACAGAGATATACTACTTTTTAGGGTGTGCGGTGGTTGGAAGCGGGTTGCAGTTCTTTAAACTGTCATTGCAAGGCTTTCATTCTCATGGTTATTTATTCTTTGTAATTATCTATAGTAAATAAACTTTCATTTTATTCTTTGTTTGTAAGTTATTCCTTGTTTGTTCGTAAAACTACAACAACCGCACACCCTAAAAAGTAGCATATCTCTGTTAATTGTTGATTATTTTCTTCAAAAATGAGGTATTGTTAGATTTGCAATAACAATATCTAAAAAAACTTTCTAATTTTTTAAAGATTGTTTCAATTGTTATTAAGCGGTATGCAAAATTTCAAAATTATACATTCAATGGTGTTCGAATAAAAAATAATGTGTAAAAAAACAAAATGGCGGCAGTGTGAGTAACTGGGGACTTAAGAACATTTTTATTAAGATATTTACTTATGCTAGTGGTCCAGAAACACTGCCTGGGAGTATTGGTAGAGAGTTCCGAAACACTATGTATAATTGAACAGACACTAAGGATTCCCACCAACCAATGTTGCAGCTACCAGGTTCTAATCTGCCTTAAGGCTGTGTGCAGGGTTTTTGGTCTATTTTTTCGAAGTTTCTTGTATTGGATATTATTAAGATATTGAAATGGTATTTATTGCCATGAGAAGAAACAAATTCATCAATTATTTTGTGTAATATGTGTGTTCAAAGTACGGTTTACGAGCTTTGCGTCAAAATTCGATCACAAAATAACAACCAACAGAAACAATAATAATAGTAAATTTTTTTCTGGTTTCAGGAAAAGACTCAAGGTTTGGCGCCGGTTTCCGTATCGGACCCAACGCCGACCTGCAGTTCCTAGTTGAACTGGGGCCGCAGCAGAACACACTGCCAATCGGTCCCGGTCCGCCGTCGGACATAGACGACGCTCTGCCGGGCGTCAGGCGGCATGTCGGATCAACGAGCACCACCGTCAGCCCCCCACCCAGGCGGCGACTACCGACCAGCTCCTCGACACGCAACTGGGGTCTCAACTACATACCCAACAGAAGGCAAAAGGTAAACCACATAAGAAACTAATCATCGCCCAACGCTAGAAAAATCTTGCTTACGCATTTTTGTAACATAATGCCACCCAAAGCCAGAAAAATCTTGCTTACAGAGTTTTGTAACATAATGATAACGATCAGTGGTGGAACTATGGGGTAGGGTGGATCCCCCCCCCCCCCCAACACTAAAGAAATTTTGGAATTTGAACAAGCCCGGAGAGGCAATTTCTTACAAGAGTCAAATTTGTCTTAAATTGCTGAAAATGTGGTCTTAGAGGGATTAGTCTACAAAAACTTTCAGGGGGTGTAGCCCCGGAACCCCTTTTTGAAATTTTATTTATTAATTTATTATACAAAACACAATCAAATAAAGATACAACAGGCATAGCCCACTACTGCTTTCTTTACAAATTTTTAGGTGGAAAATCCAAATCTCAGGTTATGTCCAAGTTAAACTAGGAATTTCACGTAGAAGTAAAACAAAAATATCAATTTAGTAGTTCACTTTAAAATCGTAGCACTAAAACAGTCAAATAGTACAAAGAAAGTAGGTATAAATTCCACATTTTGAAATTTTAATAATCCCTAAAAGGCGACTTTTGCCAAAAGAGGCAAAGAAAATGTCTCAACGCGTTGAAAATGTGGTTTCACTTTTTAAAAGACGGTATCAAGAACGGCACTGTACGAAACCCTGATCATGTGTGATGGGGCATTAAAAATAGCAGAATAAAAATAGATTCAAGTAGGTCTGCTTCAATTGGGAAAAATTATTTGGATCATAAACCAATTGTACGGTATCTAATCTTCAGTATTGGTGATGGTAGTATAGTGGTAGCTATCCGTAACGAATAATACAGATGTTGTCACAATCGCTAAATTAATTAACATACGAGATACTGTAGTTTCAACAATCACGTCATTGTGAATGTCTCTATCAAACTGAAACTAAAATACAGAGTAGCTCAATATAAATCCTTCTTAGACGAATATTATTGATTCATATAATAACAAAAGAAATTGAGGGAGCTTCTCAATATATTGAACTTCTCTGTATTTTAATTTGATAGACACTGACAATGACGTGACTGTCGAAACTATATTAACTTATCTCGTTTGCTAATTGATTTAGTGGTTGACAACATCTGTATATTCGTGTCTGTTATTTTATAAGGCGATTGATGCAAATGAAAATATTGTCATTTATGAAATTGCTTTCAAAAATATTTAAAATATTTTTTGCTATTTTACTAATATAAGTTATTTTCAAACAGCTTTATTTTTTTTTAACAAAAAAAAAATTCTTGATTGCCAAATTCTTGTAAATAACAATCAATCACACACAATTAATACAATTTCTTTTTTTTTTTGGCGCCATCAGCAAAGCATAGCTTGTTCGCTAACGACGAGTTCTCCTTTATTACAAATGAAAATTTTTCCTCTTTACTACCCAAAATTACACTGGAATGTTCATCAATAATTCACTAAATCAAGCATCCAACCAATCAGAAAAATAGTCCAAAACAAAAAAAAACAGTAGAACAAAAAAGAAAATCTATCATCACTATCTTTAGCAAAACAACAGTAGAACGAAAAAGAAAACTTATCAAATACAATAAATAGGCAACTATTACTCAACCTAAACGTTACTATAACTTAAAATATATGTTACTTTTGACCCATTCCTCTACATTAATTACTTCGATTGAATGAATAACCTGTGAATGGGTTACATTTATCACAGATGATCCCATGGTATCTATTTTAGAGAATAAACGAATCCAGTTTTATTGTATCCGTATTTGTCAAATTGTTTCCAAATTACAAAAAAGTTATTAATATAGGCTGAAGTTAATGGGAATGATTTTTTCAAGAATAATTTAAGAATATCTATTATCGATGTAAGTGATTATGAACTTCTATGTACCTTCTACCTTGACAACTTGAATTTACACTGACAACTTGACAACTTGAATTTACACTGACAACTTGACAACTTGAATTTACACTGACAACTTGAATTTCATAATCATTTACTCGATGTAAGTGATTATGAACTTCTATGTACAACAGAACAACATTTGTGAGTAGTATCGGATACATTTCAGGAGTTGAGTCACATGCTCAGCGAACAGAGAATAAATCTGAATTTGAAGTTGTGGGAGTTCGATGCAAATTCATCATCCTTAACATCGACAATTACCAACAGTTCACAAGCACATAGAAAATATTTACTAATGTCTATTTAAGATAAATTTTGTTCTTTTTTACAGGAGCCGATCAACCAAACCGTGCCTAACAACTCCAAACCAGAAGCCGCCAAACTTTTCTGGAGAGGAAAATCTCACTCACAGAACAACGTGAAACACCAGACATCGGCCTCAACTCAGAGAAAAATTGTCAGACTTCCAGATAGTTTGATAGTTTATAACAACACACAACTGCCAACAAATACAGATGTGGAAATGATCACCTCGCAGGAGAATTTCGGCAACGTGGCGTCTGTCGAAGATAGTAATAAAGTACAAAAGCTGACAAGCAAAGAACCATCCACCAATAATTTAGTTAACAAGAGCAACGGTCTCAACTCGAATCAAATTCTAGAAGAGTCTATTCAGAATAGAACGTCACTGAGAAAATTAGAAAAGAAAAGAAATGAACAATTACAACAGCAAACAAATCAAAGGCCAAGAGCTCTCAGGGATTGGGTATTCTCGTGGTTTGATGGCTTGAAACCTAGCCGAAGCGGATCAGCTTAAAGTATTTATTTTGTTTATAATTATTGAAAAAAGTTACCAAAAATACTCCAAATTCAACCAACAGGTTGAGGGAGAGTATATCGTGTCATTGAATCTTGAAAGACTGTAACGAAAATATAATATTCGAGAAATTATAAAGTTTACCATGGAACGCCAAAGCAAAACAAAGATAAGTCAGCCATACGAATATGATAAATCATTGACTAAACAAAATTCAGGTAAATAATTAATTTATATTTGATCGCCTAAAGAGACAAAATAAAATAGTCTAACAAAAGATAAAATATTTGAATATGACTAATCAGTATCTTTAATTAAAATTCAGACAAAAAGTAATGAAATTATAGTCAATCACCTGTAGAGACCAAATATAAAAAATATCGATCAAAAAAAAAAATATCTGATTATGACTAATCAGTAGCCATACTCAAACTTCAGGTAAAATAATAATTTTATTGCCTAAAGTGGATATATTGATGTTGGCAAATTTCAATGTCCTTTTTGCTCGTCTATAGGTTGAAATTTAAGGATATTCATTAAATGGTACTGAGAAGAACAGAGCGTACACATAGAGCATAATTACAGTTTAGAATGAACTTGAAGGTGATTGAAAGAGTCAAAAATAAGTAGTGGTATTTCTTACGCCATTATTGATGATTACCATTAACTTGGGTATTAAAGTACTGTACTTAGGTATCAAAATACTACATTACCATGATTCAGTATAGTCCAGTGAACAGTGCATATTCTTAATATTTACTGATGAATAAACATATTCGTATGATGGCCATATCGCATTGTTGTAATGCTTCCTCAGAAATGGCTGGAGCCTACTGGAGTCTGAGGAAGCATTACAATAATGCTAAATGGCCATCACATATTATGTAAATTAAATTCAACAATACAGTATTTCAACAATTATTGATGCTTAAATATCAAGTGAAAAAGTAATATGGAACTACACCATCATAACAATTATATAAAAATATAATTCATCATTAACTTACATTTTTGATGGAAATGAATCTTCGTGCTTATACCTCCGTTTTTCCAAAAGTATTCTGAAAAAAATTAAATCGGCTTATAGTCATAAATTTTATTTTGTTATTTCATATTAATTTCTTCTTCCATTGCAAGCACAATAAATATGGAAAGGTCCAGCGAAGATGCAGCCTTTCAGTTATAAAACTCAACATTGAATGTATTGCAATAACTTGGAGGAAATAAAATTCGAGTGATTTTAGTATTTTCTACACTATTTAAAAACTGATGATGAAATACAAATGGATTAAACTAGTGAAAAATTATGCATTTAAATGATCAATGCTACTTCCTATTGCAAGAGCTCTATGTCGCTTCAAGAAATGGTGAAAACTATAATCATAAAATATAAATACATAAATAATTTTATTAATGGAGACAACTCCATAACTTGGTAATATGATTACCAAAGCTCACTAAAATTAGTCTCAAAACCATATCATACACATATTTCGCCAAGGAATGATGTATTTATAATTTTCTTATTATTAGCTAGGTGGAGACACTGGAAATGAACATATTTTGAAGTATAATATTAAGAAAATAATAGAAAACAATGTGTGAGAAAGTTTCATTTTTTCAATTATTTATGGGGAGTTGCCAGAATAACATGCAGAAACATTTAATGAGAGCTGATCATGCTAAAATTGAAGAAAACATTCTACTGAAGATACAGTGACGTAAAAAAACACATTTTTTTGTAAAGCATATTCTCAACTTATCCAAGATATGACCAAAATATTATATGATGTTTAATATTATTTAGCATATCACTGCCGTGAATCAATAATGAAAAAGCCAAATTTCATTATAAATAATAGATAGAAATAGTATTTGTTCATTACTTAATGATTATAAATTTGTACCACCTTTCTTGCCATGATGTAGTACTAAACCCTAATTTTAATATGATACAATGCATATTTAAATATTATTGATATGATACAACGTATGTTATGACTATTCATATGCTGGGCATAATGGTTACCAAAACGATAAATTTCTATTCAACTTTTATCGCTTTACCATACAATTTTTTTTGTATTATTATTGTAAATTTTCAAGTACTGGCAAGTTTAAGAAAAGAAAGCGAAAATTTCATTCTTGGAATCCGTAATTTTTGCTCTTAACAAGCCAATATCGAATAGCATCCATAATATGTGTATTTTATTGTGCGTGCGGTATATAGGCCTAATTATTTATAAAACAGAAAAATCAGTTATTATTATACGATTAATAGGTTTGATATTGATTACCATTGTTGTAAATACTGTAGCTATAGTATGTCTCCAAATAAATTCGAATTTAATAAGGTATCAATAATTTATTTATCTGTCCCAAGATTCACTATCATATAGGAGAGGAAAATTGACATCTACTATGTTTTACTTATTTAAATTAGGAGCTCAAACCCAGAAAACAATGAAAATATCTACCCATTTTTTATTCTCAGAAGCATTTTACTCTGAAATAAGATTGGCAGATGTTCAGTTCACGTTTGATTACGTCTTGGATGTGGAATGACATACTAAGATCCTTATTATACAGAACGACTGCAGTAGCGGTTGCGCGCCTCAACTTCAGGCTAAATTACACCACCCGGGAAAATTTAATAAAAAACCAGCTAAGAATGTGTGTATGCCTCCAAGTACTAGAAACCTTATCAACCTGACATTGTTGAGCTCGGCCACACTGTCTACTGATGTAATTTTGCCTCAAATTGTGGCACTTAACCGCGACTGCAATGACTCTGTATAATAAGGCTCAAAGACAGCTCATAACAAATATCACTGGAGTACTCAAAGCTAATCAAGTGCTATTTTTTGATGAACCTACAATATATTGAACCTAAAAATATATTTTATTTTCAATGAAATGTCTATTTTCATCAAAATAGATATTGTTGATTCAATATTGAATTCTGAGCAAATTTATCTCTGCCACACTGTCAAATTACAAATAGTTATTTTCAGGGCTTCATGATTATAATTTTTGGACCAGGAATAGAATTGAAGCGGAGTAGGCTATCACAAGAAAAGTGAAAATGAAATTCTCATGTCAGTTTGCATTAACATAAGCACAAAAGGCACCCTTAAATTTACACTTATTAAATAGATGAGATCTAAAAAATAAAAAAACTATAGCCAATTGGGTGAGTAGAATAATATTATCATTGTATTTCCAATAACTTACGAATTTCATTTACTTTTTTATGATAGTTGGTAGACTTCTTTCAAGCAAAGAGCATTGATGTTTTCCATTTCTTCAAAAAATTTCGATACAGTCGTTTTTCTAATGAAATAGGTACTGTACATTGCTGTATTCGATTCTTCCATACTTGCAATTAAAGTCAAATTGTCGGAAAAACTGTAAAAAATTTAAATTACAAAAATTTGAAGTTTCAAATATTCATAGTAGGATGACAATCCAGCACAAGGTACATAAAATGGAATCTTAAAATTCGTTGTGCAGTTACCTTTCGTTTCATGAATACTCGATAAATATTGAATGGAATACATGAATTGTTTGCAGGCTATACTTATTATGAACTAAGATTAACTTATATAGGAAATCAAGGACACCAATGATGAGCCCAAACTTAATGCAATACACACAATTAATAAGTGAAATAATTAGGTACAATTAATTCAATTAAACGACAGCACATTAAAAGTATGACGGCTGATAAAAGCTGACAAAATTGTAGAATATTTCAAATAAATGGCACTAAATAGGCTACAAATTATTGACGACTCAAGACCAAAGTTATATCGATAAACTTTATTAATAACCTACAAATTCAAAATGAGTAAATGAGTATAACTACAAAGCCCTAAAGCCTCGGCTTTCAACTCTCGGATTCGGAAAGTTGACTGGGTAGGAGTGCAAACTTGATTATCATTTTTAAAAGACAAAAAAGCAATGAATCAGCTGAAAAAAACTTAAAGCTGAAGCTTATTTTTCAGGTTAGAAGTGTAAGGGCCGATATTTGGTAGGGGGCCGATAATTGATCAGTCTACTTCACATTATTTTGGTACTAAGAATATTTATAATTCTTTGCTGCCAATACGGTTGAAATTCTTAGCAGCAAAATCGATAATATAGACAAAAACTTCGTACTGAAGAGAAATTCCTTAATGAGAAGTTATTTTGGCAAGATTGCAAGGAGCAACATGAAAATACGTAACCTAGAGAATTTCGTTATTGGGAAGTTTGACTGTATCAATCGTTTATCTCTGCATGCCAAATACAGTCGGCAGCAAATGAATGAAAACTACAGTAAACTGAAGGTTCTAATAAATTTACTAAGTTAGGTAGGCCTACTCGAGACTCAACTGTTGTAGTGCTTACCTTGACTGATATATTTCCCTAATCCCAACATCGTTAAACTTTAGTAAAAAACGAATACTTTATTGACAAAAGCGTTTATCGCACCAACTTCCTCCACTTCTACAACGAAATATGAAATTTATTCAACAAACCAGACTGCAGTAGTTGTAGATCCCGATATTACAAAACAGTCTTGCACTTGCACACCCACGCTTGCTCTTGCATGCAGCCGACAGAGCTGAGCCAATGCCTCCTAGAGGTACAGTCTGTACTTTAGAAGGCATTGGCTGAGCACACGCACATCAAAACTGGGAGCGATCAGCTGATTGAAAGTTTCCATTCTTACCACGTCGAACCACCCGTAAGTTGGCAATATTTGAAAGTAATAACTTCAAATATTCAAAATTTTTTATTGCTGCTATTATAATATTGACAAATTATTATAAATAAAACAAATTATAATAATTTTCAGCAGTTTATATAAAGTTTTTGACTGATACAATCGGTACTGTTCAATAAAACAAATTATAATAATTTGCAGCAGTTGATATAAATTTTTTGATACAATCGGTACTGTTTGTCGTTGGAAAAGATCTCAGAGAGTGTCCTGAACTCTCCCAAAATCAATATTACACTGAGTGTATATATATATTTATAAATAAATCTGGTTATAAACTCACCCAGTGCAATGATTGTGAGATAGTCTGCTAGTTAGCTAGTGAACATAATATTACACTTTACATATGTTTACAGTACAATAATTGAGAATTTGCTAGGGAGAAGCTTGTGAACTCACTCAATGTAATCGACGCTCTACTTCTGAAAGGGTTTGGAGGGCATTTTCGCAAAAAAACTCACCTGACGTTGAAATGCATAATTCCATTAATAATATTATTAAAAAATGCAATGTAAATGGGATTAATTGAAGAAGTGTTCAATGTTTTACTTCCCTTACTACAATAGTGGATTTTATCACATAGGATGAAAGTTCATGGCATTGCATTCATGCTTTGCATTATTACTTTTTTCATTCATACAATGGTATTTGGGAAATAGCATTGCATAAATTACTTTTTTCATTCATACAAGGGTATTTGGGAAATTTGAAAAAATCAATAAATTGTAAATATATGGCGTTTTATTGATTTCATAACAAATTTTGTTGAAAATATCTGGGTAAAATATGAAACAAATTTTCAAGACTAGTCAAAATTTACAAATATTAGATGATTTCAATAGTAGCCTACCACATAAGTTTATTCAATTTTGAACTTTGTTTGCATGTTCCATTGAGACTGGTTGGAATAAGGTAAATTCATAATAATCTATAATTTCCTTTTTTTTATATAAAATTTACATTTTTCTTGTCTAGATTTTCATTCATACAGTACAGAGAACTACAAACAGCATTGTGAAGCATTCTAATCTAACGGAAGATTAGATTAAAAACATATATAGATAACAGTAGATTGCACTGAAAAGTATGATAAGATTGCAACCTTAATTCCAACATTAATTCTCTTATATAGAATAATTAAACACAAAAATGACAATGTTTATAAACCAAATACACATTAACTTATTGGAATACATAAATATTTCATCAAAATAATTGAAAAAAGCTCTTCCATTTTAAAATTAAAATAGTTATTTATGTATTAAGAGCGTGAAGCGCGACTTTATCGCTCGAGCCAAAACATTTACTGCGCGACGCGTAGCGGAGCGCAGTAATTTTGCGAGAGCGATAAAGAAGCTTCACGCGCGAATTGCATACAATATTTTTCCTAAAACTGCAGTTCTGGATTCCAACACAATAAAAGCTTGTAGTTTCTAACATCTCAGACCGTGCGCGGATTTGGTTAGCGTACGCTATTTTTGAGGTTATGTGAATTTCACGGATTCCGTGATCCACCAATGAGAAGGCATCAAAATAAAAACAGAAGCGTAAAGAAAACAGCTGGCGAGCGTAAAGTACTTTACCGCTTGCTGAGCAGTAAAGAGGTATTTTACAATTAGTTTTCAGTACGTAAAGAACTACTTTACGAGCAGTTGTAGGAAAAGAATATTACAGTATTCAGAATATTACAGTAAATTAAAATATTACAGTATAATGACGCATATCTGTGATATAATATTTAAACAGTATTGGTAATAAACACATCTATTTTATCTAGGGCTAAATTATAGATATAAAGGTTAGTAGATATAAAAGATTAGAAAGTGATGTCAGTACAGGTTACTGTATTCAACGTCTTATCAAAGTAGTGTCGTAATGAAGCTATTTTAACACTATATTGTCACTTTTCAGTACAGAAGTCTAGACGAATCAGAACTCGTTAAAATGAATGTTATGCAACATTCACATCAGCTAATTCAAACATTTTGAAATCAAACTGAATTTCAACTCAAAACAATCAACTATCACGCATTGTAGGTTAAGTTATATTATGGGCAAGTTATCGGATACATTAAGTTGAATTGAACGTACTATATTGGTAGTTGGAGATCAAATAATGTATGCTACGATTGTATTTTGCCTTAAATCAACCCATAAGATGTTTAGAACATTCTCTTGGCTTGTTATCTAACTTACATCTCACTCGTTGCTTAAAGACAATCATAATACAATGTGTTATGTATTAGTTGTAGTATTTAAATATACAGAATAAATGTTTTAATAAACTGAAAATAAAATATTAATAGGTACAATCAACAAATAATATATAAATATAATAAAATCAATTATTTTGTAATCACAATCACTTAGCAGAAGACAAACATCATATGTTTTGAGACATGGAAGATTTGTGACAAGGTATATTCTTATGCTATGGCCAAACTAGGAAACACAAAATTGGAATAATTGCTACGAAAAGAATGAAAATAATTAATAAGGAAACTATTTTCTAGTCATGGATACATAGCAGAAGACAAACATTATATTATTTTGAGACATGGAAGATTTGTGACATGGTAACATAGTTAGTGTGACATGTTTTCCAACAATAATTATTTATTTTCATCTATTTGGAATGACTGATAATTCCAATTACCGGTGGTTTATGTAATACTTATAGAGGGTTGCCGTTGGGGAATGGATATCACATTGTACATAAAATTACATTATTAGAGAATATAATAGAAGATTTCATACAATAAACAATTCTAATAGACCATCAACAAACAACACACACTAATATTCTTCAGTAAAATATCTAAAAAATATAATCCATCTATATTCTAGTCTAAAATGCATTGCATTATTGATGAATTTATTTGATTGGACTCAACATTCATAATGATTGTTAATGTTCATTTAGATTTGTACAAGAAGTAAAACTATTTAATTACAGCTACAAACAACAATTCTAAGTTTTTATGACGATATTGAACAGAACACTTTGTATGAGAAGACAAGTATGATTGTATTAGCACTACTTTGATTGAGTTATTGGCTTCATGTCGAGCGGAGTTAGGACTCTTGGTCCTCTCTACCACTCAAACCTTCGACTTTAAAGACAGTTCATTGATTAAACAAAGGCTAACAAAAAAAAAAAAAAAAAAAAAAACCGCTAGTGTTGATATTCACTATGAAAGTATTGTATTATTATTGTAATTTATAGTTATTATTGTAATATCCACTGGAGAAAATACATGGAAAAGAGTTGAGCTACAATAATATAGTCGACCTAATCAAAAAAAGTAAAAAATATTTGTTAATGGAAATTAAAAATTATCCTCAAGGAAATAAGCAGAATCATTTCCTATTTTGAAAAACATAAGATATTTTCAAAATAATTCAGGCATTAAAAAAATGTGAACACTTTGATTACTCAGATATCCTGACAGATTTTATTCCTAAGTTTTTGGTAAAATTTCATTTACCAGTAAATGATAAGGCACCTACGAACTCAACCAATATCAGTTTTGCAAATCTTACTTTTAAAATTTCATTGAAAAGAGGAGTAAACTAAGTGGATGTTTTCGTGTTTTCCCATAGGTTTTGATGCCTTTTAATAGTGTATGTACTAAACTTTTAATTCTAGAAAAAAGATCTAACTGAAATTTAGACTTGCCATTCGAATTCAATGTACGATGCACAAAGGTATTTGAATCCTGCCAATAACAATAATTATTCTAATCACAGAAAACATCTTAATAATCTCTTAAAATTCATTAAGCAATGAAAAATATATTAGGATCACAAGATGCGCATGAATTCGAGCTTATTTATAGTAAGAGAACACGGTCGAGAATAGTCTCTTTAGTATGAGTGTAGTGTTTTTCTAGAGTTTCTAGAACAACTTATATATTGATTGAAGACCATGAGCAGTGAGAACAATGGAAGATCATACAACATCAATAAAATCTACATAAAACATTCAATAAAATTTGTTAAAATTTTGTGACAATGTTATCAAGTCCTACAACATACCTCCACTTGTGTTTGTCTATTCTAAACTTGAATAGGTGTTGTGAATCCTACATGTTTTTATTTTGTTATTCAGCCTTAGTAGTTTTTTCAACAGGAGCAATGAACTTTTCGTCGACTTTCTTGTCACTCTTTTTGCCGCTGAAGAGTGTAAAACCAATCACGTACATAGCGATTGTTAGAAGATTTGGAATAAAGTAGATCGAAGCCCAATAACGGAAGCATCGGTCTACGTACAGCAAATTGAAAGCCATTGACCAATAAGAGAAGTGAAGCATCTTATAGCAGTAGCGAACGAATGCCCATACCTTATCAACCTGAAACAATCAACAAAACATTGAAAATAATTTCCAATTATCGATAATTCGATACATAATAGAACTAATAATATCGATAATTCGATACATAATGGAATAAATAGTATCGATCATTCGATATATAATAAAATTAATAGTATCGATAATTCGATACATAATATAATTAATAATATCGATTATTCGATACATAATAGAAGTTATAATATCGATTATTCGATACATAATAGAATTAATAATCGATAAATAAAACAAAAACATAGCTGTTTACAAAGATTAATGATAGAATGTACAAATGGACGTTTCGTACTGCCAACAGGACGTACCGTCCTCAATTTTTTTCTTATTTACACAAAATTATAAATAATGATCTTTTTGTCTTACAGTGTTGACACTACAACAAATCGAATGATTGATTCTTCATCTATTAGCGTAAAATAAACAAAAGTTGGTAACACTGTCCAGTCGCATTACGGCGCTGAAAAAGCCAGTCACGTCCATATTCCTGTGGAATTCAAATGGGCTAAACGCGGAGTCTCGTCAAGATCATTAGTATTTGGTGAACTATTGTTCAAAGATGCAGTGTTATTATTTTTTTACAAATATATATGTTTTATTGGAAATGAAGTGGGATGTGGAATGCGACGTTAAAATTTACAAAGATTAATGATAGAATGTACAAATGGACATAAAGCATAATAAAGCATATTTTCATTTCATTTCATTTCAAGACTCCGAAATTACAAAAACAATTAGAATTTAGGTCCTTCCAGCAGAAATTCCTTCTGAAGTTTCAGCAAAAACTCCATGTACAAAAATACTTCCGGAAGAAGCTTAGAGCAGGACACAGCCCTGTACATTCAGCCTGTACATTCAGCCTGTACATGTACAGTTCTGTACAGCCCTGTTCATGATCATTAAGGTGACTGATACGAAGATGATGAATAAAATAAGTCAAGTAATAAAAGAAAGTACAAAAGGAATTAATAAATCAGAGGCTTGGAAGTATACGTTTTTTAGTTTTTTTTTTATGGCGGATGATGCCCACATGAGTACGGAGATTTGTGCGTGGGTAATGATATGAATGGGCGAATGATGGGAAACATCCATGGCTGAATGAGATTCGAACCAAAGGCTGTAGGGAACGAAGCCCCCTTATCTTATCACAGACGAGCGCTCCAACCAACTTCGTTACCAGAGCCGTGGTAAAGAAGTGGTAGTAGCAGCAATAAGATAAGACGCAGTAAAAAGTTAGTATTGAAGTAAAAATTAAAAATTGAGTGATTTATAATGAATAAGACTTGAGGTTGCCACACTAAATTATATTATGCAAACACGAGCTACTATATTTCCGGCAGTCAAGCCATTCTCAAACTGAAACTAGAATAAAGAGCATTGGCTAGACGTCTCAAAATAGAAGACTATTCTAGTCTCAGGCATCAGCCAATTACAGGCCTCCAACGTAGAGTAGTTCAGGTTATCACAGGCTACTCCAATTCCGGATTTTTTCCCGGAGGATAAAGCCCACATAGGTCTGAGACCTGTCCGTGGGTAATGAATTGGATGATGGTATTTGATGAGTTGGATCTACAGTTTTAGGTGGGTTTCAAATATGTAGTTTGGCACAAGATTGAATTAGTCAGCTCATGTATAGTTGGCACACCACGAAGATGGCATCGACTGACAAGCAGTGTGAAGGAGGACTCCAGTGCGCATGCGTATGGTTGTGAATTTATGGTACAGAATACTGCAGCCTACTGTAGATGCGGTGAAGTCTAAATTGAACAGTAGTTGGTTGGAGCACCGTTTGTTTCTCCCTTCCCAAGTAACCACTCACCTGTCGGCTGATACCAATCTCGTGATGCACCATAAATAGAAATATTATATGAGCTGTCTAAAGGTTTTTATCTTCTACTAAGTAGACTAAGCAGTTAATACTGATGACATGCTGAATGTCCAGACATACTCTCTCCTATCATATGGAAAACATTGGCCATATAGGAAATCAGCCCAACATCTATCAAATTATTTAGACTGAAAAAGAGGCAGTAATGATTATTCTAAATGCATTTCTAAGAGCTCATTGTAAACCTTTGTTCAGAAGGATAGGCTTATTGTATTCGCCTTCCATTTATAAATCGAGTTTGCTGCTTCATGCACATCATAATAAAGCTCAGTTTTAAATTAATAGTGATGTGCATGGTTACATCAATTTTTATTGTTTTCATTGATAATTATCGCGTGGCATTGGTGATGCATTGTAAATTTTTTATGTCAATTGCTGAGTTCCTGGGAGCCTTCTCGTTTACCGGTAAATAATAATGGTGGCTTCCAATTGGTCAATTCAAATGCTTTAACGACTATGGTTTTTAGTTTATCAATTAGACGCCACCGGTAACATTTACCGGTAAATGAGAAGGCTCCCAGGAACTCAAACAATTAATGAATTTCTATTTTTACTTTTCTATAAGCCAATAGTAATTGGCCATGCATCTTGAAATCAGCAATTCCAAGGCTAATACAAGAAGCTGTTCTGTTTAGTTTACTATAGTATAGTTTTATTTATTTATTGATGTAACAATCAATGTGAATACAACAGGCTATTGCCCAAAACTGATTTTCACAAAATTTCAGAGTAGAATCAACATTTTAGGTTGTCTCTTTCACTAGAAATTTCACCTTGGAGCACAATAGTTCACAAGTATCTTACAGAAAAAGAATATTAATTTTGATTTCATTCTAACAAAGCACTATCACAGCCTGAGCAGCAGCTCAGGCCATACTGTGCAAGTTCGTTATCTCTAACAACGCTTTCTGACATAAAATCTCTTTTAAAATGGTATTCTTATTTTTCTTTTTTCATCTTGGTGTGCATGTTGGTATGAATGTGATAAATAATTATTTTTGCTCTTTAGGGCTCTCCCTTTGCTGTGCTGTTGCCTTCCCCTTCTCCACGTCGCTGATTCATGATGGTCTCTTTGACTATGTGAATGTCCCTCCGGCGGGATGACAGTCCAGCCGCGCTGAGTGCCGGCGATTCGCTGCGACGTGCTATCACACCTTTTCCGGATCGGCTAAAGGTTGCTCATGTGAATGCGCAATCCCTCCTTTGCCATATTGATGAGTTCAGGTGTGCTTTTAATAATAGCGATTGCGATATCATTCTAATATCTGAGACTTGGCTTAAACCTACTATCTCAAGTAGGCTTGTTGCGCTTGATAATTATATTCTCATTCGCAATGATCGCTTGCACAAGAATGGCGGAGGGGTTGCTGCGTTTGTTAGACGTTCCCTACTGCCTGTTCATAAGTTCTCTTCTGATAACTCCCGTGTAGGGAAACCGGAATTTATGTTTTTTGAAGTAAAGTGTAATAATGATAAAATGTTGCTTGGAGTATGCTACAGGCCTCCACACATAGGCTATATGTCTGAGTTTGATGATGTCCTTTTGGAACTGATGGTACCCTACAAACATGTAGCTGTAATGGGCGACTTTAATACCGACCTACTTGGACCTGATACATATGACAAAAACCAACTGACTAATATGTTTTATGCGAATGGCATGACCCTGCTTCCTCTCCAAGCGACGCACCATACACCTACCTCAGACACATTGTTAGATTTAATAGTAGTTGCAGATAAGAAAGCAGTTGTGAGTCATGGGCAAATTCCGTTTCCGGGTCTCTCGGCGCATGACATGTTGTACCTTGTGTAACATCAAGAGACCTAAACCCGCACCAAAAATAATCTCTTACAGAGATTACAAAAATATTGATCTCCCCAACTTATTTAATGAGGCACTCAATCTCGACTGGCTGAGCATTTTTAATACTAATGATGTAAATGTTATGTTGAATTTATTGAATGATAATATAATTTATCTTTATGATAAATTTGTTCCTCTTAAGAGACGCAGAGTTACCAGGGATCCTGCTCCATGGCTCACAGATGAAATACGCAAGCTTATGCATGATCGAGATCATTGGTGTAGGAAAGCAAGGCGATCTAAATGTCCTAATGATTACAATCACTACAAACGTTTGAGAAACTCCTGTAAGCAAGTGATCCGAAATGCTAAAGCTGGGTTTTACCGTAACTTGATCTTGTCAAAGAGGTCATCATCATCTTTGTGGCGTGCTCTGAGGGGAATTGGGGCTGGCAAGGAGAGGCAGGCGCTGACTGTTTCTCATTCACTGGATTCCCTGAATGATTTCTTCACTGACATCCCTGTAAGTTTGGACCATGCCCGAGCCCATTATAATTCACTGCCTGATTGCCATCCACATGAACTTTTTTATTTTTCTGCAGTTACTGAACAAGACGTTTTCTTAGCCATTAGTAAAATAAAAAGTAATGCCATTGGAGCAGATTGCATTCCAATCAAATTTATTAAAGTACTTCTGCCTTTAATTCTTCCTTTCCTTACCCACTTAATCAACACATCACTTCTCACATCTGTTTTCCCTGACAAGTGGAAGCTTTCCATAGTTCTCCCGCTAAACAAGATCCATAATCCCCTCTCCCCTTCCGACTATAGGCCAATTAGTTTACTATCTGTTTTGTCTAAGGTTTTAGAGATTATTGTGCACTCGCAGATGAGCATGTTTATTTATAGCTCTGGATTAATCAGTGACTTTCAATCAGGATTTCGGGGTGGGCACAGCACCACCTCGGCTCTTTTGCAGGTCACTGATGATGTCCGGAGGGCAATGGATAGCAGGGAGTTGACAATTTTGGTTTTAATAGATTTCAGTAAGGCATTTGATTCTATATTTCATCCTATTCTTTTGTATAAACTCCGTAACTTGGGCTTTTCTAACTCCACTGTGGCCTGGGTGCGGTCTTATCTGCAGAACAGGTGTCAGTGTGTGAGGGTGGAGGACGCCTCTTCACAGTGGCGTGAGTTAAATAGAGGAGTTCCTCAGGGATCAGTCTTGGGTCCTCTGCTATTTAGCATTTACATCAATGACGTGACTAACGCCCTACTTACGACTAGATATCACCTGTATGCAGACGATTTACAGATATATAAGCACTGTAAGAAGGATGACTTTTGTACAGCTGTGGATGAGACTAATGCTGATTTGGCTCGTGTGCTGGAGTGGACTGAAAATAATGGACTGAAAATAAACGAAACTAAATCAAAAGCAATAGTTATTGGCTACTCAAGACTGTTGAACACACTTGACATAACAAATGGACCATACATCACTATTAATAACGTACAATTACAGTATAGCACTGACGTTAAAAACTTGGGACTCACAATGACTAAGACACTTGACTGGACTAACCACGTGAATTTGACTTGTAACAGGGTTGTAGCTGGGGTCAGTTCGTTGAAGAGGATTTCAGACTACATTCCCTTTTCAACCAAGGTTATGTTAATAAAAACTTTGATTTTCCCCATCTTCAACTACTGTGACATTGTTACACTTGACATGACAGTTCAACTTTTACAGAGGATGCAACGTGCACATAACTATTGTGTGCGCTTCATCTTCAATCTTAGACGCGATGACCATGTGACGGAATACTTTGACAGACTTAACCTCATGAAGCTGCATGAGAGTAGATCATATCATGCAATCCAGTTCATGCACAAACTTCTGAAAGCAAAATCTCCTAGGTATTTGGCAGAAGGGTTTCGTTATTTGAGCGATGTTGGCCGTGGTGGAACAAGGCATGGTTCCCATCTGCTGGCTGTCCCTACTCACCGAACAGTAATGTTTAATAAGTCTTTTCGAGTGACAGCTTGTGGATTGTGAAACTCATTGCCTCTAGACCTGAAACGCATTGGGGAGCATCGTCGGTTCAGTGCGGCTGTCTTGCGGTGGATAAGGGGTGGAGGACTCAGCTAGGCAAGGCTCGGGCTTGGTGTGTGTGTATGTGTGTGTGTGTGTGTGTGTGTGTGTGTGTGTGTGTGTGTGTGTGTGTGTGTGTGTGTGAGCTCAATACTTTGATTTTATTTATTCTTTCTTTTAATTTTTACTTGATAATCGTTTCAATCTCCTATTTTCCAGCTAGTCTGTTTGTTTTGTTTTTCTATTTTGAAAATTATGTTCATCTAATATGCTTATCTTAATTAGAATTGTAGGGGAGGGTTAAGTGGAAGAGAGGGCCGGCTGCGCTCTAACTTCGCCCTCCCAGGTAATAAATAAAGGCAGCCATTCTATTCTATTCTATTCTATCACAGTCCAAAGAAAGTTGATATAATTTTGAATTTTGAGATTTTTCAGCCAGAAATCTACACTAGTTGAAAAAAAACTAAATTAAAATTTTAGTTTGATTGGGCTTGAGAATGGCGTGACTGCAACACTAGGCGTTTCGTGTATTTATAAGTATTTATAACACATTTCGTATTTTTATAATAAATGTGGTTAAATCTAAAAAAAAATCATGCCCTATTCATTATGGATATCTACCACAATATCACCACTAAAAGTACAAAGAAGATTAAATACCCATAAATACTCACCCCAGGAGGTAGTGTATTATTTCTTAAATTTTTGTTAAATATATCTTCTGCTGGAAGATAAGTTGGTACTGAACACAGGCACAGGTAGTATCCAGCATAAACTCCATGCCATAGACTTGAGATTGCGAAAGTGACAGGCATCCTTGAAAAGAAAAACAAACATATTTGTTTATTTTTAAGAGTTTTGAAAATTTAAGAGATCATACATTTTGAGACCGATCTATACGGAGACATTTAGAGCACTCTGGTAGAGCAATTTAGACTCTATAAAATGGAGATTATGGTCTAGAAGGTGTCAGATAAATTATGGAACCAAAGTGCAAATGTAGCAAGGCACCACTAGGAGAAGATCCGCCCAACTTTAAATTTACTAAACAATTTTTATATCGTTCTATAAACCTTTGTTTTTCTTTCATTGGTCAGCTTTCTATTCTGATTGCTGAAAACTGATAAATTCCAGGATTTTAGTGGTGTGACTAATACTCCAAAATACGACACTAACTTTGAGGTTTCCATCCTGATCCAGCCATTAGGTTGAAGCCATATTAACATACAGTGTAACCTCTATTAACCGTTAACTTCGGGACCGGGGCCGTGACGGATAACTGAATAGGTGGATAATAGAAATGCCTTCATATAAACGTGCACAGAACAGTCTCTAAATTTAAAATGGTTTGGAGAAATCTAGGATCATACAATTTATCTATAGGCTAAATATTCAAGTCATCAGAAATAAGCTACAGAGTATAGAACTGTTGTATAACATGCTAATAAGTCGTAAAATTCTTACTTTTACAATGACGGATAACAGAAAGTGACGGTTAAAAAAATTACGGATAATCGAAGTTTTACTGTAATAAAATAATTTGTAAAAAATTACCTTTAATTACTTACTTACTTACTGCTGGGGCGTCACAAATCTCAGTCGATTCTTTGCCTCGTAGATTAGCCTCCTCCATTCTTCTCTGTCCTCTGCCATTTCAATTGTTCCTCCACACCTGACAACATCTTTCCCAACTTGGTCAAGCCACCTTAATTTAGGCCTTCCCAATGGTCGCCTTCCTGCAGGTACGGCCTTGCACACCTCCTTCAGCCTTGTTCCCTCCTCTCTACGAAGCACATGACCTAACCAGCTAATTCTTTTGGCTTTTATGAGGGCTATTATATCTGGTTCTTGGTATAGGGCACGTAATTCCCTGTTTTTTCTTATGCGCCAAACTCCATCTTCACATACTGGGCCAAAGATTTTCCGCAGAACCTTGTTCTCAAAAACTATTAATCGTTTAAACCTTTAATTCCTTCACTAAAACTAATTTTATAAAATGTACAATTATGAACATTTTACCTGTAAGATTTTACTGGAAACCTCTTGTAAACATTAACTGCAAGCCAGTATTGGATTGTCATGTTCCACGCTTTCATCGATGATCTAATTGTAGGTTTGAAGTCGGAATTCCAAGCATCGATATTATGAATTGCTTCGAAATTGTACTTTTCGTTTTTAGCCATTTCTGGATCTGCAACTCTGCAAGACGAACATTTTTAATGAAATTGTATATCAATACAATTGATTTTATGTATGAGGAAAACGATTATTCAGGCAAAAAAATCGTACTAGAGAGGTATTCGTTAATGAGAAATGAGAAGTCATCTTGCCAAGATTACAATTTCAAGGTGCATCATTGAAATTCTTCACTTAGAGGATTTTGTTATTTTGAAGCTCGATTGCATTTAATCAAATAGTAGTTTGCATTTTTTTTACAAAAGTGAGTGGTAGTACATTGTTTTTGATTCTATTCACGTGAAATTGAATCAAATTCAACGATTTATTACAGACAAGAATACAATGGTAGCAATGGAGGCCAAGTCATAACAAATATACATATACTAAAGAAAAAGGTCAACAAAATTTCACTAAAATATTCAAATATCACTAAAACACTAGGTATCTCCTGCTAGTAATAATAGCACAGCTAAAATATACAGATTCTTATTAAATACTAAAACTAGATTACTTAAATTATAAAATGAATGTCAATAACTCAGGAATTCGATATTTTAATAAGTTAGCATCGGCTATCCGGAATTAAGACTCAGTTATTTCATTCAAACAAGCAGTCAGGAAATTGTTAATCATAAAACTTGTAAGTTAGTTTGAAGTGACTGACAATTGAATAAACTGACAAATATACATAAACAGAATTTATTCATCGATTCCCACCAGCTGTTCAATGCTGTTGTCAATATCCGCCATTGCGGAAGTCTTCAGTATAAAGTAATAGCAATTAAAGGAATTCGAAATTAATAAATTCTGTTTATAAAACTTGTACTTAGGTGCTGAATTTTAATCGAATATTACATAGGAAATAATACGTATTTATACATTTAATATGCTCATCAGTAAATGCGTGTGGCTTTTAAAGGTGAGGAGACTCTTACTACTCCCCGCCGCTTGAACCATGTTTTTAGGGACATGGTGGACCTACAATTTTAGGTGGGTTCCGAACAACCAGGAAGTGGTTTTACAGGAGAGAACAGAGTATTTTTTGCTGGTCAGCCTTACAGAGAGTGCCCAGGAGAGCGCTGCTTATCTAATCTGATTGAACAGATGCCTGCTACGGCTCACGGCTATCACTCCCCCAATAATAATATGATCATAAGTAAATGCGTGTGGTAGTTCCACCTCGCCGCTTGAGCCATGTTAGAAATAGACTACTAATAAGTCACATAGACTAACATAAGTTTATGTTGTAGTTTTAGTAGTAGTTTAGTGAAAAGTCACCAGTCAACTGAGTGAATACTCAACTATTAATGCAACGTGACAATAAATAAATAAATATTGAAATATCATGAACATGTATATATATAATGGAATATATAATGAGAGAATGGTATAAGAGTAATCCGAAAAATATCAAAGTTGGAACTTCTAGAGACAATATAAATTTAAACTGCTTGGGATTTGCTGATGACCTAGCACTGCTAGCTAACAATATTCAAGAGACCAAGAAACAAATAATTACACTACAGAATATTTCTCAGAACATTGACCTTAGAATATATTTTGAAAAAACGGAACTCATGCTAACTGATCCACCTCTTGCAAAGAAAATCCGTATAGGAGATCAAGAAATAAAAACTGTGGACAGTTTCAAATATCTAGGTGAAATCATAACGTACAATCTCAATGAGAAACAAGCATGGGACAGTAGAATAAATAAGTTGAGAAGAGCACAGTATGCCACAAAGAACACTTACAACAAGAAATCACTATCAATAGCCACAAAATTGAAACATTACAAGACAGTTACTCAACCATTAATAACTTACGCAAGTGAAACCATCTTTAAAACTACTAATACCATCGCAATAGACAAATTACTAAAAACTGAAAGAAGAATCATCAGAACCTGTATCAACAAAAACTATCAAGAAAATGGACACTGGAGATTAGCTTCCAACGAAACTGTATACAAAGAAATTGAACCTGTCACAAGTACAATGAAGAAAAAGCGAATATCTTTCTTCGGTCACTTGATTAGAGCTTCTGAGGACAGACTAAGCAGAAGAATTATTGAAAAGCTGTGGAAAAGTAAAACAAATATAAAATGGATTGAAGAACTCAAGGAGGATATGAGAGAGTTGCGCATAACATTCAAGGATTTGAAAGACAACATCAGAATCCTGAAGGACAAACAGACCAGACTGCAGATCAAAGTCGGACATAGGATGGGAAGAGTGATTTCGGACGAGGAAAGGAAATTGATTTCTGAGCGGATGAAGAGATATTGAGCTGAGAGAAGACAGAGGAAAGCCGGAAGATACTGACTACAGTGGTCCAATGAAGGCCATAAAACTATAATAATAATAATCATGAACATGTAAATTAATTATTATACGTACATTCTAGCCAAAGTAGTGTATTCTTTAGTTGGTCCCTGACCTGGCTTTGGATCAGTTACTAGTGGATAAGCACCAAGTCCTGCCATAGTGAACACGCATTCTGACAACTGCATACCAATGTACATTCTCATCCTGAAGTTGAAAAATGATGGATAAAGGTACCACAGTCTGTACAAAACAGACCGTTCAAAGTAGAACTCGTCTGATAGTGCATACTGAAACAAAAATTAATACAAATATAAGTTTGAATAAGATTCATGAGCCAGACGCAAATAGAATTAATAAGCAGTACTGAGTGACTTTTTGTGAAGCATAGAAATAGATAGAACTTAGCAAATAGAAGCGAGAGTGAGGTTTAGTTCACAGAATTAATCAACAAATCTTCTGTTTTTGAAGAATGAAACCCACATGGAATTGAGACCTTTGCGTGGGTAATGAGTTGGATGATGGTGATTGATGAGTTGGACCTACAGTTTTAGGTGGGTTCCGAACCACCAGGAACTGATTTTACAGCAGAGAAGTATTTTTTGCTGGCCCATCTAATCGGTCACCCTTACAAAGAGGGCCCAGGAGAGCGTTGCTTATCAAAGTAGATTGAACAGACGCCTGCTACGGCTATCACGGCTATTAATTGGACCACACTTTTGTTTCTATTTAGTAAGTATAGTTTATTTAAGTACTTTACAAAAAGTAACGAAGTGCTGCGTAGAATTCCACAGCATGTGCTTAATTTTTCGATGGCAATTATCATGGGTGCTTGTAATACGCAGTACTGAGTGACTTTTTGTGAAGCATAGAAATAGATAGCACTCCACAAACAGAAGCGAGGGTGAAGTTTAATTCGCTGAATTAATCAACAGTAATTGATTGGAAGGTTGCACGAAAGCCAATTAATAAGGAGTTTAATGTCAGTTAACTAACCGTCGTAAGTGTAACGGGTTTATTTCTGATGCACAAAGATCCATTAGTTAATTTTTAACCGAACGGGCACAATCTGGCTACACTGTAATTTGATCAACAGCTGATTCTGAAGTTGAGAGAAAAGATGAATTAAAATCATTTCATTGTGAATTATTTGAATCATTATTCAACTATCTCAATATTATTATATTCTTAATAGAATTTATTTATTTTTAAAGGTTTTTAACACCTACGACCTAATTTGAAGTTCCATGTTCTGGTACAAGAAACATAACCTATAAAATGTAACTTAACGGGCATTAGTGAGATTTAATCATCGGTGATCGGGCGGTTAAATTTCTTTTACGCCGGTTAACCTAATCGGCGTTATCGCTTGTATTTGTCCTTTGAGCAACTAAATTCTCTCCATTAAGTTTAATTTCCGTAGAATGACGTCATTATACGGGAATTAAGTTTAATTGACTTTCGTGAAACCGGCCGTTATATTTCTATTTGGAAAATATCGTTTATTTACGAGCTTTCGTAAACGTAACGCAGTTTCGCGTAGAATTCCAAATTATGTGTTTTTGATTTTTCGATGGAGATTATCCTTGAGTATTGTATGTTCAGAACCCACCTAAAACTGTAGGTCCAACTCATCAATCACCATCATCCAATTCATTAGCCACGCGCAGGTCTCAGACCTATGTGGGCTTCATCCTCCGAAAAAAAAATGTTTTAATGTACAAGTACCCTAAAAGTAAAAAAGGAAATAAATTAAAAAATATTTACAATTTAAAATTGCCGTCTGCACAGAAAAGCTTGACATGTTATTTATTATTATTTGTTATTTTATTTTTTATTTCATTATATATATATATTTTATTAATATTATCTTTCTTTTTTAATTTACACTATTACTTTGCAAAAAACTTTGTTGGTAAGTACATTTTTTTCTTTCATATATTTTATAATTATTAATTTGGAAGGACCCCGAACAGGACTACCTATGGGGCTCTCACTTAGGCAGTTTTATATACTATTTGTAAATATATTGTTGTGATATGTAATGATGATGTTTGTAATGTATATAATACTTGCTGAATAAATTATTATTATTATATATTTAAAATCAACAGTGATTACACTGTAATAGCTAGTTGTAATATAGAATTGAATCTAGATTTACCAAACAAGTGCATAACGCTACTTATCTAAGGAGCCAACAAAATTATGAATGTTGAGCTATCTTAGGCTGCTTTTATGCAAGGCGTCAAACGAAGGTCATTAGAACAGCCAAAATCGTCTTTGCTTATTTCTCAACATCATTAAGTAGCTGTCGGTATCATAATATGAACTAATAAATCATCAACCTTTTATGGTAAATTTAACGATTTGCAGTCAATTTCAATTGACAATAAATAAATATTCACTCACGCAGGCTGAAACGTTTTCGAATCGTGACGATTCATTTTCAACAGCAACCTTGATCGTTAGTGTCTGTTTTGGTTAGAAGACTGAAATTGACTGCAAGTCGTTAAATTTACAATAAAAAGTTAATATTAACAACGCAGATCGTTATGGATCAAGAAATTCAAGAATTTAATAAATCATATTATAAACTGGTGGTGATTGGTCACGAAGTAAGCGTGGTGTTCATGTGATCGAAATGTTCAGTCACGAGCGGTCAAGACTGCGCTTGGATGGGTGACCGTGCTTCAATGACTTGATGTTATAAGCTTTATTATTATTTACCCGGTGGTTCGGAACCCACCTAAAATAGTCCATCATGTTTCACATGACACGGCTCAAATGGCGAGGTGGAACTCCCATAAGGGTCTTCCCACCAATAAAAGCCAAACATTTTTATTTACTATTATACAAACTAACATATCATAATACAAAATAGAATATCATAATACAAGCTAATAAATCATAATAAAAACTACAAAAAACAATAATATACTTACAGATAGAGGGAAGAAATATGAAGATATAAGAAACGCTAATCCAAAAAACGGCACTGGCTTCAATTTATCTATTGTATCTTGCAAACAGTTTGCATTGTCAGAGAATGGAGCATTGAATAGATCCCAATACATTCTGTACTTGAAGTATGGACCTGAAAATTAAATACATCGTTAGATATTGAACAATTATGAAACTTTAGTTTAGACTGAAATAGCATTCTCAGAATACCAATTCAATTCAATTTTCAATTTTATTTATTGTCAACAATGCATAATAGAACATTCATATATTCAAACAAAAATTACACCACTTCTTATCATAATAATGAATATCTACATAAAACATCATAAATGAAATAATTGTTACATCCCTCTTTAAGCGAAGCTTGTGCTGAGGGATGGTGCATCTCTAAGATAATTCTAAATATAAAATACCAATATTCCAAATATCCTGATTCTCAGAGTGGAATGCACTGTGAATTTCAAGCTATAACTTGAAAATTCTATCTCTCAAAAAATGTTGCAAATTTTTTTAAATTTTTATTGTGGATGATGCCCACATTAGTATAGTGACTTGTGCGTGGGCAATGAGGTGAATAAGTGAATGATGAGAAACACCCATGGCCGAATGAGATTCGAACCCAAGGCTGCAGGAAACGAAGCCAACCAGGCCTTATCTTATCTCAGACAAGCGCTCCAACCAACTGCGCTGCCATAGCCGCTATATATTATTGTCTTTATTACTAATTGCTGTATTTCTTGCTAATACACACAGATTACTACTTGCAAGCGAGATGGATCAACGTGAAAGGACGTTGGAGATACAGCAAATTATTTTCTGAATTTACTTAATCTTCATTAACAAAATTACACACAGCAGTTTCTTTCTGAAACTGCCGAAATTTCAACAAATAAGTTTTGACGAAATACAATATGATCAACAGGAGGAGAACGAAGGGGAATTGAATAATAGCATAGTATACTTGTCTCTTGTCTTGTAATTTACGAAAATGAATGAATTTCATTCATCCGGAAAATTCAGTAAGTTTGCGGATTCACAAGCGAGTAAAGCTAAATATATTGGAGTCAACTATAAGTATTTTGAGAAAGGCCAAGTCGGATATATGGGATAGTAAGATGAAACTTTATGGCGCTATACTTATGCCAACAGTGCTATATGGAGCAGAGATATGGGGTCTGAGTTGTACTGATCTAATAGAGAAGGCGCAGCACTACTTTCTGAAACGACTAGGCTACTCTTATTAAACAAGAGTACTCCTAGTTGGTCCTTGAGGCTGGAGGCACGAAGAATCAGGTTGAGTGGCTACATATTCTTAAGTTCCATCAGCTACCTCATTAGAGTTCAGAAAATGCCAAACGGGAGATATCCTAGAGAATTCATAGAAAGGCTGTTCCAGTTGGCACTAGAGCAAGACCACAATGATTAAGGGAACTGGTTTTGCCAGTTGAGAGATCAGCTGCTTTCTGTGGGAGTTGAAGAATGGAGAAACAAAGAAAATTTGATTCAAACTTTGGAATCTACAAGAGCAGTGTTGTTTAAACAGTATATAGACCGACTTTATGCACTGGACATACAGGCAGCATTGGTGTCATCGAGCTGTCCACATTATAAAAGAGTGAATCCACTTTTCATGGTTGGCGAGCAGTTGCTTTTGAAAATGTCTTCTGCCAAAAAGCGCTGCATAATTCAACTACGCTTAGCGATTAAGAACTCTTTCTATTTATTTTAGTGTGTGGAGAAACAGCTCATTAGAATGCCCGATCTGAAACTTCCGAGAAAAAGAATATGTAGAGCATTTCCTATTGAGATGCCCAATGTATGACAGTATTAGAAAATTTTACATAGAAAAATTCACGTCAAATATAGTTACAGATGACGATAAACTTATGGTATTACTCTCAAATTTCACAGAGCAGAAAATCAATCGATTATATCTATATACAATTAAAGCACTTGAAATAAGATCCCTGATTAGGATTAAATCTGTAGTCATGCATAGTAGTCATATAGAAGTCATATTCAAATTGTAGTGACTTCATAGAGTCACTATAAAATGTATTATATTTACTATAAGAAGAGCTGAATCTTCAAGGTAGATGCATACAAAAAAAGCGTTATTTCTCTTTTTGGGTGATAGTCCTGTTAATAGTATTATTATATATTCAATTTAATCAATTAATGGTATTGTATGTGTAGATTATATATTATTAATGTATCTCAAATGCAACTACTTTGTATGAGCGTACGCTCGAAACAAATAAATCTATTTATAATTTACGAAAATGAGGTAAACTTTCATGGAAAATCTCTGAATAATGAAAATAATACAAACGTACCTGTAAGAACACCAATATAACAGAATGAATAATGGAAGATTTCCATAAAGCCTGGAGTGGCGATTCTGGAGCTCTCAAATTCTGCATGAGGTGAATCATCATTCAAGTCTTTTTCTCTAGATATCTTGACACTGTCATGAACTTCAAATGCAAGGCCCACCAGCTGCAATAGAGAAAAGAATTGATTAGAGTATTTAATATCGACCAGAAATTAAAAAATATTAATTTATCAACTAAATTTAAACTACTAGTCTAAAACAAGTGATTCAAAAATATACTGTTTATACAAAATGTTCAGTTTTATTAAAAAATAACCTTTTATTAAAAAGATGGGGTTGAAGCGCACATTTTTCGGAGGATGAAGTCTACATAGGTCTGAGATCTGTGCGTGGGTAATGAGTGGATTGATGAGCTGGAACTACAGTTTTAGGTGGGTTCCGAACCACCGGGAAGTGATTTTACAGTAGAGAACAGTGCCTTTTTAGCTGGACAATCTAATCGGTAACCCTTACAAAGAGTGCCCAGGAGAACGCAGCTTATCTCTATATCTGATCGAACAGATACCAGCTACGGCTCACGGCTATCACTTCCCAATTATAGATTGTATTATACATTGTAGATAGAATTATTGTTATACATTAAAATTATAGAACATAAATAAATAAGAAGTATTACAGTATTGGATAGTAGCATGGTACCATGTACAATGGAGTTATATTTTAATACAAATAAAACTAAGAAATTAATAGGGTACGGAATAAAATTTCATATTTAACTAGAAAATTGAAATAATGGTATCTTCTCACGATTTTTCATCTCTGTCCTACGACCTTATTATCTAATTCTCTACCTCCTGCTATTATAGGTTTTTCTAGTAATTTCAATGAGTTATGACAAGCTTATTATCCAGTCTTAGGCTACTTGCACGATGGAGGATCCAATACTCCAGAATAATCTCTATCGCGATGTCAAACATACACTGTTAAATAGTACATGCCAGATCGGAGCGTGAATACCACCATTTCACAGCATGTGCTTTATTTTGCGATGGTGATTATCATAGAGTATTGCATGCTCCACTGTGGAAGCACCCCAAGTTCCTAAGAAAAAACACTGGCTGAAACATGGAAGTGGCAACTTATAATGAAGTCATAAAGAATTAATTATGTAATTTTTGTGATAATTATTGCTTTCTTATTTCAAAACTGGTGTTTTATTGAATCAGTTAATAGTTGATTTAAAAATAATAAGCGTATGTCTTTTATTGGTTAGGAGGCCCTTACGGGTAGTTCCACCTCACCGTTTGAATTTATACGTTTATAGTTATGTTTATTTTATTATCAGTAATTATCCTCGAGTATAGGATTCTAAACTGTACAAGCATCCACCTGTAAAAATCCTGTTGGCTTGCATGCATCAGGAGGGGTCGATGGAAAGAGTTGAAAGCCGGCTCTTTTCTCCGGGTTTTCTCCCATCGGGGTAATACAATGTACAAGCACCCTTAATCAGTCTGATATTTATCTGTTTTGCAAAAAAAGGCTGTTCTGTATAATTTTCGATATGATGCTATCCCTACCTCTTTTTCAAGTATTTAAATCACAAATTTATGAGGCTACTGCCTATACCAAATTTTACTTTGGAAAAACTTCACTAACGTACTGTAAAATATATCGTTTACAATTCTATAATAGAGTATCAAATCTTCTAATTCTGGATGATTTTTATGGGCCGTATTTATGAAAATTCCTTCAGTGTCTTTTGACTCGAGGGACTCTTAAAATCATTCAGGTCAGAGGCATTTAAGAGTCCCTCGATTCAAGAGAAAATGAAGGAATTTTCATAAATACGGCCCATAAAAATCATCCAGAATCAGAAGATGTGATACTCTATTATAGAATTGAAACTATATATTCTACAGTAACGTACTATAGTAAAGTTTTGCCAAAGTACATAAATTTGGTATAGTCAGTAGCCTATTACCCAGTCTGAAGCTCATAAATTAGTGATTTGAATACTTGAAAAAGAGGTAGGGATAGTACTCTACAACGTTCATAAATACGGTTCTACGATATTTCCTGATGCTTCTGCATGAATACTTGGGTGAAATATAATACAAAAATGTAACGCCTAGACCAGCTATCAGATTCGGACCTTCTGGTAGACGGGTAGATGTAATAGTACAATTACATTTTATACAGATATATTAGGAAAGTATCAAAACAATACTAACCTTTAACGTAAGTATCATTTGGATGAGATTTGTATGTGCTGGAGGATATGGTATGCCAAAATAAATTGTACTTCTGAAGAAGAGTAAATATGTAAATGTAAAAGCAAAACTTATGAGATGAATAGACCTGAAATCAAACACAAATGAGACATATAGTACCACAATTTTTTGCTGACATCACCTTCCATCAAAACTCTATCGTATTTAATAAGAGAATTTTGAAAATACATTACAATTTAAGTTTTTCAGAAGGTTTATTCAAGAGTATACAGATATTTAGACAAGAATGTTAATAATAAGCGTATGCCTTTTATTAGTGGGGAGGCCCTTGCGGGTTATTCCACCTCGCCATTTGATCCATGTTATGGGGAACATGGTGGACCTACTATTTAAGGTGGGTTTCGAACCATTGGGCAGGTGATAATAGATCTTATAATAAGAATGTTGATCATTAGTTTTCATTAGTATGCTGATGGAAATTGTCGACATCAATTTCAGTATACTCTTATTTGAAATTGAACGATATTTTAAAAATAAAAAGACATATATTATACAAAATTAAAAGTTTTACATGTAATAAAAATCCCCACGGTCAAGAACGGCCTTCGTGGGGAAATCTTTTGAATCAAGAGTTCTAATTTAAAATTTGTCTAATTGATATTGCATCTTTTTCATATGCGTTCCATCTTGGAAAAACAATAGTTGAATGAACATATTTTTTCGTGTAGGAAGTTTTAATCCATAAAGAACAAGAGTAGGCTAGAATGATAGAGCTATTTAAAAGTTAACTCAGTCTTTTATCGTCAATATAAAAAGCTAAGGCCTTGACCTCTCGATGCAAAGTCGTCTGTTTAATTCTCCATTCTTGAAACAATAATAACTGAATTGGTCGTCAATCAATTTGCAATTCAAAAAAGTTCAATTTGGTTTTCAAATGTGTTGAAAGTAATATGGGTTGAGTGTACAGTGATTTACTACTAGTGTTTCCGGTGTTCGTTAATTTGTCAATGATTTCTATAAATAGGTTTTATTCTGAGAAATAATTTTTCATGCTGATCAATCATGCTTCACACAAATTTCAATGAAATGAAAAAATGATTTGAATCGGAAGTTCAAAATTCAAATTTTTAATAGGTATCGAACGAAAATATGGCTTCTGAAACCTTCAAACAACCGATCTCTCACTAGGATACAGTTCTAAGGACTCTGCTATGCTACAAAATAGTTCATTTATTTTGGAGTTGCCATATAGGCTATAAATTTATAAATTGGAGTCCTTATGCGGTTACACAATTTTTTGTTCTACATGTTGATATAGATGCCGTACTGGATCTGTTTTTTATTTATCTAGACATATTTGTCGTTTCTTTACATATAAATACCGTACTGTAATAGCTTTCAAAAGATGAAAATAAATAATAATAGTTTCTCTGGTTGTGAGTACAGCACTACCAGAGGAGTTTATTCACAATAAATTAAAAAAATTACATTTCAGAAAATAAATTAAAGTCTTAAATCTAAAGTAACTTATTGCAGTTCTGGATTTTGTGGTTCCCACTATATAAATATGTGTCGGGATTCCACTATTTTGTCTATTTCTTTATAAGGTATTAGAACATGCAAAAAAATATTACGTTAGTTTTACAAAGTTACATGTTACTAATTTATTGAACATTAAATTGAGAAATATAACAATTAATAATATTTTTAGACTACATGCTACTAGTCATTAATTTAGATAAATAATTAGTACAGATTATTCAGACTTTTTTGTAGGCTACAGAAAAACAATTTATGACATTAATTGTTCGCTGTGATTAATTCCATTATCCAACAACCAAATTTTTGTTTTCCTTTTAAATGTATTAACTGGAATTTCTTTGATGTCTATCGGCAGTTTATTGAAAATAAATTCTTGGTCCTAAATATGTGACTGATCTCTGAGCAAATGATGTTGTCATCCTAGGAATTGAAAAGTCTATGTTTCTTCTGCGTGTACCATGTGGGTGGTCCAAGTTGGTGAAGAATTGCGGGTTTTTCTTGATGAATGTAAGAACTCTGAGTAAGTAGATTTGTCTGATGCTTAGGATGCCGCGCTCTGAGTATAAAGGACTGATGGATAAAGAGGGTGCTTGAATCCTATTATCCTCAGAATGAGCTTTTGAACCTTGAAAAGCGGATTGATGTGACAAAACTTTGTTGCTCCCCAGGCCAATATGCCATACCTTATTATGGACTCAAACAATGCATAGCATACACATCTCAAAATTTCTATTGTTAATAACTGTTTTAATTGGATAAATTTATAGATTAATTTTCTGAGTTTTGCTAAGTTACCTGATGTAAGATGTGTTTATCCCAACGAAGTAAGTCATCTATTATAACTCCTAAATATTTTAAATTATCTGTGCGTTCAATTGAAGGACAAATTACAGTTTATACTGTAAATGTGAATTCCATCCCAAAATTGAATGCATATGAGAAATTATTTATGTGGTTGCATGTGTGGTCCAAGAGAATGGCTTGAAAGAACAAGATAGGCCTAGATGGATATTCAAGTCAACGAGTAATTGAAGAATTTTATCAATAGTGAAATCAATTTTCCATACCTTTTGTCACCGTAAATTATAATCAGGGCATTTATAGCTGTACAAAGTATTGGATGAAGTATGTGTCTGCCAGATACCAAGAAGACAACTAAGAATCCAACACCTGTGGCAATCCATTTCTGGCTCTCTTTGTCTTTAATTTGTCGAAAGAAATGACCAAATCCAATGCACGAGAAAAGAATCAACAGATAAATTATGTCATCTAGTTCCATTTCTATTCTTAACAATAAAAAATATGATCATAAAATGTCTTGAATTCACTTCACAACAACATTAGCCTAAACCTAAAACTAGATTACACAGTCATGCCGCTGTCGGACTTTATACGTTGCTGAAGAACCACAGCTGATTTGATAAACAAGACAGCAGCCATATTGACGAACATCTTAGCGGTAATTTCAAATCTGACATGATTCATTTTCAAGTGTCTATAATATACTGTGGTGAATTTTTGTTCATGAAAACAATAATACTATTTCACCAAGTTCATGTTCAACTCCTAGTGAAATTAATAAAAATTCGTCATTTTAAATAAATAAAATTTGTCATTTTAAATAAATAAAATTTGTCAGGTTGTTTCGGATGTAAACATTCGGCGTTCTTCAGAAGTTTGTGAAATACGGTAGGAACTTTTAGTTGTAGTTGGTTGATATGGCTTAAATTACTCAGATTTAATTATGATTTTAAATACAGTATAAATTAATAATCAATAATGTTACTAACGGACTCAAAACAGTTTAGCCTGTTCATTTGACTTTTACGAGCTTTTTCATGTGATTTCAAATACCTAAGTCATCCTCCCAACAACTAAAATACCCTAGGTCAACATATTCATTAAAAATAAAACATTTCTTTTTTTCATTTCACCTCTACACAATCATGCTTTAAGCTATATAAGCAAGTGATAAAAATACATCAAAATGACCCGTATATAATTCAATGAGGAAGTGATTAGCTACTGTCACGGTTCTGTCACGTAAATTTGTCAAACTCTTTAATAAGTACGAGCCGTGCTATGTATTGTTTCTCCGTCAGATAAGTCACGAGCGCTCAGGCTTCACTATTTATTGTAATGGTGACCACTTAGACTTGGCCAGCAAATCAGACTCTGTTCCCTGTTGTAAATCACTTCCCAATGGTTCGGAACACACCTAAAACTATAAGTCCAGCTCATATCAATCATCACCCAATTATTACTCTCATGCACAGGTCTCTGAACTATGTGGGCTTCATCCTCCGAAAAATTGTTTTTGAAATAATTGAAACTTGTTTTTTCCTAGGTACCTAGCTCGCTAGTTATATCCTCGTTATTTGTCTTTTTCCAATAACAATTCATCCTCTATCCATCATTTACCACCTGATGTTGAATGTATTTGAAGACATCATTTTCCTATTTCTCATAATTAATTTTATGATAAATAAGCTACACGTTCTACGGTAATAGAAGTCTGATATTTCTGGATTTCAAAAGCTTTAGCTTTCTTATTGAACTTCTGTTCAGCATGATTACTTTGTTTCTTCTTTTCAAATAATCAAATAAGAACTTCAAAATCAAATAAAATCAATAGGAAGAGACTTCCACCAAATGAACCATTGCAAAAATATTTAAAAGTTGAATAAAATTGGTTTTATTATTAGACATAGAACACCGTCGAAAACAATAAAGTGTTTCAAGTTATAGTGAATATAATAAATTGTTGAAGGAGAACAGAATATAATATTATTCAAGTGGATGAGATCAAAGCAAATCGATCTTCCAGCACCTTCTCTTTCTATGGTGTGTTGGGAGCCATTTTGGGTACAACCGTTGGGTCTTTGGGCAGATCTTCCGCAAATTCAGAGTTCCAGTCTCTCAGAAAGACCTCCTCTAGTTGATCTCGCAATGGTGATGGACCTTCAGTTATAAAACTTACACCAGCTGAAAAAAAATAGTCTCCAGACCAATTCGAGGTACCTGGAAAAAGACAAGACAACCAATTTCAAAAATATTTAACCCTATCATTGCAAATTATTGTTCCAAGTTTGACTCACTCTCACGATTAAAGTTGAATAGACTGTGCACGCACTTTAAAACCATTATTTACAACTTTAATGATATACAACCACGTTTTCCAAAAAATAATTAGTCCTTTATTGTAAAATCTAATATGAAAACTGACACTGTATTTCTATTTAAATTATGATTTTTATCTGAGATGTTTTCCATGACGAAATACAATCTAATATCAAAACTGACACTGTATTTCTATTTATAAATAGAAATACTGTATATATTTAATGTTATATAATGTAAATATATTGCAACTCATTTATTACAACTGGTTAATTTCAGTTTTCCCATTTTTTCAATCCAAAAAAGGCGCCATCTTTATCTATTTATAAATATATGAAGTAAATGTAGTTTCTATATAGACTAAAAATAGAAATACAGTGTCAGTTTTGATAATAGATTATGATTTTTTCTTATTTATACTGGAAGAATGTATTTCGATTTTGAGGAAAATGAGGCTGTTGAAGCTTCTCTTTAGAAGTGAAATGCATCCCTCCAGTATCTGCAGTATAAGTGAGTGAAAGTCATAATTTAAGTAGAAATACAGTATCAGTTTGGATATGAGATTGTTCATCAAGTATTCCGTCATTTATTGTAGATTTATTGTAACGTAAAACTATCTAGGGAACTAACGTAAACTAACTAGGGAAGTGATAGCCGCGAGGCGTAGCAGGTATCTGTTCAATCAGATAGAGATAAGCTGCGTTCTCGTAGGTCCTGTTCGTAACGGTGACCGATTAGATTGGCCAGCAAAAAAGACACTGTTCTCTGCTGTAAAATCACTTCCCGGTGGTTCGGAACCCACCTAAAACTGTAGGTCCAACTCATCCATCATCCAACTCATTACCCACGCACAGGTCTCAGACCTATGTGGGCTTTATCCTCAAAAAAAAAAAAAAATCTTTTGCCAAGAATATAATTGTGCAGATCTAGTATAGTAGGCGTATATCCAGACCTGTAATAAGATTTTTGATTTATTTATATAAAGTATTTGTGAAGCAGTTGTGCATTTCTTGATTATTTTACATCTATTGTTTTTGTAATGATTTTATGTAGGCTAATATAGAGCATTTTTTTTTGTCTGTTTAGATAATAAATGGTAAATATGAATATTGCTGCTTTACAACGACATGTTTTAGACTTTGTCATCATTATTATCATCATAAGTGTCATTATTATTGGGTCATTGCTTTATTCAAAATCATTTTTCATAAGAATAAATAATATATGTTGAAGTTATTAGAAATAATGTATTTGCATATACCATTGCTTTACTCAAAACTTTTTTTAAGATCACATAATACATGTTACAGTGATTGGAAATAATGTATTAGCACATTTCCATTCAAACAGATCAGAGCATAAAAAGATCAGATCAGAAAAACATTATCAACAAAGTCATGGAACAACATTTTAATTGCTATTTCGAAATTTATCATCATCTCAAATTTTCAGGAAGATATAAGGAGAAATAATTTTTCAAATTTATTCCATTCTTTTCAAGATTGACAGAATGTAAAACCAAACCTAAATCTAGGATAGGTACAAGTCTTTCAAAGGCATGAGCCTGAGTTGAAGTAATAGAAAGATAGTGATCACAATATTTCTCTTAGTTTTGCTGCAATAATATCTTCCCAATATTATTATGTTAGAAGAACCTACAATTTGCAGTGTTTCTTGATGGATTAACACAAAAATATAACTTCTTTGCTAGAATGTATTTTGAATTACAATACTCAATTTATACTTGAGGAAAATGATATAATTCAGGGTTTGCGTAAGAAATTATTCTTCCAAAACGCAATATAAGTCAATATTTATGATCAATATGAGCTTATCACATACTAAGAAATTCTAAGTTGGGGTACTTTCACAGTGATTGCATCCAATACTCGATGATAATCACCATCTTAAAATCAAGCACATGTTGTAGAATAGTGTATGGCAGATTGAGGCAGCGTGAATACCACCATTCCACAACATGTGTTTCATTTTGTGATGGTGGTTATCTCGAGTATTGGATGCTCCATTGTGCAAACACCCTGCTTGAACTATACTTTTAGGATATGATAGCCGTGAGCCGTAGCAGGTATCTGTTCAGTCAGATAAAGATAAGCTACGAACTCCTGGGCCCTCTTTGCAAGGGTGACCGATTGGATTGGCCAGAAAAAAAGGCTCTCTTTATCTGCTGTAAAATTACTTCCCGGTGGTTCGGAACCCACCTAAAACTGTAGGACCAACTCATCAATCACCATCATCCAACTCATTATCCACGCACAGGTATCAGACCTATGTGGGCTTCATCCTCAGAAAAAACTACTGGTGAAAGAAAAAATGAAAGTCATTCATTCAGAGGTGGAATTAATCGTCACATATCTTGACTGATGAAAGCAATAAAATATTTTAATTCTATGTTTTGAACCTACCGATCAACGTTGAGCTTTCTGTCACTACAAATTTATCATGATTAACCCTTGCATATGGAATTTTGCTCTGCTCAACAGTGCTGGGCACGATGAAGAGTTTCTGGTAAACATCAGAAAATAATTTTTTTTAATGAAAACGTAGTAAACATTTAGATAACGTTGTATTACAGTTGCAGCTAGAAAAATTGTAATTGTATATTGTATTGTATATTGTATTGTTATATTGTACATTATATGCAATGTTATGTGTTTTATAATATAAATGTATATAATGTATATTACCTACGCACAAGTCCCCAGAATCATGTGAGCATCATCCGCAATAAAAAAATAATGAAATAAAGTATCAAATACAATGCATATTACAGTATATACAATAATGTTCTATTTTATGGGATTGTATAAAGCTATTGTAAAATTATCATCTCGTATAGCATAGTATACTCGAAATAAACATTTATACATCATTATCAAAATAATTCTTGAATTGATTTATTAATATTGAGCTGAAACGAGATTGATGCTAGATGCTTAAACTCAAATTACCCTTTGCTTGTAATAAATATTACTTTAGTCATTAAAATGGTAAAATGCATTGGAGTGATACAAAATACCAAAATAATAAATCTTTTATTGATATTATAGAAGAATAATATTTTACAGACTAGGCCTATAAATTAATTTGAATTTTGAGTGATATAAAATTGCCAAAAGCATAAATTACATCTTACATCAGAATTCTTTTCATAATTCTAATAGTTCTAATAATTCATAATTCTTACAAAAAAGTATACTCTATTGTAATACTACTGTCAAACAGTTGAATAAATTTCAACAGATATAAAAGTCACATGATGTTGTAAATGAAAGGAAATTTTGAATAAATGTTTTACTCACAATTAAAATTTTAGTTTTAGGAAAAGCACCATTAATCTCAGCTAAAGAACGGAGAAAATAATAGGCATACGGACGAGTTTTTCCCCAACTACTAATAAGCATCCTGATTTCAACATCCTCATCAATAGCAGCCTTCTTCAAAGCATCATCTAAAACTCCCCAATACCTGAAAAAAATTATAAAAAATTAGTTTTTAATAGGATGAAAAATATACGTTGAAACCAAATAGAAGGAGAATTCTAGCAGTAGATCTAGATTTCAATTTCAAATAAGAATTTAAATACCCTATTAAATTATTGTAAAAATTTCAATATTTGATTGTAAAATATTGAGAAATGCTCAAAACCGAAACTTTCTCGGTTGCAAGGATGAGTCAGGACGACAAAGGTATACTATGAATCAAAGGCAACTATTTTGGTACTGTTGGACCTTTCTAATGTATTTGATTGTGCTGCTCAAGATGAAGAAAATGGACTTCTCTGATATGTTAATTCCGAAGATGTTAATTCTGTCAGTACTCTTGTCCTGGTTTGGTTCTTATTTGGCTTTGAGGCAGCAGTATATCAGGAATGGAAATGAGTTTACTGCTTGGAAACCTATTACCAGAGGAGTAACACAGGGCTCTATTCTCGGTTCTCTCCTTCTTCCTTTGTTTATGAACAATTTAAATGGAGTGCTAATCTAATTTTTAAATAACCTTTTTCTTAGATATTTATCTCTCTATCAGACATATATTTATATTCACAGTGACTTTTCTCTCTATTAGTCTTTACGAATCTGGATTTTTTATTTTGTAATTCTCTTTATTGTGCTGTGTTTGTGAGTCAATTTTCTGGACGTAGTTAAGTGACAGAATGGACTTGTTAGTCCTAACTTCGACGTAAGCACGTAAAATGGCCATTTTTCTATTCTACTCTACTTCCAAAAAAACTACGTTCTTAGCAAATAATCCACTCGAGTTTCTTGCTGATAGAGCTTTGCCAAATTTATAACAGGATAGATTGCACTGCAAAATGTGAAGATACCCAAAAAGCGCTTTTTACAAAATTTTGACTACAGAATTCAAATTTTGATATTGGGTGGTTTGGAATTCACCTAAAACTGACTAACCATCTTTTCCGTAACTTGGCTCGAAATTAGAGGGAGATACTATACGTGAGGATCTTTGTACCAATCAAATGTCCTAAGTTGTAGCTTATTATCATATTATAACAAAATTGAAGTTTTGAAAAAATTGTGCATATATAATATCTTACGTGGGCTTTTTTTTGAATATGAACAAAGGATAATAATCCATCAACGATATGTAAATATATTTTCTTGCTGTTTTAATGATACTTAAAGCGCCTTCAAGATCTGTAGTACGATCTTGTGGGCACAGTTTTGGAGGAGAACTCTGGAAAAGAAATTGATGTTAAACTTTTTAGTGCTCAATAAATTGATATTTGCTAACTGCTGTATTCTTCAAGAAACCAAAGTTATGGAGAATATGTGTCTCGAGGGAGCCTTGAAATACCCATATAAATACATTATATTTTGAGAGTCCCTCGAGTCAAGAGAAACTGAAGAAATGTTCATAATCTAATATCAAAACTGACACTGTATTTCAATTTAATATATTGTCTTTACTCACTTATATTGGAGATGCTAGAGGGATGACGAAGCTTCTTTTCAGAAGTGAAATGCATCCCTCTAGCATCTCCAATTTAAGTGAGTAAATACAATATATTAAATTGAAATACAGTGTCAGTTTTGATATTAGATTGTTCATTAAGTATTTCGTCATGGAAAAAATTACAAATTTTCATACATACGGCCTGTAATCTTAAAAAAAGATAAAGTGGGTCAATAAATATGATTTTTCTTGTGTAATGATTAAAGTAAAAAAAGCTGATAGCCATGTCAGGTTATTTACCTAATAATTTAACCTAATTTATTTTTAAACCCACTTTCAATTCTTAACATTGTTCTTGAGGAGACGCAAAATAAAGTTTAATGAAGACTGATTAATTAGTTTATTTATTTATTTATTCAATACAAAAATATAATAAAGCAAAGGCTTTCGCCCACAATTGCTTTCTTTGCAAATTTTCAACACTGAAGAATCCAAATGTTAGGTGAAATAATATTAATTCACAAGGAATTCCACTTTGCTGAACAATGACCAATACTTTCCAATTCTAGAATTTTAATTTAGAATTACACTTTGTAAAAAAGGCAATGACACAGTCCAATCGTCCAAAGAAAGAAGGCATAATTTTATAACTACATAATTACCATATTAATTCATCCTACATGGAAAATAGGAATAAACGTATGTAACAAAGAAAACAAATATAGCCTTTCTTGGATTTCTTGTTCCATAACGATCTGCGTTGTTAATATTAACTTTTTATATTAAATTCAACGACTTGCAGTTAAATGTTTTCGAGTCCTGGAGACTTATCTTCAAAGGCGACCTAGATCGGTTTTTTGGTTAGAAGAATTGTGGTTTTTGTATAATGTGATCAAAACGTTTGTGTGATTTAAAATTTAATTATTCATTGAAGATGTTTTGTTGATTGTGTGTGGTGTGTTTGTTTATTTCAAATTTTCCAAGTCGTTGAATTTACTATAAAAAGTTAGATATTGTATAGCCGTGCAATGAGTGAAATCCTAATACGGTAGGTAAATATTGAAGGTTAGTGGGACTGACATTTCGTGCCATACTTACTGTTACATAGACACCGATGTCAGAATTTCCAATTTTCATCGGCAATGGGTTATTCTTATTGAGATTTGTCTTTAAATGTGGGGGCCATTCTTCTGGAAGTTTTGCATCGGGTGCACCGCCCATCCAATAAATCTGAAAATCACCACGATTGTGCAGTAAAATTCCAAGATTATGCATATAAATGCTTCAATATTTATTTTAAAATAACCATTGAAAAATAATACAATGAATAAAAACTAAACTATTAATAACAAACATATTTTACATAGCATTTTTCCTCTAAGCACACATGGTATTTGAAATGTTACAGTAAAATTTATTAATTTCGAATTTCTCCAAGTGCTAATAAATTCTGTTTCTGTATATTTGTCAGTTTGTTAAATTTTCAGTTACTTCTAACAGTAAAATTGTTGATACCGTTACGCCTTTTTACAGTACAACATTGAAATTTCCACGAATCTTGCATTTTTTCATAAGCCACATTGATATTGTCTTTTTAGAGTGCAGTATTGAAATTTATGAAGGTTTTTCCATGACGAAATACTTGATGAACAATCCAATATTTAAACTGGCACTGTATTTCTATTCAAATGATGATTTTCACTCACTTATACTGGAGGGAATCAGGCTGACGAAGCCTCTCTTTAGAAGCGAAATGCATCCCTCCAGTATAAGTGAGTATAAATCATAATTTAAATAGAAATACAGTGTCAGTTTCGATATTAGATTAAAATTTACATGGATCTTGCATTCAATTATTATTAGACAGATACCAATTTGTGACAATAAACTTCACATTGAAGATTTTTTTCGGATGATCAACAGATTCATTAGAATGTGTTGGCCATGATTATCGAACGGTGAAAGATTATTAAGGAAACCAGCAGATTGAGAAAAACGACTTCTCACTTACGTCAAATATTTTTCCAATATCGTCGACCAAGCATGGACAGTCTTTAATATAGATTCCTATTTCTTTAACTTGTGTGAGAGAACGCCAATCCATATTTGCACTGCCAATATATGCTGATTTACGGTCAACTAGAAATAATTTTGTGTGGAGTTTTCCAGATTTGACTAGTTTCCACATGTTCACATTCCTCACCTATAAGGAAAAATAGTTACATCAAAATAACATCCAGTACAGTAACTGGTAATAACATCCAAAGTATCTTACCTAATATAATAAACGTCTATAACATACAGTATTATATAATACAATAATACACAAGAAGCCAGAAATCAAATAACAAGTCTACAAAATATAGCACAAAAAAATAAGACTACAGATATCTTTCTTAAAGACTGAAATAACGGTAGCAGATCCACTCACAACCAGAAATCAAATAACAAGATATCAAAACCAGAATTCAAAAGCAGAAATCAAAAATCAAATAACAAGTCTACAAAATATAGCACAAAAAATAAGACTACAGATATCTTTCTTAAAGACTGAAATAATGGTAGCAGATCCACTCACAATTAACCAAATAACGGTGAATAACAGCACAATCAAGATAGTAAAACAATTCAAGTACCTTCGAAAAATTATAACACACATCCTGGACGAAAAGCCTGCATGACAGGCAATAACTAAAAAAATGATAATGTCTCAAAAAACAACATGGGCTACTTAAAATAAAAAAATGTCTATCGATTAAAACAAAATTAAAACATAAAGAAAGTGGTGCAGACAGAGGTGAAATACGGGAGCGAAACACTTTTCATGATAATGCAAAAAAAAAAAAACAGAGTTGACAGAATCCTAAAAATAGAGGAGAATAGCCAGAACATGTCTTAATAAAAAATATCGAAAGATGGACAATGGTGGATAGTGCCAAATGAAGTAGTTTACAAAGAACTTGAACCCATTATGGATACTATATATGGAAGAAAAGGATATTGTATTTAGTTCGTCACATTCTAAGGACACCAGAAACCAGATTATCAAAGAGAATAATAGAGAAACTTTGGGATATGAAGCAGCAAGTAGGATGGATTAAGTAAGTTGAAGAGGATTTGAAAGAAATGGGAATAAACCCTGGATGATTTGAAAAACAAAGCCGACAACTAAAGAAACAAGAAATAAAAACAAGATTCAAACCAAAAATAGACAACCGGCAGACTGTAGAAAGGGTATTTACAGATGAAGAACAACAGAGAAAATCAGAACGAATGAAAAAGTAGCCTACTGGACAATGCGGAAAGAGAACTTACGTGTATTAAGGAGGACCAGAAAATGATTGAATAAGAATATTTATTCGCCATTAAATACATGTTCGTACAATAGGCTTCGTTATTGAAACAAAAATAAAATAAAACTTTTTAGACTGTCCAACCAGACATATTGTAATTGACTTAAGTAGTGCAATGAGGCCATAAAAGCAAAATAAATAAACGTCTGTACGAATATTTTACATATATTTTGTATATTTTAGCCTACCAGCTACTTTATTATGACAAAGAGAATGTTTAATACCTGATTCATTAAAACATAATCCATTTCGCTTAAATAAGTTAAGAAAATCAGATCAGTCATGTTTACTTTTTGTAGCAGAGCAACTGATTATTTCCTTTTTTAGCGTTAACAGGATTTTAACATAGATTTGCATAACCTTTTCAATGTGGCATATGGTTGAAAAATATTTCTTTTTCTGTTCAGTATGCGAAAATAGTTATTTATGTATTAAGAGCGTGAAGCGCGACTTTATCGATTGAGCCAAAACATTTACTGCGCGACGCGTAGCGGAGCGCAGTAATTTTGCGAGAGCGATAAAGAAGCTTCACACGCGAATTGCATACAATATTTTTCCTAAAACTGCAGTTCTGGATTCCAACACAATAAAAGCTTGTAGTTTGTAACATCACAGACCATGCGCGGATTTGGTTAGCGTACGCCATTGTTGAGGTTATGTGAATTTCACGGATTCCGTGATCCACCAATGAGAAGGCATCAAAATCAAAACAGAAGTGTAAAGAAAACAGCTGGCGAGCGTAAAGTACTTTACCGCTTGCTGAGCAGTAAAGAGGTATTTTACAATTAGTTTTCAGTACGTAAAGAACTACTTTACGAGCAGTTGTAGGAAAAATCGTATGTAACTTGCCCAGAAAGTTCTGCTGGGCTTGCATGAAAATCCCGCAATCGGCCACGCCTCATGTAGGAACTATCATGCTCGCCCGGTAAAACTGTACTTTCTGGGCTGGAAGCCTATACTTTCTGTAATAGCCAATATAATTATGATGGATCAATAGTTAATTATATCTACTTTCATGGGATATTGGACTGTTTTAGTGCTTTTTTATAAAAGTGAATTTGTGAATTGATATTCTTGTATTGAAAAGAATCGATAATTATTGTACTTGAAAGTGAAATTTCTAGTTAAACTTGGACACAAAACCAAACATTTGAAATTTTCAGCTGAAATTTTGTGGAGAAAGCAGAGTATGTTGTAGCAATAGCCTGTTGTATATTTTTGCTTTTGGTTCTGTTTTTGTAACGAATGAATGAATAAATACCTCAGCAGCGCCTATATTTTGAAGATAAGCAGAATCATGGTTTGGTCGATCAGCGGCGAATTTGGAGAAATCTTGAGCTATTTTCACTGTCAACTTTCTCTTAGTTCCAGCTTCAATAAGACTATTGAATATCTTTTCTCCCTGTGAATGATAATAGAATGAACAGAGATGAGAATTTTGAATTTATTTTCTTCGACGAATTGTTAGGCTAAGTATTTTGCTTCTGATAATAATCTTTGTTAATAAAAAATATATTCCTTGGAGATATAAAAGGACACTATGTACAATGTCCCAATTTTTCAGGAGAACAGTTTAAAAATTATTTTAACTCCAATCAGTGATAACTGACAATTGAGTGAAAAGTAGGCAATCATTGTGTCATAATATGTTATACGGTATGTATATTCTTCCTTAAATATATCATATTATATTACCAGAAAAAATTCAATTTTCAAAGTGGACATAGTGTATTGTATACCTCTCAAAGTTTGTTCACAGTCTTAGGTTTGAAACAATCAAAATAAAAATCTTAGAAATTCTATGTGGTTTCATTGAAAACAAACAATAATTCATTAGCAGCAGTTAAAATGGCTACAAAAATTGATCTTATTTTGCTGGTTTCTAAAAATCTGCAATGTTTAGACAACACTAATATCCAGCTGGTGAGCCATATGGAAGAAATCTTAGAGGTATACAACATCAAGTCCACACATTGTGTTGTATACCTCAGTGTTAAAATGAACTCAAATGGACTTTCGAGTTCATTTAGAAAGCTGTACCTAACCTTCCATTTGGTTGTAGACATAGTTTCCTATAACTCTGTGTAAAGCATTAAAAACTACATATAACTGTGCAATAATCCCAGAATTTCAAATAATGGACATAGTGTTCTTTACCTCCGAAGAACAGAATTATGAACTTGCACTTTTTTAATTGATGGAAAATGTTTTCAATTCAAGTGACATGAAGGAAGTTCTACAATCAGAATGAATAGAACTTGGCATTCCAAATAATCTGAAAAGTTCTGCCAACTTGGAAGTGACCACAGTTCCTGTTGATGGGTCAGAGCAAGGATGTAAAGAGAAGTTTTCAACTATGGTGAGTAGTGGCTACAAGAGCAAGTTAGTAAATGTTTTTTAAAACCCATGTTCAGTCTCTCAAAAAGTAAAGTAGCAATTATAAGAGAAGTTCCTTTGTGTTGCACAAATCTGGGCCTGACTTCTGCACACACCTCGCATATATGGAACATAATCTATAAATTTCAAATTCCTCAAAGTGCTTTTAATTATACACTGAAGACTTCTGCAATGACGGGTATTGAATAATTTCAAAAAGTTCCTTCAACTTGTGATATACGAGACGATATAGACAAATCTAGAAGAAGCGCTGCTATACAGAAGGATCACTGTAGTCTAGTGGTTAAGGCGCCCAACCGGCAATTGGGAGGTCAGCGGTTCGATTCCCGGCGGTGACTGATACTTTTGTGCAGTAGCGTTTATTGATTTCCATCAGCTATTCAATGCTCGCTGTTGTCGATATCCGCCATTGTGGAAGTCTTCAATATAATTAATATCACTTAGAGGAATTCGATATTAATAAATTATGTTTTATTCGGGATCACATATAGGGGTTTGATTTTGCTTGATAATAAGAGCATCATAAATTGATCAGTAATCTGGAAATCGATGACTTAAGCATTCGCATCAGTTTGTATATTTTCCTGGATTTCTTGTTCCATGACGAACTGCGTTGTTAATATTAACCTTCAAAGTGAATTCAACGACTTGCAGTCAAATTTTCATTAAGAATAAGTAGAATTTACTTACTCTGTTAATAACTGTTAATATTAACTTTTTAAGTGAATTCAACGACTTGCAGACAAATTTTCATTAAGAATAAGTAGAATTTACTTACGGTACTCTGTAGGCCAAACGTTTTCGAATCTTTGAGATCCATTTTCAGAGGCGTCCTCCTCGATCATCAATGACAGTGTTTTGGTTAGAAGAATTGTTTTTTTTTTAAATGTGATCAAAAATTTTAAATCACAAACTTTTTGATCTCATTTTACAAATTCTTCTAACAAAAACACTGTCATTGATGATCAAGGAGGACGCCTCTGAAAATGGATCTCAAAGATTCGAAAACGTTCGGCCTACAGAGTAAGTAAATTCTACTTATTCTTAATGAAAATTTGACTGCAAGTCGTTGAATTCACTTAAAAAGTTTGTATATTTGTATAAATATGATTTAGAAGTACCTCATCTGTCCCTTGAATTGGCTGAGAACTCTGATCTAATTCGTTCTGATACGGTTTCAAACTCCAATAAAATGCAGCAATTTCAATGGTTTCTGATGCTTCTTCTATCAATTCTGACCAAACTGAGAACGTTGAGGCGTGTATAGTTGACCCTTTTGGATAGGACATTCCTAGAGGTATTGATTCAGCGATTGAAAACCTAAATGGAAAAACGTTCAATCATATAGGAAATTAATATTTCATAATATATTCCCCCATAAATTATTGTTACTGGTTCTATGTCTAAAATAACGCTGGCAACACTTAAATTTATCACTTGCACTTTATTTACACAAATAATCACAACACTCACTGATCAGTAATGTCTTACAGAAAAATAAGCAATTAAAAACAGATAAAACGATGTTGTTCAACTGATAATGAGTTTTCAATATTACCATACAAAAATCAATCACTAAATGTCAAAAGGCCGATCTAATATTAAATGATAACTGTACAATAAACTGTCCAATAATATTCAAAAAGAAACGTCGAGGAAGAACAATTAACTTACGTAGCACAAGTCCTAGGTAAAAGAATTATCACTATAGAACTGTCAAAAGAATTATGACTACAGACAATGAAAGTTCATTAGATGGTTTGTAATAGCGCCAACGGGATTGCTCTGTCTGTATTAACGGGAACTGTCACTACTGCCACTTATCAACGTAGAACAACAACTGAACTACTTGTTTATCACGACGAATCTCTAACAAGACTGACTAATTTACAAAAGTCTCCCTCTATTTATATAATTTTTATGATTGAGATATCTCTCAATTTTTCTGTCAACTTCTAAAATAAAAAATGAAAGACCTTCGCACTTTCCACAATATTCGATAAGATTCCATTAATGTCTAATCAAACAACTAGAAAATTCTACAAAGTACAAAGTAAACACCATAAAAGTGTCAAAAGCAGAGTAATTAATTGCTTAGAAGTAAACATTTACATAGCAGATAACACCGAGAACCACTTCTTTCTCTCAATTCTCACTACATTATATAATGAGTTTGAATTGCTTATCTCGAAAAACAGTATTAAAAGTACAGTTCCGAAATCTATAGCTATCGAATCAAACTGAATTTTTATTGTCACAAAACTTATTAATAAAATTCATATTTACTTGAAACTTGAATTTTTAATGACATTGCAGATCCGAATTTAAGTCGCGTACGCGTTTCGAGACAATACTGCTCATTCTTATCACTTGGGCACAAACTCTGCAATGCAAGTAACTGGTACAAATCACTGATAAAAGTAGTTAAAGAAATTGATGAATGTAGCTCAGACAAGAGTCAGATAATAATAATAATAATAATAATAATAATAATTTTTTTTTTCTTTTATTAAGGCGTTTTGCCATTTGACATGTACATGAGCATGAACTATTGGCTAAAACCACCTCCAAACCTAGAGACCGCCTGGAACTGTTTATCACATAATAATAATAATAATAATAATAATAATAATAATAATAATAATAATAATAATAATAATAATAATAATAATAATATTAATAATAATAATAATGATAATAATAATCTAATTATTAACAATTATTGTGCTGATTTGTATATGCACTATTTTACTGTTTCGATTTCTATAAACATCATATTTTGCTTCCCTATTTACAAAAAATGCACATAGGCTGTTCACGAAAAAGAGTTTTGTTTCTTCTTATTCAACAAATCTTATAATAACTCATATCATGCCTAAATATTTTCTGTTTTTTTTTCAATTCGACAATTTAAAATAATTTAAGAGAAGATCTCAACACAATAAAAAATGAAAACGTCAACGCTTGCACTGCAAAAATAAAGTAGGTAATTAGGCTAAGCAACTACTTTTCTGATCTTTAATTTTTGAAAAATAGCAGTTTTACCTTTCTTTTTCGATCTTTAAATCGTTCAACCTTTCCTTTCTTCTACTTCTTCCTCCTACCGTAATATCATGAAAACTCCTCCCTAGTACGTGGGCAACCATAGTTGGAAGGGGTTTCCTTCTCTACATAATTATATTAGTATAGTACTATTATTTTAAATTATTCAATGGTTTTTACTTTTGTATATTATTGTATTTCAATATTTTACATTTTTTGCATGACTTGTATATGTATGTTTTGTATTCTATAAACAAATAAAATAAGTTAGTTTGAAGTGACTGCCAATTGAATAAACTGACAAATATACATAAACAGAATTTATTAATTTCGAATTCCTTTAATTGCTATTACTTTATACTGAAGACTTCCGCAATGGCGGATATTGACAACAGCATTGAAAAGCTGATGGGAATCGATGAATGCTACTGTACAAAAATATCAGTCACCACCGGGAAGGCATTCATCGATTCCCATCAGCTTTTCAATGCTGTTGTCAATATCCGCCATTGCGGAAGTCTTCAGTATAAAGTAATAGCAATTAAAGGAACTCGAAATTAATAGATTCTGTTCAAATAAAATAATAAGCAGATTATATGTAATTAATCGTATATGTTATCATAAATTATAAACTACATTTCAAAAGCAAAAAAATATCAGCCTTCGTAATAGTCTTTAATCTGATTGATATTCGAAATGAACCAGCTGCCTAATGCTTTGATTTTCACTAGCCAAAACTGACCAAGAGCCTATAGTGGAATTCTGTTTTACATCATAATTATTTTTATATTCGACCCCTAAACTCCAAAATCGATAGCAATCTCACTTAGGTTATAAGGAAGCTATATACCAAGTTTCAAGAGTCTAGAGTCTTCCTTTAAAGCGGTAGGGCACGATTTAAATAAGGCCCTATTGGGTTCTTGATAAAGTTATTTCAGAAGTAATAATATCGCATTTTCTAGAGATAATCTCGCATCAGAAAGCAAGTACATACTAATTAAATTTTTGTAAGTATTGAGACGCACCTGCAACTCTTTTGGCAGGAGGCAAGATCGAATATTGGATTTTGTTGTCCTTGGTTTGGAAAATCAGCTGCTGCATTACCATTGATTGTTAATTGACATAATAATAAGAGAAACGTTGCTAGTAGGAAACTGAAACAGCATCTCCTATATCTGAAAATACAGTAAATAATTGTTCCATTTCAAAGTATAAATTCTTCATCGAAGTGGGATATGAGCATACAAAATTTTCATGTGCAACTTGATATTTTTCAAAAAGTAGTAGGAAGAACTGATTCGGATTTGATTATTTTGCTTTATATATATATATATATATATATATATATATAGTATGTGTGTGTGTGTGTGAATGGTGTATTTCCGGGTACATCCGATTAGAAAGGTAATCATTATTTGAATCGTTCCTCACGTGACGTTTCTATATATATATGTGTGTGTGTGTGTGTGTGTGTGTGTGTGTGAAGATGAGGTTGTTTAAAACATGAGGTTGTTATTATGAGGCCCTCATAGGAAAATTGAGATTTTTTGCAGACTTAAAAAAATGTATTTTGAAAAAATAATTGCTTGATTGGAGTAAAACATATGTCAATTTATTCCTCGATGTATATTTTAGTTACAGAAAATTTATCAAAAGTTCAAAATGACTCATAGGTGAGATCAATTGCCCCAAAAAACCAAAACATTTTTATTTTGAACCCCCATATTTTACAAAATAATTGAAGAAAGTTTTTTTTATTTCTCGATGTCTTTGTTACAGAAATTATCGAAACTTCAAAATCACTTGTAGGTGAGATCAATTGCCCCCAAAAACCAAAAAATTTCAACTTTGAACCCTCATATTTTACAAAATAATTGAAGAAAAAAAATTCCTCACAGCAATAAAAAACATTTCAAAGCACTAATAATAATAATGCAGCAATTTCAATGGTTTTTTATGCTTCTTCTATCAATTCTGACCAAACTGAGAACGTGACATAAGTGGGGTGTATCATTACCCACGCACAAGTCTCGGACTTATGTGGGCATCATCAGCAATAAAATAAATAAATAAATTCGATACAAGAAACTTCGAAAAATAATTATGACCGAAAACCCCGCGCACAGCCAAACAAGGCTGTTTGCCGAGGTTTTGGTCATATCTTTTGTTTGAATTTTCGAGTATTGGATGTTATTAAGGTATTGAAATGTTATCTATTTCCAGGAGAATTTTTTCGGCTATTTTGTGAAATATTGTAATTCAAAGTTGAAATTTTTCGGTTTTTGGGGGCAATTAATTTTTTCTAAAAGTTATATTAAACTTCTGGATAATTTAAAAACTAAAATAGACACCTTGAGGAGTGGAATGACATTTTTAATTTTAGTAAAACATTTAGTTATTTTAAATACAATTTATAAAAACTTAAATTTTTAATGCTTTTAAAAATTGATTTTGAAAAACTGAATGTTTTTGATGTAATGAAAAATATGGTATTCTGTACTTCAAAGTATTCAAGTTATAAAAAAATCACCAAAGGTTTAAAATTGTAGGGAAGATCAATTGCCTCCAAACCCCAAAAGATTTCAAATTTGAGTTCCATATTGTACAGAATAAAATTTCTCGTGGCAATAGACAAAATTTCAACACCCTAATAAAATCCAATAAACGAAACTTCAAACAAAAATTATGACCAAACCCCATAAGCCCTTAACAAACAAGTATAAAAGCATAGAATGGAACTTACTGAGAGAAAGCCATTGATCAGTTATCTAAACAAATTGATCTAAAAAAATTATCAGTTATCTTTATGATTGAAATTAAAATAAGATGAGAAAAATGATTAGCAGCTTATCAGCAGTTGCAGTGAGAATTACTCAATTAGCTTTTGAGTGAGTTCTGTAAAGCAATTTGAATGACAAATCATCGAGTCTCAACAAATAATGGGAGTATGACGCACACAAATTGCTCATATTATACAGTTTAAATACTGCGCTATTTGCAGGGAATTTGATACGTAGATTACTGCCTGAAATTCACCAACTGCTATAGTTTCTGATTGTTCAGGTGTTTCACGAAATAAATTTGTCGTCAGAGAACTGTTTTGCATTACAGGAAAGTTAACATTTCAGTTTGAGAATTATATTTACATTTTACATGCAAGTTTGATATATTTTCAATATCATGAAATATTTATGCAAAATTAGCATGAAATCATGTGTTTTTTTTAAATATATCTTCCATATTAGCAAAAATATTAGTAGACTAGCAGGTTACCCGATTCAATTGGATCAGGATTACCAGAATGTATAACTTACCTACAAATTCAATAGTCTCTTTTTTCTTATTTATCTCCTTCTTTTTTTTCTCTTTCTATTTCTATCTTATTCTCTCGAATAAATACCCGAAAAGGTCACTCTCACTTCTACCCCTCCTTCTTTATTTTTCCTCATTTTTCTTCCTTTCCTCCTTCAACCCTCCTTTCCTCCTTCTCTAGGGTTAGAGTTTCGTCGACAGATAACAGCAACTAGCTGTTAATTATAAGGATAGGCTTAAAAAATTAGTATTCCCTCACCCTAACATAGTTATTTTCCAATTATAAAACTCACCCGGTGGTTCGGAACTCACCTAAAATTGTAGGTTCACCATGTTATCCACAACATAATATGGCTCAAGCGGAGATTATTTGAATGCTCTTTTCTCCTTTACGGCGAGTTGGAACTACCCGTGTCTCCCCGCCAATAAAAGCTATGAACTTATTATTATATTTCCAATTAGAATATTAATAAATTTCCGAACAACTACAAAAGCTTCATAATAGAATAAAATGCGTTTGGCATTGATTGGTGGAAATACCTTTATGAGTAATTCCAACTCGCCGTTAGAGAAATGTTAGGGAAAGCATGGTGACCTTCAATGGATTTCTTTCTCTTTTACAAACACAAAACTTTACACTAAACTACAATGACTTCATATAAAGATACTGCAGTCTAAACTACTAGACTTCTGAATCATTTTTGGTTACATAAAATAGAATTTGGCTTCTTTCATATCGATAGGAAATTCGGAAAACCCAGATATTACCTTGAATTCAAAATTTCTTAAACGAATTAGAAAATTAATCAGTTAAGGAAATTCTACACAATGCATTTTGTGCCAAGTTTTTTATGTTTTTATTTTCAAGCCAATTGCACACTATATTGGAGCAGGTTAGAGCGTAGGGTAGTGTGCACCCGGCTTGACAACGCATTTTCTAGAACCGCCGTCACTTTCATGGAAGTTTGATGCTAGGTGCAAACAAAAAACAGTTATACATTAAACTAGCAGGTTGCCCGATTCAATTGAATTTGGATTTCTAGAATGGCCTATTTACAAATTTAATTCAATATTTTTTATCCCTCTTCTTTTTTCTTCGTCTTGTTGTGCTTCTTCTCCTCCTCCATTTTCCCCTTCTTCTTTATCTACTTGTTATTCTTTTTTCCTTCTTCTCTTTTTTCTCATAATTTTCCTCCTAATTCTGCTTCCTCTCATCATTCTATCCCTCATTTTCCAGCGTTAGTTTTGTCGACAGATAACAGCAAGCAGCTGTTTATTATATGAGATATAATTTAACATTTAAAATTTATTATGTTCGAAAAAATGAAGCTCAGATTTGATATTAACGGCAACAGGATTGAATATCAACAATGCTACAGTTGGTATAATCAAGAAATTTGTATCAGAGTTTTGTAAAAAATAACTAAATTACTTTAGAAAACTGGTTAATTGGAGGTGAAGTGATATAATCTTGAATATCAAGCAATCTTTTAAAGAAAAATCTTCCTTGGATTTCAGCAAAATTCAACAATAACAAAAATAATAATAATAATTATAACAATAATAATAATAATAATTATAACAATAATAATAATATTATAACAATAATAATAATAATAATAATAATAATAACGGATAGAACAAATATTTGAATATTTGACTCTTGCAGAGGAAATTAAGTATATGTGGGGACAGGAGAGAGTGCATATCATACCCATTATCATCTCAGCCACAGCCATCATACCCAAACAATTGCTTAAGGGAATTAAATTCTAACCTCCAACCAAATCTATAGCCTACATGGATTTGCAGAAAATTGTCACTATAAAAATATGCAGAATTGTCCGGTAATTCTTAGAGGAAGGAATAGACCAAATAGCGCATTGGCTCAGCTCAGACCCGCACTGTGTTGAAACCAGGAAAATCCTGAGATAAATATATTATAATAATAATAACAAGAGTAATAATAAATTTCAGGACTCAACAGTAAAGACAAACACATAGAAATTGCAGAGCTCGTATAATTGACAATAATTATTATAAAAAATGTCTTCATTTAAAATAATTCAAGCTAACTAAAACTACTTAATACAATATATCTAAGCTACTTGATGACATTCAAATATTTGATTTTCTGTACTTACATGGAAGCTTACAGACCGTTATTTTCGGACATCAATAACCATCGTCAATGATACACCAGCTTCTATATGGCACAACCAGAAATTTTCAGCTAAATAAAAAAAATAATAAAAATGAATGCCACCTATTCAGATGAAATTTAAAAACATAAATTTAAAAAACTAAAGCTGACGAGATATTGCTTTCATACACTAAATTATTTAAGGTTATTACTGCTAAATAAAAAGTGAAAAATAAAAATAAAGGCCTCCTATTTAGATTAGCATGAATAAAATAATTTAAAAAAAGCAACTACTAAAGCTGGCGAGGCATTGTTTATACACAGTATTTTAGCTTATGAATGCACGTAGGGAGACGGGAAATTCAAATGTTGCACATCTTGTACATTATTTTTTTTTAGTAGGAGAGAACTTTGGAAACAATACTCAAACGACAAAACTTCCAGTCTTGGAGCAATGAGCCTAAAAATACTAGATTTTTTTGAAAACAAATTTGATCAATATTCTACAGTATTTCTGATAGCATTATAATTTATGGATTGATGAATTCTGTAGAAAGAATGTTGATGTGGGAAAAAATATATTAAAAAATATATATTTTGAAAAACAATTTTAGAAATCTTAGTCGTCATTTTATTAAACATATTTTTCATACACTGTATTACAGGTCTATCAATGATGAGTTGAAATGTTGTGTGCAATGGATAATAAAGTCATAATGAAAATGGTTGGTAGTAATGTCTCCTCGGCGACGTACCAATGATACTTAAACAAACTAATATCTAAAATGCAAAGAAATTTATTTTATGATTAAATCCAGGAATTTATTTTATGAATTATAGAAACTCAGACTAACACTAAAGCTTTGACTAAGTTGGAGTGTAATTTTGATGTACAAAAAGCTAGCATCCACTTAATTGTCTTTGAAAAATCTCTGAAACATAACTTTATGGAACATTCTATTGTTTCTTACGTGTCACACTAAATGAGACCAACGGGTATATTTGTAAATTGTATTGCTACATTTCTCTAATGTTTTAGAGTTCAAGTAAAGAATAAGAAATCAAAGTTTGACCAGTTTACTAGATTGTCAAAAATATCACATTTTGTTCAATTACGATCAATTATTAAAAATACAGTTATCAAGGCAAGTAGTTAGATTAACACTAAATACTAGTTAATATACAATAATATTATCAAGGCAATTAGTAAAAATTACACTAACTTAGATAAATATCTTATTAAAATGCGATAATTACCGAGACGAATCGTAAAAATAACACCAACTTACGATAAATATTTTACTAAAATACGATAATTACCGAGACAAATTTTAAAAATGACACTAAGATAAATATCTTATAAAATATGATAATTACAAAGGAAAATTGTAAAAATAACACTAATACTGGTATTTATGAACGTTCCTTCAGTTTCTCTTGATTGACTCTAGGGACTCTTGAAATGCCATTACATGAAATACATGTAACTCATGTAAATACATGGGACTCATACATTATGTAATACATGTAAATACATGGGACTCTTGAAATACATTACATTTCAAGAGACCCTCAAGTCAAGAGACGCTGAAGACGTTCATAAGTCCCTAACGATAAATATCTTATTAAAATACGATAATTACCGAGGCAAATCGTAAAAATAACACCAATCTCTATATATAAAAATGAATGTCTATCTGTATGTATGTATGTATGTATGTGTGTTCCCTATAGACTCCAAAACTACTTGACAGATCGGCATGAAACTTTGGGAATATGTTGTGTGAATATTGGGGATGGTTTCTGACCATAAATTTCAATAGGGGAGCTAATAATTATTATTAATTAAACCATTTTATAGACCTAACCTACTGAACTTGCCAGCCAAACAGCTTAAAGGAACAGCTGATATAAGTCAACAGTTTTAATCATATGGCAGGCCCCTTAGTGGCGTTATTTACGCTGTCTTTGAACAGCAAAAGACTTTGCACTTTGCATGTAGGCTACCGTGCAGTTAGAGCCTTGCAATATGTAGGAAACATACGACTGGGTATGATGAAATGTAATTATGCTAAGTTGATGACATCTGTTGACCAATGCATCTAGAAATTTGAAATGCAGCCTCAGCGGGAGGTGGCGAATCTATATATATAAAAGGCGATGTGTGTATGTATGTATGTTCCCAGTAAACTCCGAAACCGCTGAACCGATTTGAATGAAATTTTCAGGGAGGATGTAGAATAGTCCTGAGATGGTTCCTGTGAAGTTTGGGAGTTCAAGATGCCCCCCATTTTTTTCTGGGGTGCAAAACGTAGGCTACTGTACCTCTGGGGGGAGGGGGGCATACTTATGTAGGAAAAGCTCATATGCTGAACTGAACATAGTGACATATGTGAACTAAACATAATTATCATATGTTGAATCAGAATATTTAGAAAATAACAAACTCAAAAAGTTAGTCTATGAAATAGTCTATGAATGTTTGTCTATATGTATGTATGTATGTTCCCCATAGACTACAAAACTACTTGACGGATCGGCATGAAACTTTGGGAATATGTTGTGTGAATATTGGGGATGGTTTCTGACCATAAATTTTAATAGGGGAGCTAACAATTATTATTATTTAATCCATTTCATAGACCTAACCTACTGAACTTGCCGGCCAAACAAGGAACAGCTGATAGAAGTCAACAGTTTTTAATCATATGGCAGGCCCCTTAGCGGCGTTATTTACGCTGTCTTTGAACAGCAAAAGACTTTGCATGTAGGCTACCGTTCAGTCGGAGCCTTGCAATATGTAGGAAACATACGACTGGGTATGATGAAAAGTAATTATGCCGAGTTGATGACATCTGTTAACCAATGCAGCTGGAAATTTGAAATGCAGCCTCAGCGGGAGGTGGCGAATAATAAAATATAAACCTAGCTTCTATCCTTATAGTCGTAGGAGGTTTAAATTAGAAATGTTTCTTCATTCAGAGGTGGTGATTAAGAAAACAAGGAAGCCTCTATGATCAGCTGGAAGAGCCCTAGGACTTACTTCTTTCCTAATTTGAATTGTAATCTCAGCGGGAGGTGGCGAATAATAAAATCAAGGAGAATTTTTATGAGAACGCAGCAACGCGCGTCGGGCCAGCTAGTAATAAAATAAAAAACCTAGCTTCTACCCTTATAGTCATAGGAGGTTTAAATTTGAAATGTTTCTTCATTCAGAGGTGGTGATTAAGAAAACAACGAAGCATCTATGATCAGCTGGAAGAGCCCTAGGACTAACTTCTTTCCTAATTTTAAATGCAACCTCAGCGGGAGGTGGCGAATAATAAAATCAAGGAGAATTTTTATGAGAATGCAGCAACGCGCGTTGGGCCAGCTAGTTTACGATAAATATCTTATTAAAATACCATAATTACCTATACAAATTGAAAAAATATAACGAATGCCCGTATTTATTAATGTTACTTCAATGTTTCTTGATTCCAGTCCCTCAAGAAACATTGAAGTAATGTTCATAAATACGGACATTCGTTAGCCTATATTTTTACAATTTGTATAGGTAATTATGGTATTTTAATAAGATATTAAAATACATTTCATTTCAAGAGTCCCTCGAGTCTAAAGAGGCTGAAGGAACGTTCATAAATACGGTCCTAAGTTAGAATAAATATCTTATTAAAATACGATAATTACAGAGGCAAATTGTAAAAATGACACTAAGATAAATATCTTATAAAATATGACAATTACCAAGGAAAATTGTAAAAATAACATCAAGTTACAATAAATATCTAATTAAAATACGAAAATTATTATCGAGGCAAGTTGTAAAAATGATAAAGATACAATAAATAGCTTAAAGTACGATACTTATGAATACGAATAATAAATCACTGAATGAAAGTTTACTCACTAAATCACGGGATCAAAACACAGTCCGATTCTTTCTCAAAGAGTTTCATACAACCGGGAAATTTCACTCAACAATCGTAAAAATCGGCTAGCTCAATCCTATAGCAGCGGATTAACTACAAATACCAGCCTGAATAATACCAATAGAGTTCAGCCTTTAGTTATCTCGGAAGTTCATAAGCGAACTCTGAGTTCCAGTCTCTGAGGAAAACTTCCTCTAGCTCATCACGCAACTCTGAGGAGCCCTCTGTTACAATACTAATTCCTCCCGTTGAGATGAAATAGTCTCCTGACCAGTTCGATGTACCTGAAAATAGAAAAAAAGTTGATAAGTGCTTCCCAAAGTTGACAGTTTCATGATTGAGTTGTTTTGAAAATAAAAGAAGGAATCTAAAATATGTATTTGCCAATCATTGAAAAAACTTGGAACTGCAGGAATTTTTTGGCAAGCCAGATAATAAATTTTAGTAGTTGAAATCTTGGAATGAAGATGGTTATAGATTCCGAATTCTCACTTTAACTTTGTCAAACGCACTGAATACTTTCGGTTACGAATATTGACAAAAGTAAGAAATAGAAATGCAAAACAGTATGTTACTGTTATCAATGTTCGTAAAACGAAAGTCTTCAGGGCATTTGATAGAATGAATAATAATATGTGAAGTTGTCACAAACAAAAACAAAGAAAGCATTTGATACAGTTGAAATGAGAGTCCGATATCCTTAACCATCTACATTCATTCAACAACTGTTATTAATTGTAGCATCCTTAGATTATTTCCCCCATTGATATATTTTGGAATTAATTTTTCTGTTAAATTAAAAGTTCTAAGGAGACATCTAGAATTTACTGTTTGAAACAAGAACTTAAAATTTATTAGTATTATAATATTATTCATTTTTTAAAAATTATTATTAATGAAATTATTTAGTTTTCATGATTAGGTCAATTGGGAGAGAATTTGGGAGAGAATTTTGCTCAATTCCTTATTGAAAATCTTTTTTAAAATGAATATAGAAAGAATTTTTTATGAAATCTATTTCAAGTACAAATATTACTAATAAGACTTGGCATGTTTTCACCGTTTTATTGAAGAATCGAAGACTATCAACATTTTATTTAAACTGATGAGAAGTTCTAATAATTATCAATTTAAAAATCATTAAAAGCTACTGATTCAGAGTTACCTACTGAAAAAATTCAGTTTCTACAAATAATTTTCACAAAGTATTGACTATTCTATAAATGATTTTCACAAAGTGTTGTCTACTCTACAAATATAATTTCAAGTGAGTTAATGATGAAACTTACCAATTAGCGTTGATTTTTCAGTCACCATATACTTATTGTGATTTACCCTAGCGTAAGGTATTTGACTTTGCTCAGCAGTGCTTGGCACCACAAATAGTTTCTGCAAAAATGATCAATTTATCAGCATATATAAGTATCAACACATGTGCTAATGATATACAATGATAGTTATTGGGAATATTCAACTCATAGACCATTTGAATCAAAAACTACAGTCAAAATAGAAAAGAATTTCCAGTCGTGTTCCTAGATATGAGGCTCTAGGAAGCATAAGTTACACTAATAACAAGAAATTTGGATTGCATTGATTTTTTCTTCAGACTGACTTCTACTCATTGCAAATTTGGTGTCTAGTGGGATTATTTTAATTATTGTTAGATACCCATTCATTGTTTGAAAAGCTTGGAATAGACACTTATGTATCTTATAAATATATATAAAAATGACAGAAACTCAAAGTCTATAGAGCTACAAGTAAGAGTCTAGATTGCTCTAAGCGCTTATAAGATGGATAAGAATTTGTGATGAAAATATTCCTTTAAATTGATAACATCTTCCAAACAGTTTTTTGTATATTTTGTGTTTATTTTCTACGTAAACTTTCATAAAACTATTAAAGAAGACTTAATTTGCAACAAAACAAGACCAAAATGATTCCTCTGTAATAGCTACTAAGTGAAAAACAGCTGTTAAAAATGGTTCTTTGAAAAAATAACGGAATTCTGTAATTTTTTATTACAATTCTAATAAAAGACGCAAAAATACGGATCCAAGACGTTCATGAGGAATGGAATTGAAGTGGACCGGGTTAAGAATGTACCGGGGTACAAGTGTTCACATATCTTTCAAAAGGTAGGTGAATAATACCAGATAAACTCAAATAAGCTAAATATTAATGACTATCGGGTTGCCCGATTCAATTCCATTAATTCGGGATATCTAGAACCTGACATTTAAAAATACTCCCATTTAAAAATTTAGTAGACTCGTTTTCTTATCCTTCTTCTTCTTCTCCACCTATTTTCTTCTTCTTTTCCTTTTCTTCTCTAATTTTTCTTCTTCTTATTCTTGCTCTTTTTGTTTTTCTTGTTCTTTTTCATTTCTTATATTTCTTCTTGTCTTATATTTCTTTTTTTCTTCTTCCTCATCATCATCATCTTCTTCTTCTTCAGCAACTTTCCTTTCCTTCTCCTTCTACTTCTACTTCTTTTTCCCGTCTATTACTTCATTTCATCTCCTCCTCCTCATCCTCCTCCTCCTCCTCCTCCTCCTCCTTCAATCCCACATCCTCCAACGCTGTAGTTCCGTCGACAAATAACAGCAAGTAGCGTTTTATTACATAAAGATAATGTTGAACGACAAGCCAGTATTGCGTTAAATAAACAAAGTCTAAAAGACAAGAACTTTGAATGTTGAAGGCATTTCGAAATACATACCGCTGAAATGTTCAGTCCTGGATAGGCTCCTGTCAGCGCAATCAGAGAACGAAGGAAATATTTGGACGATTCACGTGAATGGTCCCACCAGCTTATCAGAAGTCTCACTTCAGCCCCGTTTTCGATGGCAGCTGTTTTCAGAGCATCGTCTATCACACCCCAGTACCTTGAATAACATCGAAATTCAACAACTTAGTAGGCCTATCCATTAAACAAATTTTGAATTACTTTCAATGAATTGAACTGTTTTGTACAACTTAATATAAAAAATATAACTTAAGTAGAATTAATATCTGATGAAGCAGTACGCGCAGGGAGGCTTGGCCGGAAGTGGAAGTGGAATGGACGGAGGTTGGTGTAAGGTAAGGGGGTTGACGGCGCATGCGCATTGGCTGTAAATTCTTCTGCTCATCCACTCATTCGTTTTCAGAAAAGTTCTACTGTACTTTTAGCTACTTTTACAAACTTCAATAGCTTAAAGTACCTCATCCCTAGCTCGTGTAGTCACTTTACTGACCGAAAAAATAAGCTATGGTCTGAATCTGAAGAGTTTTATCCAGCCGTAGCAGCTGAAGAAAAAAACAAAACCTTTAAAAAACTTTAAAATTACACTTGTTTTGAATTATTTCAGCTAGTTTCTTGAATTACTTCGAATTGATTAAGTAGAGCTGCTTTACACATTTTTTCTAGTTACTTTTGACAATATCTCAAGAAATAGATTTTCTAGTAACGAAGAATAACATTGAATATGTTCAATTACAATTATTTCATACATAAATCGAAATTGTAGCATTCAGTGATATTCCTCATAATGTAACTGTTCCACATTATCAATTTTGATTAGATTCCTATTTCAAAGACAAACATTTTGATATAGATTATTAATTAAAAAAAAAAAAAACATATTCTGTTCATGATTTTTCAAGAACTAATGCCTAATTCATTGCATTGGGTTGAGTAAAATATAGTTTGGTGAAATGCGAGTGTTTGTAAAAGAATATGAATAAAATGATACTGATAGATTGTTTGGCTACAACGATATTCATTCAAAACAGATTCTTAATTAGTATCATCATTCAAAAAGAGTATGCGACTTACTTGGGATGTTGTGAGTAGATAGTCAATGGAAAGTAATCCATTACAGCTATGAATATGAACTTCCTCGCTTTGCCGATCACATCCAAGACGGCTGAAATGTCCGAGGTGCGACCGTTTGGACAGAATTTCGGAGGTGAACTCTACAAAACAATAAAATATTCAGGCAATGGAAACTGATTGTCAAAAAATAAAAATCCATAAAACCATTTTCAATTTTCTCAAATTTAGAAGTTGTGAATTCAATTCATAACTTACATTACACAGATCCATTACACTTTGAGACACTCATATGAGTTATTATTGCATTTCTATAAACTGCAATACATGACTAATAAATTTGCAATAGTGCCACATCAATGCAGAATCTTTGATTTCTAAACAATCCAAGAACAATTTTTTTATATAAGCATTTGAATTTTACTTTGAATATTTAATTTTCCAGACTTTTACTATTGTTATAACTGAAAATACAAAATAGTTCAACTATTTGAGTTATCAATCTCAGGAGATCTAAATTAAGATAAAGAATAGTAATTAATTTTGACAAATCATGAACCATTCAAATAGAGCTATATAAGACAAGCATTTCATATACAAGAACCAATGTGTAACAGGAAGTATTTAGACTTGCTTGCATTCTAGAAAAAAAATTGAATCTTCAAGTCATCGAGCTCATGTTGTAAATTAATATTTAAATCAGTTCATATTGGAAATTGTCAGGTTAAATTGTTAAAACAGAATACTCTACAAGTGCTTAGCTAAATTATATTAAATGGAAGTAGATTTGATCATTGACCAAAATTAAGTATAAACTCAAGAGAAAATTAACATTTATAAGAGAACGGCAACAAAAGTTCAGCTATCAACTGAATATTTGCCCTAATCAACTTCAACAAAACTTTATCTCATACTGCTGAATAACATAAAAAATTGGAAAATTTTTAATATGAAATTTTTATGAAAACTGTCATGACTAGGGTATGAACCACAGCAATTTGAAATTTACGAAAAGTTAATGAAACACTCACCGATGCATAAATGCCAATGTTTGAGGAGTTTATAGTCATAGGCAGTGGAGTAGCTTTATTGAATGTAGTGGTGACATTGTCTGGCCATTGCGTAGGAATCACGGCATTAGGATGACCAAGCATCCAGTAAACCTGGAAAAAGACAAATAGAATATTAAAATATAGTTATTGTACTGACTGAATGATTAATTATACTCTTTGTACATGGTTTATGAGATCTTGATTTAATTCTTGGAGCTTAAAATCAAGTGATAACTACTTGAAGTGGAACTATTAACGAGCTCGCCGTTTTGTTTGAAGATGAATAATAAGACGAAATTGTCACAACCACATTTATTAAAAATATGGAGGTACTAGTTTCGGATGTTACTCCATTATCAATTTCAGACAAAGGTATTATCAATCTTAGGTTTGTCTGAGATAGAAATGGAGTAACATCCGAAACTAGTATCTCTACATTTTTAATAAATGTGGTTATGACAATTTCGTCTTATTATTCATTATGGATATCTTCCACAATATCACCTTAACCACTACAAATAAAGTATTGTTTGAAACATAATGCGCTTGTCTGTTGATATGATAAGGCTCTGGCTGGCATCGTTTCCTGCAGCCTTGGGTTCAAATCTCATTCAGCCATTGGTGTTTTTCATCATTCACCCATTCACCTCATTACCCACGCACAAGTCTCCATACTCATGTGGGCATCATCCGCAATTAAAAAAAAATTTTAATGAAAAAGAGGAAATTAATCTAAATGAGGAAGCAATTATTCTACACCAAAACTAGAAAGATTAGATACCATCAATAACATTTAGGATAAAAGAAGATGAAAGGGATACCAGAAAGAACCAATCACAAATCGAATTTTATGGAACGATTAAGGAGCAAAAGACCATACTGAAATATGAGCTTGCGAAACAACTATTCTATACACTACAACTTCACCCTATATAAATTACCTGGATTTCTTGTTCCATGACGAACTGCGTTGTTAATATTAGCTTGTTAAGTGAATTCAACGACTTTCAGTCAAATTTTTATTAAGAATAAGTAGAATTTACTTACTCTGTAGGCCGAACGTTTTCGAATCTTGAAGATCCATTTTCAGAGGCGTCCTTCTTGATCATCGATGTCAGTTTTTTGGTTAGAGGAATTGCGGTTTTTGTAGAATGTGATCAAAAAGTTTGTGATTTAAAATTTAGTTGTTCGTTGAGGATGTATTTTTTATTGTGTGTGGTGTGTTGGTATATTTCAAATTGTTCCAACGTTCTCAACACCTTGGAACAATCTGAAATATACAGACACACCACACACAATAAACAAAACATCTTCATTGTTGTGGTTATCCATTTTTCGTGAACTGCAGTAGAACTATTTATATGTATTATCTTGCTGTGCAGAACTGACCTTTTTGAGTCGCGGCGGACGCGTTTCGAACTATGTTGTTCTTCTTCGGCGCTTGGTTGCAGACTGAGTAGTTTTCTAGTACGCAAGGTCTGGTGGTCGTAGGGAGGTAGTGGGAGGAGTGGATGTGGTGAGGGAAGTGGGTGTGGTGGAGGTGTTTTTAGGAGGGGTTTGTGATGATGTTGAAGAGGGTATGAGATTTGAAATTAAGTTGGTCATTGAGTATGAATTGAGGGTGTGAAATGGAATGTTTGTAAATTTCGAATTGTTTAAGAGTATTGAGTTTTTGACTTTTGGGGGCAATGTGAAGGATGTGGAGGTTTTGATCAATGTTGGTGAATGAATGATTTTTTGTGAGTAGATGTTCAGCATAATTTGATTTTGTCTGTGGTTGGGTGAGGGCTTTTATGTGTTCTTTGAATCTGGTTGTGAAAGATCTGCCAGTTTGTCCAATATAGAAGCTGTCACATTCGTTGCATGTCAGTTTGTAAGTGCCAGAATGATTATGAATGTTGGAGGTGGTGGTGGTGAGTTGTCTTAAGGTGTTGTTGGTTTTGAATGCGACTGTGTAGTTGAGCTTTCGAAAACGTTCGGCCTACAGAGTAAGTAAATTCTACTTATTCTTAATAAAAATTTGACTGCAAGTCGTTGAATTCACTTAAAAATTTAATATAAATTTCCTTTTGCTCGAAGACGTCCCTAGACGTCATTATTTCCTTTATGATGTGCATTGGCACGCATGCTCTTCACAATTCATTATGATGTTTGTTCTTACAACAATTTATCATCTATAATATTAATACTCATATACCATATCTTTCATTTTAAAAGACTAAAGCCGGCCTTTACTGCAAGCGAGCGTCTCTTTTTTGGTCAAACTACGAATTAAAAACGCCATTTTATACACAATTAACAGCTGAGGGCATTAAAAATGTGTATGATTTCGAGCAATTTGGCCACAAAATCGTCCGCTCTGCTAGCAGTGGAAGGCCGGCTTCGCGGACACTTCTATCTTTCCAACAGAGCCAAACAAACAATACTCTTAATTATAAATAAATACCAATAGAACATAGTGAGTGGTCTACCAGCGTTTTAGATGCATTTCGAACACCAGAGTTATGAAAAATCAAAAGAAATAGTCACAGTGTATTTTAATGTACTTACATCAAATATTTTCCCAATATCATTCACCAGGCATGAGCAGTTCTGGATATAAATTCCCATTTCTTTAACTTGTGTGAGTGACCGCCAGTCAAGGTTTGCACTGCCAACGTAAGCTGATTTACGGTCAACCAGCCATAGTTTTGTATGAAGAATCCCTGCTCCAACCAGTTTTCTGAAGTTCAAACTTCTCACCTGTTGAAAGACAATCAACCAACCAATGTTCAAGTATTTCATATTCGCATTTTGAATGAATTCAACTTTCAAACAAATACAAATATTGATATCGTTGGCAGCTTAAGATCTCACACCAACAGAAATATGAGGATGCAATATACGAAACTCTTATAATGATACACACAATTTAAAATAATAAATTAAAGAAAACACAAAAATCCAGTAGATTTATAGGAAGTCATTATAATGTTATTTTTAGAATGATTATTCTAATAATTAAATACGATACTGCTCTAAATTTCAATTGCGCTGTAGATGTACAGTAAGGTCTTGGCTGTTAATATGTAAATATGTAAATATGTTACAGTAGCTTGTTACCATACTAACATATATCATAAATAATTATTACTATTTATTGTAAATTTAAAGACTTGCAGTCAATTTTAATTGTGAATAAATAGTATTTCTACTCACTCAGACCAAACGTTTTCGAGTCATGAGACTCATCTTCAAAGCATTTGAAGATGAGTCTCCATGACTCGAAAACGTAAGGCCTGAGTGAGTAGAAATACTCTTTATTCACAATTGAAATTAACTGCAAGCCGTTATATAGATTATAGCCGTTTATAGATTTCAATAGACTTCGTATTTCTTTATTATCTTGAACAATCTTATCTTATTTATTATCTTTATTATCTATTTCTTTATTATCTTGAAGAATCTTATCTTATTTATTATCTATTTTTTTATTATCTTAAAGAAATATTCATTAATTTTTCATTGAGGTCTACACAATGTTATTAGAGAAAGTTACACTGTATAATATTAAAAATTAAAAACCGATCTAGGACGAATTTGAAGATGAATTTCCATGACTCGAAAACTTTTGGCCAAAAGGTGAATAGAAATATTATTTATTCACAATTAAAAAAGACTGCAAGTCATTGAATTTACAATTAAAAGTCAATATTAACAACGCAGATCGTTATGGAACAAGAAATCCAATAATAAATAATTACTTACGTTTAAGTGAAAACGTAACACGGAACAACATCAAATCATACATCATCATAATAAGTCCTGGATGACAGTTAGATAGAAGTAAGTTAGTTAAGTTATGTTTGATTTAATGGAAAGATAATATCTATAAATTTGTTTTCATTACAATCCGAGTACTAAAACATCGGCCTTGATAAGAGCGGTAAAAAAGAATTTAATATCGATAGTAGGCGCCATTCTGAAGTTTCGCCGCTCGTGGCCAAGACATATAGAATAGATACGAGTACTTAGTCTATGACCGAGGCCTGATAAATTTATTTGCCTTCCTACTGAATAAACAGTATATTTTTAGAGGAACTGGATAACTCGCATGACTTGGGTCACAATAAATTGAGTTTGTTTTTAGTGGATAAACTCACAATTTATACAGGCAGATTGTTTAGGAAGTAAGAAATTGTTTTGTGAAAAAATGTAGATAATGCTAATCTGTAGGATGGCTCAAAAATAGTGCCAGTTTACATTTGAGTAAGTTGTTGTTACTATATCAACAATAACACAAACTAAATCGTCATGTTCAACATTCCTTTATTTTTCAACTGAATAACAGTATATTTTAAGAGGAACTGAATAACTCGCATGACTTTGGTCCCAATAAATTGAGATTTTTTGGATAAACTCACAATTTATACAGGCAGTTTGTTTTGGAAATAAGAAATAGTTTTGTGAAAAAAATGTAGATAATGCTAATCTATAGGTTGGCTCAAAAATAGCGCCAGTTTCCATTTTTTTCCTAAGGATGAAGCTCACATAGGTCTGAGACCTGTGCGTGGGTAATGAATTGGATGATGGTGATTGATGAGTTGGACCTACAGTTTTAGGTGGGTTCCGAACACCTGGGAAGTGATTTATGGTAGAGAGCAGTGAATTTTTTGCTGGCCAATCTAATCCGTCACCCTTACAAAGAGCGCCCAGGAGTTATTACTTTATCACAAATAGCACAAACAAAATTGACATGTTTAACCTTTAGATTGTATCGACCTTTATATATACTAGAAAATGGTTTTCGATAGATAGTAGATAACCTATTATACTTTGTATTTGAATCACTCCATACTATTTTAGATCAGTAATAGGCCGATTAGTTCAATAATACTAAACAATTACTATCACAGAATCAGTAATAGGCCGAGAAAATAATTTAAAAGTCAAGAATAATAACACTATCAAAGAAAAATTGGTAAGATGGTCAAAAAATCAAAGGGTTTATAATTTCAACACCAGTGAAGGACAGACACCGGAACTGTCCATGTTAGGATTATAAAAATATCTAGAATATTCTAGAAATTGATGTAAGAGAAAATAGCAAACCTCAGCTGCGCCCACTGAAGCAAGATATTCAGTGTCGTAGTTTGGATGTCGAGCAGCTGGCAAGTCCTGAGCTATTTTTATAGTCAACTTTCTCTCAGTGCCTGCTTCAAGAAGCCCTTTGAATATTTTCTCACCCTGTAAATAGAATCATATGAGATAACTTCGAAGTGATATACATTATTTGATCTTATTCTAACAGTTATCTAATTTTTATATTGTTCATAATGTGTGATCCAATATTATCTAATAATATTGTGATGTAATTGTTATACTGTTTATATTTTTCATAAGGAATTAGTGTAACTTATCCATTATGAATTGTATATTTGTGCTACATTGTACAATTGTATAATTGTGCTACATTCAATCCAGGCTAAATACTCTAAACATACAGTTTTCAACACTTACGGCAAGATTTAGTTTCTTATTTCTTCAAACCCGGTTACTCGACTGTAATAAAAGTTTACTGTCCACTTGTACCTATTTTACTATTATTGATGGCTTTCCAGACCATTCGATTCTGATCATACTAAAAACAAGGACAAAAGAACAAGATCAAACTAAGGACAAGCGTTTAAGTCCCTTTTTTGACACCTCTATCAATCGAATATTAATTTTCTAGAACTCCCGTGACAAGTTGAAGTACCATTTGCAACAACCCAGGTGCAATACGGAACCCAGACTAAATAATTCAAATGTGCAATTTTTAATATTTATTAAAAAAAATTAAACTTTTCAAATTAATGACAAAATATAGTTTTTTATTACTTTAAACCAGGTTAAGCGATTTTGATCAAACTTATTAAGTTACACAGTATCTCTTTAAATATATTCTCGAAAGTGCTGCCCCATTCAAAAACTGATCGTACTATATTAATAAAAACTAAGAATAATTTAGGCTTTGGTAGCGCAGTTGGATGGATCGCTTGTCTATGATTAGATAGGATTTAGAATGGCTTAGTTTCCTGCAGCCTTTGGTTCGAATCTCATTCAGCCATGAATGTTTCTCACCAGTCACCCATTCACCTCATTACCCACGCACAAGTATCCAGACTCATGTGGGCATCATCCGCAATAAAAATTCCAATTTTTGACACCTCCATCAACTAATCTTCTAGAAGTCCCGTGACGAATGAGAGTACGAAAAATTATCTATAACATGGACGAACAAAATAAAGTGACAAATAATTTTATCCCAAATCCAAGAAAAAAGACAAATAAAAATTCAGGTATTTTTCAACACGATAAAATAAGATTGTAAGTGCAGCACGCCAGATCGTTATTGATTAGTATTGAGTTATTGAAATCGAAATTGTATCCTGCGCAAAGAGTTTTCTTTGCAGGAATATTAGCTTCTCCAGTGGTTATTGAAAATGATTCTTACTGATGGATGTATTTTGTTTTTGTTGTAACTTGGATAAAGAATAAATTTTATCAATGAATGTTATTGATCGATTCCAATTCCAATAACTCAATAAACATTTTTCCAATTGAATGTTGTTGCTACTCGTTCTAACCTCGTCCGATCCCGGAAATTTGTGATCTCGTCGCATACCCACACTCTGCGGCACCACATCACTGTCCCTCAATGTCCAATAGGAAGAGGCTATTTCAATGGTGCTTGTCGCTTCCTCCAGCATGTTCGACCAGACTGAAAATGTTGAAGGAAATGGAGTGGATCCATTACGATAGCTCATTCCCTGAGGTATTGATTCAACGAGAGAAAATCTGAAAATAAAATAGGAGAAAAATTAGTAGTAATATACTAGCAGGTGGCCCGATTCAATTGCTGCCTATCTAAAAAATTAATTTAATAGACTCTTTAATCTTATCCCTCTTCGACCCTCTTCAAGGGTTGAGTCACAGACAACTAAACAACTAAAAACTTTCAACAACTAAAAAACTTTTGTTGTTTCTGTAATCTGTGGTTGAGTGTAAGAGAGGACCAGGAGTACTAACTTCGCTCTTAATAAAGGCAATTAATCAATCAACCTCCCTTCCTCCTCCACCTTCTTCGCCACCTTCTTATTTTTTCTTCTTCTCCTTCTTCCTCTCCTCTTTCAATCCCTTATTCTCCAGCGTAAGACTTTCGTTGACAGATAACAGCAAGTAGCTGTTTGTTATATAAAATAATACAATATAGAAAATTTGTAAATGAGGGCCATACTACATACAATTTTGATGCATTTTAAAGTAATCATTTAGATTTATTTATAGAAGATCATATTGAAATAGATAAACTGTTTTAAATTCTCATAATAAAATATAACTCATCGAATATATTTGCTACCTATTTAGTCACTTACAATGCCTTTGAATGCCACTGTCCTTGAGAGAAAGTCAGGAAGAATGTTAACAGCAGGGGGCGACATATGAGGTAGTCACGAGTGGGCGTGGTTTCCCCTTAAGATATGCAAAAAATGCGTGTACTAATATCAATATTACTACATTACACAAAATTTCTTTATTAGATTTTTATTTTGTAGATTACGTCTTGGAGACTCCAGTTAAGGAGTATTAGACAAGTCAAATTAACAATTATACTATCTTATACACTAGTTACCAAAATTACTACATCAATTAGGTGAGGTGAGGCTTAATTTTAATGTGAAAGGAACTCTTGTACACTATAAAAATCAACTAAATATTTTTTCAATTATTTTTTAAATGAACACTTGATTCAGAAATGTTGTGGAACTTCTCCATATTAAGGTGAATGAATAAAACAGATGTTGTCAATGCCACATTAAAATTTTAATGTGGAATTGACATCTGTTTTATTCATTCACCTTAATATTTTTTAAATCTATATATAAAAATGAATGTCTGTCTGTATGTATGTATGTATGTTCCCTATAGACTTCAAAACTACTTGACAGGTTGGCATGAAACTTTGGGAATATGTTGAGTGAATATTGGGGATGGTTTCTGACCATAAATTTTAATAGGGGAGCTAATAATTATTATTAATCAATCCATTTTATAGACCTAACCTACTGAACTTGCTGATAGAAGGAACAGCTGATAGAATTCAACAGTTTTTAATCATATAGCAGGCCCCTTAGCGGCGTTATTTACGCTGTCTTTGAACAGCAAAAGACTTTGCACTTTGCATGTAGGCTACCATGCAGTCGGAGCCTTGCAATATGTAGGAAACATACGACAGGTTGATGACATCTGTTAACCAATGCAGCTAGAAATTTGAAATGCAGCCTCAGCGGGAGGTGGCGAATAATAAAATAAAAAACCTAGCTTCTACCCTTATAGTCGTAGGAGGTTTAAATTTGAAATGTTTCTTCATTCAGAGGTGGTGATTAAGAAAACAACGAAGCCTCTATGATCAGCTGGAAGAGCCCTAGGACTAACTTCTTTCCTAATTTGAAATGTAACCTCAGCGGGAGGTGGCGAATAATAAATCCAAGGAGAATTCTTATGAGAACGCAGCAACGCGCGTTGGGCCAGCTAGTATTTATATATTTTGAAGACTCTTTACAAACTGCGGTAGCTTGTTGCAGAGTTTCCTACCAATATAACTAGGTTTTTGTTTGAGTGAGCTACTATTGTGGAATAACATAGTAAATAATGCACGTATTTATGAACGTTCCTCAAGTATCTTGAAACGCCTACATAGATAATGTTATGGAAGAACGGGCAGGAATTTTCAGCATAATTACTGCTGATTGTATTCCGGTTACCATTAAGCAGCGTGTTGTTTACTATCCCCGTACCTTCCTCGCCTTGCAGTTCATCTGTGACACATTTAGAATGTTTACTTAGAACTTTATGGTAAAATTGGAGAATGTATTATCTGTTTAATTTAGAATTTTATAGAGAAATCGAGAATTTTCTCATTCTTTCTGGATTATGAGAAATGTATAAAAAGCAGAAGCTCTCGTAAAAGTGAGTCAGTTGTGATACGAATGTTACTGGGATAAAGTGGCAGAAGTGACAGTTCCCGTTTCCGCTCATACAAACCGTATTACCAGTGAACGCTAATACACACTGTGTTATATGAACATTTGTTGTTTAAGTGATAATCGCAGTATATTGTGACAGATTATTATTCAAGCTTCTATAAAAGTTTATACAGTGACTCATAAGTGCTTGTAGTGTTTCAACTGTTATTTTTTGGACGCTTCTCCTTGAATTACTGGACAATTTATTGAATAGTTATTATTCAATATTTGATCGGCTTTTAAACAGTTCGTGATTGATTTTTGAACAGTAATACAGCAAATTCTTTATTAGCAGAAGATTATCGATTAATGACTTGATGTTACAAGCTTTATTATCACTTACCCGGTGGTTCGGAGCCCACCTAAAATAGTAGGTCCACCATGTTCCCCGTAACATGGCACAAACGGCGAGGTGGAACTACCCGTAAGGGTCTCCCCACCATTAAAAGCCATACGCTTATTATTATTATTATTATTATCGATTTATCTGTTCCTGATTGATTTCTTTTGTGTGATATAACTGATTAGTGCGAATTGTGGATAATTTGTGTTAATAAAGTGCGAGTGTTAATTTAAAGTGTTGCTAGCATTACTTTTAGAGATAGAACCCGTAACAATAAGTTAAATTTCGAAAGCCCCTCGAGTCAAGAGAAAGTGAAGGAACGTTCATAAATACGGCCCTAAATAACACAGTAATAAGGAACACAATTTAACTAAGCAGTTTACATAGATTTTTGAACTGAAATGGCGCTCCTGGTTGAAAGGATGAACTACGGTAGTAGATATTATTTTGCTAATATCTCATTTGCGCTGATTTATTGGCAGTTAGTAAATAGGGAACGAGTGAGATCATGGTTTAATAACTCATAAATACAGAGGACTACACAATGAATAGTCTACATAAACAGAACTCTAGAAAGATTAGACGAACAATCGACCTCGAAAAAGATAACTCATTTGGAAATTCAACAATTTTATTATCAACGACGAAAAAACTTGCAAAACTTTTTCCAGGAAGAACGTTAAGATTAAACATTTAAATTCTGTTCAATGTAGAAATTTCCTGAATATATAACTGAGATTATCTTACTTGCAATATTGTTGGCATGAAAGAATATCGGCTAAATTGTGTTGCAGTGGTTTCGACTCCAATCGTTCTGCATTGTCCATTAAGGGGAGTAGCACTACGAGTACTATCAGAATGAGAATAATTGTAATTGGCACACATGAAGGCTTGAACCATCCTCTCTGACCCCACCTGAAAATATAATAGCAAAACTATTAAATCTGAGACACATAATACCGATATTAACCATTCCCAAAAGAATACATATTGAGCTGAATAATTTGATCCATTTGACAAACTTACGCAAATAAAAAAATAGCACAGTTATAGCCTGTCAACTCATTCTTGGCAGTTGTATAAATTTTGCTTGCACGTATCGGCATTATACTAATGAATATAATGACTATTAATAGTCATAACTATTCCACTGGAAATAAAAGAAGAAGGCAATGTTAATAGATTTAAAAAAAAAATTAGGGATTGGTTGTATAATATTGGAGTCCACAGTAGTGAGGAGCTCATAGTAAATAGGATGTGAATAGAAATACGATTATGCATACTTAGGTATTTGTAGGTAGTGAATAGTTTTTATTATTGTATTAGTTATAATGGCTAGTTAGGAATAGTATAGTATAATATTATAAGCTTGATCTAAGGTTCACATTGATGATCACCCCGACACATAGTTTTATAGTGGGGTATCATATTTTTTTACATTTAGGAATCAAATTAGCAATCAGTTTTTTCTATTGAATAATATATTATTGTAATGTTTTGAGCTTATATTAATAAACTCCTCTGGATATGTTTTCCATCATCCAGAGAAATTATTATTATTATTATTATTATATATAACTAATATTATGTAGTTAATGACTAATGACTATAACCGATTTAGTTGATAACTAATTAAAAATAAATACAGTAATAATAAATGAATAAATAATAATAATAATTTATTTATTGATTAATGAGTAATGACTATTACTATTATCAAAGACAATTATATTATAATTATCTTTGCTATTAATATGCTGTGAGATTTTCTCACATACTTCATCAAATGAAGAATGACTAGTTCTTAGTAGAGCCACACTGTGTACGCTGTTTGGACAAAACAAAATGTGTTTCTGCGCACTGCCAACAATGAGTTGACAGGCTCTACTTTAATTATTTACAATAGCCTGATAGCTGATTTTAATACAATAGTTAAATCACACAGTTTTTCATGGAATAGCAATTATAGCTTGAAATAACTTGATGAAAGCTTACAACCTACAAATACATTTTTTTGAAGGATGAAGCCCACATAGGTCTGAGACCTGTGCGTGGGTAATGAGTTGGATGATGGTGATTGATGAGTTGGACCACAGTTTTAGGTGGGTTCCGAACCACCGGGAAGTGATTTTACAGCAGAAAAGTGTATTTTTTGCTGGCCAATCTAATTGGTCACCCTTACCAAAGAGTGCCTAGAAGACCGCAGCTTATCTCTATCTGATTGGACAGATACCTGCTACGGCTCACGGATATCACTTCCCTATAATAGAGCATGACTGTAAATCTTTAAATCATGAGCAGAATTACTATTTAAAATAGGGATCGTTCCATTATTAGATAAAATTACTTGAACACATTTAACTACTTTCATTGAGTTTAAATAGTTTGGTTTCTCAAGTCATCAAGTCCACACACTTGTGACATCAATAATCGAAATAGCATAATATTGGAAAGAAAAATGTTCAGCCATCCAATATTTCGAAGTCTAAATTTGAAGATTGTATTTATATTACATTTGTGTTCGATAACTGAAACCGATTTAGTTGATAATAACTAATTAAAAAGAAATAATAATAAATAATAATAATATTAATTTATTTATTAATGAGAAAAATACAATCAAGCAAAGAAGCAACGGGCTATTGCCCACAACTGCTTTTTTCACAAATTCACAAGATAAAATAAATAAAAATTTTATTCATTGAAACTGAAGTAAAGGCATGACTTACAGCTAATGATTGTAGCTTGACAATTAAATATAATTTGTATATTAAAATGTTATTACATTTATTCGATTTAGTTGATTATATTTTTGAGTTTGAATTTTTTTTAATTTTGCAAATTATTTGAAGTTGGAGAGAGCATAACTGAATAAGAAACAATATTTGATAATAGAAGTCTAATCAGTAAATTTATTTATAATTTAAGTGAAATAACTTATGAATTTAATTAATAGACATGATAAAGATTTGTACGCTAAATTAATTTAGAATGAGCTGTCTCTTACTCACATGATGTTTTGTTGAATAAAAAATACAATGAAGTTGATTCAATAAAAGACTGTTCGTCAACTATTGAATAACCATTCAGATTTGCCCACATTCTTATCTATGTGCTATTATTAGAATAAAAAAGTGTGCAGTAACTGACACATTTCAAAATGCCATAAAATATCTCTGATACGATAATAAAATTTACGAGTTAGAGAAAATCATCACTGATGATTGATGACCATGTTGTTAGGTTCACTTCCATAAATTAGACAAATCTTAAAAGTTGGTGCTAAATACCAATGACAGATAACACTGAAGGAATGTTAATGGGCGCCTGTATGAGTCAATAATTAATTATTTACATTATTATTTCAATTTAATTATTTAATCAATTATTAGGGAATTTTAGAAGAAAGAAAGCTTTCTCAATGTTACAGTTTTGTACGAAAAAAAGAGAATAAGAGGCAAGGCCCTGAAATGGAGATACATTCCATTTTAAAACTCAAATTTGTATGGTTAATTATCTGATTTGTCTTGGCTATTAGAAAATAATAATATTCCAAGATCTTGTGTCATTTAACCATTGATTTTGTCAATCTTCCTTTTGACACCTCCCCCCCCCCCTCAAACATCTAATCGATATACGTTACTGATAAGAGGATTATTTAAAAACTTTGGCAAAACATGAGAAAAAATCTAAAAAAGTTACCAGTAGAAGTTTTAGAGAAGGAAAGAAATATTGTTTTTCAGTCTAAATACATCAAACTAAGTATTGGCAGCTGCGGTGGTGTAATATCGGTTAGTGTGTAAACATTATCACCTCATTGCCCAGGTACAAGTCTCAGGCTCATGTGGGCATCATCAGAAAAATGATAGTTACGAGTTCTATATGATGATGTTTATAGTTCTATAATAATTATGATGATGTGCTCGTAAATATTCTAATAACTCACTCATCATTTCTCCCAAAATCGTCGGGGTCCGTCCTCAGCATAAAATGAGAGTCCCAGTCCTCGAAGTCATGTGAATGGGCCGAAGGACCGCTGTCAAAAACTCTCTGAAAAATAAAAATTAATACTTAAATATCTATACAAATAATATACACTAATAATAAGTTGTTAAAATGTGCAATGAGCTGTCATAGTCTCTGACAATGAGCTGAAGTAATCTCTCTATTGAATGTGAGCTCTACAACAGTTCCAATTTATGTAAAAGGTAAATTCTGTTAGTGGATAAAAATGTTGGGGAAAGAATGTTCACTATCAGTAGAGTAACAATTTCAATATCTAACTTGAATTTTAATGATTTTTGAGAGGATTGCTATTAACTGTCGGAGGTATTCCAATAAAAATGCACACCCAAATTGAAATTTAAAGAGTTGCTAACTAAAACACGATTATCGCCCAAATGAAATAGGTGAAATTACATAAAAAGTTTTAATTCACTAGATACCTACCTTGTCTTTCTCAATTTCTTCAGTTTCCTTTGGCCTGGCAAGTGATATGATTGGCATTTTGATTTACAATTCCTTATAGTTACTTCAAAAGCTTTAAAATAGTATTCAATCTGTTCTTTTCTATCCTATTCATACACAATTGATTAGATGCTGAAACTGTTGCAAAATAACTTGCAGACAGACACGCGGCAGTGTATTCAATAGAGACAGACAATCATTATTGTTAAAATACATAGAGTTCTTTCAAAATTTCATCAAACAAACAAATCACAATTCAGCAAAATAAAATGCAATGCTGAATTATCAAAAGAAATTAGGTTAGAGGTGATTGTTCAAAAAGTTAGCCGAGTATTTTGCTGTGCCGTTATTCAGATTTAACTCACTGCATTAAGTTATACATTAAATACAAATTTGTTTTTAAACTTCTGATACATCAATGCCGCTTTTGAAATTAAGGTTAAATCAAACAGAACAGAACTTTGAATGAGCAGCGAGCCAGCGAGAACGAGAACCGAATTCTGGTTCTCTCCACTTCGGCATCGAAGCTTGCAAGCGAAGCCGCTGAGACTGAGACAGAGAAAAGGAATTGAGAGAGACTCGTTCTCGTACATAAAAGAAGTAACAGCTGATGAGTTCACACAGCTGACAGCTGTATACTCCTCTCCCATCCATCACCAGATTGTTGCATCAAACTTTCAATTTCAATAGTCTGGCAGGAAACGAGGATCGCATTCTTCTCTTATCATTTATAATTTTTCTTTTCTATATCCATCCATGTCTCAGAATTCTCCCCTATTAATATTTTGATTAATACCTGAGAAGAAACTGTCTACAGATTTTCAGAGCACTTCAAAGTAAATCAAACATTAATGCTCTCTTTTGAGATTCTTTTCTATCAACTTCAAAAATGTTTAAAAAAAAATCTTTGATAGGCACAATCTCTACCCCATACTATTTTTAGGGGTGAAAGGGGGCTACTTTTATTTTCCCCTTTTAACTTATTTATTGTATTACTAGTATAGTGACAGTGGTGGCGATAAGCGTGTGAGGCCCCACCACGACTGCAAGAATAAAACATATTCTGAGGCTCCTTTGCCGCGTTTTATTGATGAAAATACATTTCTTAAATTACTTATACAACCTGGGATTCACCTACCAGATACAGATTATTTACTTGCTTGATTAAAAGGGGTAAGTCTTGAAGTAAAAATTGAAATACTTTTGCTTAAGAGCGTTGAAATGGAATTGAATAATCAAATAGCCTACCTGCCTATGGTACTAATTAATTTTTCTGTGATGTTTCCATGACGACGAAATACTTGATGAACAATCTAATATAAAAACTGACACTTTATTTCTATTAAAATATTATTTTCACTCACTTATATTGGAGATGCTGGAGGGATGCATTTCAGTTCTGAAGAGAAGTCCGGCTGACGAAGCTTCTCTTCAGAGGTGAAATGCTTGGAGAAGCATCTCCAGTAAGTGAGTGAAAATAACATTTTAATAGAAATACAGTCAGTTTTAACAATAAATTTTATTTTTTCTTCAAGATTAAAACTGCATTAGAAAATTGGCTTTTAAATTTCTTCTTCAATAAAATATTTTATTTTATCCCCATGAAAAGTGTTTTTTTTTCTCTCTAAAAAGTGATTCATACGCTGATTCATGTTAGTGATGCTGATCTATATAGAAACAATAAAGAAAGATTAATACATTCATTTTAATAACCTTTTTCTGGGATTATAAATTTAAAGACATTCTCAGTACTACCTACTTCTACATTAAATTTAAAACTCCTACATAAATTTAAAAAAATTCTCAGTGTTTCACCTTCTCCTAAATATAATTATCAGGCTTTCATTTTGTAAATTATTGAGATAAAAAGGGATGAAAATGGGTGCTTCTACAGCAAAATGTTCCATAGTCGAGACATTTAACTTTGGATCGATAAATTTGCGGTTTGAAAGTTCAAGGTTTAAGACGGTGAACGAAATCAAGACCTTACAAATTGCTTCTTCCTTGAACTACAATATCCTTCGTATAATGAGTTTGGGCTTGAAGCAATGTCGGTAAAATCCGCCTTCAAAACTAATAAACGCCTTATTAAAATCTTCCTATCCAATGCTAATATTATTAGGGCACGGGCTAAAGATAATCAATCTATTGTGACAATCAATAATATTGTGTGGCTGCATTCTGCACACCCTAATTCTTATTCAGCTTCCGCTTCCACGTGTGATTCAAATTTTTGTACTTTGTAATCTTTTGATCTCTAAAGTTCAAGGTCTGGGTTTGAATTACTCTGTCATCTATTTTCACCCTGGAGATATATTCAACTTTGATTTGTGATTTAGGATTTGGGTAGAAACTGATGTGGATCTTGTGCAGAGAATAATCTTCAATATTGCACAAAACTATATTTAGCGTCTACGTCTGTGGGTAGCATTATTTTTTTTTTTAGAATGAAGCCCACATAGGTCTGAGACCTGTGCGTGTGTAATGAGTTGGATGATGGTGATTGATGAGTTGGACCTGAAGTTTTAGGTGGGTTCCGAACCACCAGGACGAGATTTTACAGCAGAGAACAATGTATTTTTGCTGGCCAATCTAATCGGTCACCGTTACAAACAGGGCCTACGAGAACGCAGCTAATCTCTATCTGATTGAACAGATAGATTCATGCTACGGCTCGCGGCTATCACTTCCCTATTTAGTTATTCGTCTAGGCTGAAAAAATAGAAATTGAAGAAACTCCATTATGGTGAATTTCACTGTAATATGGAGACTATAGTATTATCAGTTTTCATTCAATTTTGAATCATAATTGAGATCCTTAAAAATTATATCAAAATTATGAATTAATATATTATGAATTGAAAATACTCTATATATTCATTATAGAGGTTATTATATACATTTCTTATGTGGGGTTTTAAATAATAATTATTCCTCTATTAATGTTTGATGTTGAATGCATTCGAAAATACTCATCTACAGATACTACAATTTAACATAATAAATACTTATAATGGAAACTGTAATAAAATATATTATTATAAAAATAAACAAAATATAATACATAAAATAGAATGATATTTAATAAATTATTATAATTTCAGGTAGACAGTAATTAAGGTAGTAATTCAGTTTCTTTGGTGATATTTTCTCCTTCAAATTTATTGTTTCTCACAACCTGTTCAGACCTTGTTATAAAAGAAAAAGCCGATAAATTTTCATGTGGGGAAAATTTTGAACATTTTTGGCGGCAGTTAGACACGAAGTAAAAATACCTGATCAAAAGTCACTGACTTGAGAAAACCAGTAATAAGAGGTATAGATTGCTTTCACAATGTCAATGTCACATTGTGTGAAAGCCGGGAGAAGATGTTAAATATGTTTTTATTAAGTTCGTTTGTAGCTGAAGATGTTCAATATTCAGTTCCTGCAGTGAGTCATTGAGACAATAATTGATGACTCAATGTCAATGCGGGCGCTATTAAGGATAAGGAGCCCTCAGGAGTTGATAGTTCCCAAACATCTGTTGCTATCAATTATTGAGGAGTCGCTCAAGAATTAAGAATGTAAGGAAGAGGGTTGGAAAATAGAATAACGTCTCTTACTGAACTATCTGGTGTTAATTAAAGTTTCCGGTCCCCAATTTTGATTTTTAATAATAATAATAATAATATTATTATTATTATTATAATAAAATAATTATTATTATAATTTTTAAAAATTCTTCTCTAAAATTATTATAATGAGATTAATAATAATAACAACAACAATGGTAATATAATAAGAGAATACAAAAGATATCAACAGAAAAGAGATGAAACATGAAAAATGCTGAATTAGGCAACATAGAAAAATTAGTAGAGAATGACAAATTAAAAAAATAATATTAAAAAACAAAAAAAAAACACATTTTTTCTCAATTTTTCCCCTCAGAGGTCTGATATAATCAAAGAAAGAGGCAGCTATTCAACAATAGCCGTTTTGATTTTAGGAGGATGAAGTCTTGATTCATATCAATCTTTTAATAAGGATTAAAAAGGATTTAATAATATTATTGAAAAGTTCATTGACTGCCTATTTTGAAACGCTCATAAATGTTAGCTAGATTTAAACGGAACTCATTTCTTCGCAGAAAATGAATATCAGCAAAGGCTAACACGCTACTCCTTTTTCTTCTGAAATAGCAGAGCTGAAAATCGGAAGGATTTTGTTGTCTGAAATCGTAAAATGTTGTTGGCACAGATGTGTTGTGAACCTGTCGCTAGACTACCTGTAAAACCGTTCACCTTACGTGTCTTTATAGGCGTGTAAAACTTGGCAGTTCTACAGGCACGAAGTTTATACTCGTGGCAAATTGCAAGTCTGCGTATCAAAAGAGTCACGCTCAAGTCTCGTTATGAACACGCTTACTATTGCAGATGAGTATAAAGAGAATAGAGATTGTTGGAAAGATGATAGTCATAAATTGAGATAGACATAGAGAAAAGGCAAATAGACAAAGGCAAGGTTTACATTGACTGAGGTTTACATTTTAAGAATTGAAATAAATTTGTGGATAACTCTCTATTTTAGTGGAAGTAACTAAATTGAATTACTATTAAATACTCAATATTTGAATATTGTAAATACTTCATATTTTAATATTACAGCACCCTTCTCACAGACTTATCACTAGGCTAATAATAAAGATGAGGTGTCCATTATTCTAATGGACAATTTTCTCTTGTGGCAATAGTAATCTTGAATTACTATTCTCTTAGAAAAACTCAACTCCATCCCAGATATCATTCTGAACAGGGATTTTATTATCAAGGCAGCAAATATTTCTCTGATTTAATGTAAATTTAGTCTAAAATTTATTCCAATAACTCTATCAGTATTTCAGAATTGCTAATTTTTGTTCATAGGAAGCTATAGAGTTTAACATTGAATAATAATAAAATTAACTTTTCATGTGAAATTTAACGACTTGCAGTCAAATATTTGTTAAGAATAAGTATAACTCACTTAATCTGTAGGCCGAGCGCTTTCGAATCTATGAGATCCATCTTCAGAGGCCCTCATCATAGATCTCATAGATTCGAAAGCGCTCGGCCTACAGATTAAGTGAGTTATACTTATTCTTAACAAATATTTGACTGCAAGTCGTTAAATTTCACATGAAAAGTTGATATTAACAACGCAGTTCGTCATGGAACAAGAAATCCAGGAATAATAAAATACAACTATAATTTAGTCTAAAATTTATTCCAATAACTCTATCAGTATTTCATAAATGCTAATTTTTGTTCAGAGGAAGCTATAGAGTTAAAAATTGAATAAGTTAATAAAATACAACTATTTGAACAGCTCTTGAGAGACTTACATGGAAAATGTAGGGTAAACATTTTATTTTGGAATTCCGAGGACAAATCTTGTTGAACAGATTAGCCTATACTTAATTTTAAGAAGTACGCTTTCTTATTATTTCAAATGTAAATTTATTATCATGATTTTAGATTGAAAGTGAATTGAGCAAAGAGAAAATCAGAGAGCTCACACAACGTTGGAAATGGTGAATTGAAAGTGAAATAAAATAAAAACTCTTTGAGTTTGGGTGTAATATTATTGAAAAGAATCAGATACCCCACAACAGGTTGAAAAGGGTGCATTGAAATTGAAATAAAATTGAAGAAAAATGTAAAACCTTCGAGTATGTCTATAATATTATTCAAATTTTATTCTAAAAGTTCAAGGTTGGAGACTACTGTAGCTCTGGAAAAACTATTCCATCATTAGCATACCGTAGGATTTTTCGAAGAAGGATGAACAGTGTATGTCACAGAGCCATCAAGATGAATAACAGCCTGAATAGGAATTGCTATTCATAAGGCAAAGAGGAAGTGACGAGACTGCCGTATTTCTTCGAAAGGTAACACGTTTGCGTGACGGTAATGTTTACAGGATATTTCAAAAATGAGAAGAGAAAATCAATTCGCATCAGTGAATTTTCCAGCAGTAAAATCATCGCCAAAACTTTTTTCCAAGGTTTTATTTATGCGATATAATCACTTTGCGGGTTTGAAAGTGATGAAGGATCAAATCAGAGTCCCTGACTTTCAAATCAATGCGCATTGGACGATGTCAAGGTCTCGCAACAGAGAGATGTACCTCGGGTACACAAGTCAAGGTACTAATAAGCAACTAACGGCTAGGAATTGAAAAGACGACGGAGGACCAACCCTTTCTTTAACACATGGCACCAGTTGTTAGTAGAGTCGACCAGGCCAGCAAGCGTTTTGCAGTGGATGGGCGAGGCGAGGTTCATGAGTCCAGGTCACGCAACTAATGCTTCTCTTCTTTGTAATTTCACCTTCCTACTTTACTTCCAAATGGGAGGAATAAATGTGCAGTAGACAGGGTAGAGGGCAGCACTCATGCCATTTCGCTCTAGTAGTTCCGCCTTTTCAGGCACATTAAACCCTTCCTTGAATGTCTTTGTGCGTTTCCAGTAACCCATTTCAAGATGATCGTCTCTACAGTGGATAAATATCTACAGAAATATTAAAAAGCATCATGGATATTGATAATATATCATACATAATTTGGGTCTTTTGCACTACAACCCCGCATTTCTTAAAAATTGTCATTGAACAGTAAATTCCTGTTCTGGTTGCCAATAAGATTTTATATCTTCAAATATTAGTTTTATCAAACAGGTCAGTCTAGGTTAGGTTAGCTTAAACTTCGGTGCAGTATAAACTCTATAGAAAATTTTCAAGAAATGCGGGGTTATAATGCAAAAGACCCCATAATTTTTATGAGATCTAAAGAGATATTACGTACAAAGCATCATGGATATACATTGTCTGCTTAATGTCTTGTGAGAGAAATACTTGATTGGGGAAGAATAATCGTAAATGAGAGAAAAATAAGGAAATTGTAACTTTTGAATTGGCATATTATATCATATTCAGTAGGAATTATCTGAAATGAAAGAGGACAATTCATTTATTAGGACAAAATTACAATGAATGTAAAGATACAACAGAATCAAGTCAAAACTGCTCTCTTTACAAATTTTGAATAGAGGAAGAAGTCGAAGAAAACTGTGTAAAAGGGAAGAAGGGAAAAAGACAGCTAGGGAAAGAGAAAAAGGGAAAATAGAATATTCAGAAGTAATTATCTGAAATAAAAAGGATAATAGGGGAAGAAGTTGAAGAAAACTGTGTAAGAGGGCAGAAGGGAGAAAGAGAACAAGTAATGTTGGATGACATTCAAAGTAGGGAGGAGGAGGAGGAGGAGGAGGAGGAGGAGGAGTAGAAGGAGGAGCGAGGAGGAGTAGGAGGAGGAGGATGGGAAGAAAAAAGAATGGAAGCATTACAGCAGTAATGTAGAAAGATACTCAGGAGAGGGGGAAACGAATCAAATACCGTACTACTGATAAAAGCTGAAACAGCTTGGGGTGTTTGCACAGTGTATAGATCTGTAGATTGTAGAGCTTCGATACTAGAGCATAGCTGCGAAATCAAACACATACTGTGGAATGGTGCATTACAGAGTGGAGCAGCGATAACTGCGTCTAGACTCATTAATCAAATGTTTTCCCGCTTTCCTGACATTTGACTCTAGTATCGATGCTCCGCTATAAGTCACCCTTGTGGCAACCATACAGTCCCCACAAAAGAAAGCCTTGAGAAATGTTGGATGATTATAAAATGAACTGAGTCACAGATGATCTCTATTTATAATCCTTGAGCATTATAAAAATTATTCTACTACAACCATACTTCATGGAATGTTGAGCATTCGACTGATGCAAACATAGGGGATTATTTATTTGTTTTCCTTGATGTGGCAAAGTTTGGACTGATTGACTTCAACAATAATTTTGGAAGTTTAGTGCTCTTAATAAAAAAAACTGAATTTATGCCAGCTAAAACCGAACTGTGCAATTTATGTTTAGGATTAACACTGCATAGAGCATTTGAAAAATACAATCCATAAGTAAAAACTACAATTTAAGCTACACAATAACTACAAAGTACAAACCCAAGTGTTGTTATAACAAGCTTGTAAATTGTTATGCAACATGGTCCAGATATTCATTAGGACTTTACATTAAGTTGATCAAGTTAATATTTTGCTATTTTTATGGGATTTGCTGACTGCCTTCTGAACCTTCAACATTTTTTCAATAAAATCTGTTGAATCTTCATATAATCTGAGCTTTATTTTTACGGATACTTTAAAGATCTACAGATACAGATATTTTATTATTATTATTACATGAATTTTTAAAAGATCTGGTGTCATGCCTCCATCAAATTGAAATCAAAGATTAAAAGTGATTCACCACAAATGGGACATGATGATTGGAGGAAATATTAAATGAAACCAGAACGAGGACTACAATGACCAGGAGATTCCACATGGAGATTCATTTGAATATTGCGTGACAATGCAGGCTCAACAGTGGCAGACGTGAGCTAGTCACGCGTTGAGGTGCGTGCGCATGAGCAAGCTTAAACAACAAAATAATGATAATTCGACAAACCATAACAAGCGGTTAGAACGCGGTTTCCTGGAGCCCTTTTGTTGGTAACTACCAGCTACCAGGCAACTACCAGGAATCAAGATTATTGACCCTTAATGAACTGACGTGACATACAATACCTACTTATTTAAACTTATTTGACGATTTTTGAATTACCCCAATCAGATTTACTATGTTTCAAGATTCAACAACTGATAACTATCAGGAGAAAAAATCAGATGACTTGCAGATCTGTCTGCTACAATTATCTTAATAGTGATATTAGTTATACTGAGATCAGGAACTTTTTAGAATAAACTTATTTGGGAGAAAGACTGTTAGATAGTTATTATTCAACCCAGTTTGTTTATTTTAAGGCCAGATAATGTATTATTTATTGCTGTTTTAGTTTTTTTTCTTGAGGATGAAGCCCACATAGGTCTGAGACCTGTGCGTGGGTAATGAGTTGGATGATTGTGATTTATGAGTTGGACCTACAGTTTTAGGTGGGTTCCGAACGTTTGAAAGTTAATTTTTAGTTTCCTTACAGGTTTTCCTCAATCGATATTTTTTCAGAAGAATTTGTGTTATTTTTCATGTTTCATTATTGAAAGTATGTATGCTTTATATGAAACAATAGAGGAAGTTAAAACCAAATTGTGAATTTTATACATGATAAAAGAGAGCCATGAGAAAATGTTAATTACATGAAAATGATTGTGAAATGGTATCGTACTGTCTTGATTTTTTTCTTATTGCGGATGATGCTCACATGAGTCTGGAGACTTGTGCGTGGGTAATGAGGTGAATGGGTGAATGATGAGAAAAAACAATGGCTGAATGAGATTCGAACCCAAGGCTGCAGGAAACGAAGCCAGCCAGAGCCTTAACTTATCACAGACAAGCGCTTCAAATAACTGCGCTACAAGTGCCGAATAATATGTATTATGGTATTTTAAAAGTTATTGATTATTTACATGCACTAATGTATTAAAAGCGAATTCTAATTGTGAAGGATAGAACCTTTAAAAGTTTTCAAGCTATCTTAGATCTCAATTATTATTATTCAAATTCTGCAATAATGGATGAGGTACAGTAGAAGATGTGTTTTTAAAGAAGACTGAAATTTTTATTAAAACGTTTAACATGATTTTTCCGATAATATGGAATGTGTGCTAGGTGTTGGCAAAGAAAGCCCTCTTCCAATCGAGGTTGAGTTGTATTGCTCATTCTAATGTTATGTCCTAAAATTATAATATGTCAAAAACAGAATTTATTAATTTCGAATTCCTTTAATTGCTATTACTTTATACTGAAGACTTCCGCAATGGCGGATATTAATAAATTCTGTTTATGTATATTTGTCAGCAGTTTATTCAATTGTCAGTCACTTCAAACTAACTTATAATATGTCTCTACAATATTACCATCTTATAAAAACAAATATTAAAAAAAAGAATTTATTAATTTTGAATTCCTAAAAGTGCTATTAATTTATACTGAAGACTTCCGCAATGGCGGATATTGACAACAGCATTGAATAGCTGATGGAAATCGATGAAAGCTACTGTAAAAAAATATCTGTCACCACTAGGAATTCGAAATTAATAAATTCTGTTTCTGTTTATTTGTCAGTTTGTTAAATTTCAGTTACTTCAAACAAACACAAACATTGAGTAGGTCAGGTCTTATGAATTATCACCTAGGGCCTGAGAATAATATGATCATTTTCAACTCCTTCCTATTTGGTTTGTTACTCATGTAGTGGAATATTGAAAATATCCAAAATAGGCTACTACTCCCTTAAATATTGTGATTGGTAGCATTGAATGAGGAAATGGTTGGAGCACAGTCGATCAAAGTTGAAATTGGATTATTTCATTTCTCATGTTTGTATCAGCTAATTCAATATAGGAAACTGGAATTCCCTATTCTGTTTTTCATTCAACTGAATCTGAAATGGACTTCCAAAAATCAATTTAATCAGTGGTGTGACCGTGGAAAGCTGCAGGTGGGCTTAGTAATGCTATATTACTCGTCTTATAATACACTGGATATTTTTTCAATTTGAAAATAATTTTTGTGAAGCTACAAACAGTTTATAAAATAGCGATTACATTCTACTCTTTGAAAAATAATTACTATACTCGTTTGTATCATGATGTTGAAGAAGATCTATCTTGTTTCCACTAGTATATAATAAAAACTTAAAAAACAGTGGAAATTGTGACTTACGTTATGGCGTGACGGCCGTTTCACTATGTTGTTAAGAGCACCTTTTGTATCATTTCGATGATACATTACTGTATGACATTAGTTTTTTTTTTTTTTTTTGTAGATTACGTCTTGGAGACTCTAGTTAAGGAGTATAAGACAAGTCCGATTTACAGATTTGTTATTTACAAATTTAAGTCTGTTTGCATTAGACTTTGTCATAGGTGACCAAGTACTTATTTATTATAATATCTATTGAAATGAAAATCTAATAACGGCCTAAAATCTAATCACGAAAATCGAATGACCTTAGGACCAGACAGTAGACAACTAGGATACAAAATTTTACAGTGTTTATATACTTTACAACCAAGAATGTTTGATACAGGCTTGAATTTTTGCTGCAACAGAGGGTTTTTATTTTGGAAATAAACAGTTGAGACAAAAAATCAATGATTTGCAACTTATCATTCCCAATCTTCATCATTCTCTTTGCTGGAAGAAACTATATAAAGTACCGTCCCCATTATTACAATCTATTGATTATCTGTTGACATTGTGAAACATATATTTTTCAAGTAATATTTTTCAATATATTTTTCATTGTAGTGGCGAAGGTGATATTGCGCAAGATATCCATAATAAATAATAAGATTCACTTTTTATTGTAAATTTAACGACTTGCAGTCAATTTGAATTGTGAATAAATAATATTTGTTCTCACTTTTGGCCTAACGCTTTCGAGTCATGGAGCGACTCATATTCAAGGCGTCCTAGATCGGTTATGTTGGTTTTTTGGTTAGAAGAATTGTGGTTTTTGTATAATGTGATCAAAAAGTTTGTGTAATTTAAAATTTAATTGTTCATTGAAGATGTTTTGTTTATTGTGTGTGGTGTGTTTGTAGATTTCAAATTGTTCCAAGGTGTTAAGTTCGTGTCCTTTTGATTTTATATGTAAAATGATTTTATATGTTAGTAGTGATGTCAGTAAAAGTATGTCCAGTTTGAATGATATGGTCTGCAAAAGTGATTCGGTTTTTGTATTAAAGGCTTGTAAATGTTCTTTGTAATGTTGTTAGAATGCGCGGCCTGTTTGTCCTATGTAAAATTTGTTACAATCAGAGCAGTTGTTGAATTTACCATAAAAAGTTAATGCATAATATATAAAATTACCATCAATTAAAAAACTAATGAATAATAAGACGAAATTGTCACAACCACATTTATTAAAACTTCGAGAAAAAGGTTTCGGTTGTTACACCATTATCAATCTCAATCAAACTGAAAACTGAAGTACAGAGAAGCCTTGTATATACTGTACAAGGCTTCTCTGTACTTCAGTTTTCAGTTTGATTGAGATTGATAATGGTGTAACAACCGAAACTAGTTTCTCGAAGTTTTAATAAATGTGGTTGTGACAATTTCGTCTTATTATTCATTATGGATACCTTACACAATATCACCTTCGCCATTACTAAGAAAATTAAAAAACTACTACCTTCATTTCTCAAGAACCACGGTGGGTATCTAAATGAAAATGAAAATTTTATTTTAATTAATAAAAAACACTGAAAACTAATTAAACCTTTAATAGTTGCTCTAAATAGTAATTTTAATTAAAAAATATATACATAATATATTTTCAAGTATCGTTAATTTCTAAAGGGAAATGATCAGCATTACTCAAACATATTTTTTTCAATGGAAATAAAGTTTGTGTAAGGAGCAAAAGTAATTTCAGAAAAAACATAGAAATTTTTTCATATCTTTGCTGGCATGAGGGAGCACAAAATAGGCCCAAAGGAATAACTTCACTGATGCAGAAATGTGTGCCCCAATTTTTCTAAGGCACCAGAACCAAGAAACGAATTCAATTTTATCATATTCCGAGTAGTAAAATAGTCTGCCGGAAATTTACTGTTTGATAGCCAAGGATCCAACTGAATGTCAACCCCTATCTGAATCGAGAGAGAAAAATCCATTTTATGTCAGTGAGTGCATCATAAAGTGAAACCTCATTTCCTTCCCAACCTAGAGAAATAGCTTTCCATAAAGTTTACAACTTTATCAAAATATAGAAATGTAGATGTGTTGTACATTTAGGCCTACATTAGATGTAAGCTGTTTATGAGATATAATATAATTCATATTTTGTAGAAGATACTAGGAGGGTGATATCTTCAGGAAGATAGGAGGGTAGTATCTTCATGGGCATAGTATCTCATGAGCATTTAACCATATTCATATTATTGAAGATTGCAAACTAGAAGACTAAATTGAACAAATTGGGGGAAATAAACTAGAATTTGTAATAAATAAGGAGACTGAATTGAACAGACTGTATAAACTAAATAAAAATGGAAGCAGATAAACACCATTAAAGCATTAATAATTTACCAACTAGAAATAAAATTAATGGTAATTAAAATAGTTAATGAATGAAATTAATAAAAGGATCATTTTCAAAATTAATGGTATGAAGCCTACTATGAAAACGCATTCCCATTGAAAATATGTAATTGGATTCATTTACACACTGTATAAAGGGAAGTGATAGCCGCGAGCCGTAGCAGGTATCTGTTCAATCAGAGAGATAAGCTGCGTTCTCGTAGGTCCTGTTCGTGACGGTGACCGATTAGATTGGCCAGCAAAAAAGACACTGTTCTCTGCTGTAAAATCACTTCCCAGTGGTTCGGAACCCACCTAAAACTGTAGGTCCAACTCATAAATCACCATCATCCAACTCATTACCCACGCACAGGTCTCAGATCTATGTGGGCTTCATCCTCAAAAAAAAAAAAAAATGAATAATTATGATGTATAATGGAGACACATTAAAAATATCATAGTAGCCTATATAGATATAGAGCAATCCAAGTTTCCTGTGCTGTTTAAATTTAAAAAAAATATTGTGCGATAAATTGTAGGTGGCTATTGAAATCTGAACAAAAAATTTGTTATTACTAGGCTATTCATAAGTAAAAACGTGCTATGCAAAACTGATTTTTTCAAGAAGATGGACATTCACGGCAATAAAAATATTGTGCATTGTTTTGGAATTACTTTAGTTGACATTAATTAAAAATTATTTTATATTGTATGATTACCAAGAGATATTGTAGAGCATTTCTACTAAAAATAGAAATTCTCTAAATATGTGATAAATGAATATAGCATCAAAACTTTTACTTTTTTAAATAAAAGCTCAGTAAAATTTGGGAACATTTAGTTTTATTTATCACATATTTACTGTTATTTTTACTTTTTTTTTGAGGATGAAGCCCACATAGGTCTGAGACCTGTGCGTGGGTAATGAGTTGGATGATGGTGATTGATGAGTTGGACCTACAGTTTTAGGTGGGTTCCGAACCACTGGGAAGTGATTTTACAGCAGAGAACAGTGTATTTTTTGCCGGCCAATCTAATCGGTCACCGTTACGAACAGGACCTACGAGAACGCAGCTTATCTCTCTGATTGAACAGATACCTGCTACGGCTCGTTGTTTCATTTTTTAGATTGTTAATATATGATTGTCAATTTTGATTCAAGTTTCATGAAGGCTATAAAAAATACAAATTTTGTAAAAATAAAAGTTCACTAAAATTTGTGAACATCTAGTTCACATACGGTACTGTATAAACTGTTTGTAATATATTTTGACTGTTATTTTACATTGTTAAAATAATAATAAGCGTATGGCTTTTATTGGTGGGGAGACCCTTACGGGTAGTTCCACCTCGCCGTTTGAGCCATGTTGTGGAGAACATGCTGGACCTACAGTTTGAGGTGGTTCCGAACCATAGGTAAGTGATAATAATGGTTATAACATCAAGTCATAGAGGCACGGTCACCAATCCAAACGCAGTCTTGAGTGGTCTTGACAATTTTAGATTGTTAATTTATGCGTTAACATCAACTTGCTTTACTAAGGCTATGAAAAATACAATTTAATTACCGGTGTCATAGTTAATGGTTAATGATGAAATTGACAATGAATGAAATTAAAAAAAGGGTTAATTTTCAAACTATGAATGAAATTAATAGTATCAATGGTAATACATGGATGCAGTTTTGATCATGAGACCAATGTTTAAAAAATTATTTTCTTTATCTTGCCAATTTTGATTATTGCAAATTTTATAATAATTATTGCGAAAAACTGTATCTAAACTGAAATTGATGTAAAATTTGTAATGTTCAACTACAGAATAATTTTTTTGGAAATTTCTACAAAATAAAATACTGCAGAATAATATTACCGAAAACGCATTTTCTTGTTTCTTTATTTGTTACGGTATAAGATAAGCGATTTTTTTTTCAACTATAAAATTATTCATTGATATTTTTTTTATAAAGTTCTACAAAATAAAATACTACTGCAGTAATTATCGGAGAGCGAGTTTTCTTTTATTTGTTATAAGATTAATTTTAATGTTGTTTTCAATTATAAAGTTATTCTAATATCAAAACTGACACTGTATTTCTATTTAATATATGATTTTCACTCACTTATACTGGAGACACTGGAGGGATGCATTTCGTCAGCCTCTTTTTTTTAGAAGTGAAATTCATCCCTCTAGTATCTCCAGTATAAATGAGTGAAAATCATATATTAAACATAGATTGAAATTTAAATTTATTGCCAAAAAATTCTTACAACAATCTTGAAAAAAATCACAGTAGAGTAACAATGTAGAGTACATAATATATATTATATACAAAACTCCTACATACACTAAAATGTATTAAAAAGAAAATTTCTGGCACTGCTAACAAAAGCTTAGCTTGAGTGTTGACAGTGAGTTGCAGAAAAGAAAAGAACAATTTTAAAATAAATGCAATAGAAAAAGCGGTAAAAACAAACATGATTGAAAATAGTAAATCTATGTATGTACTCCAGTGGAAAAAATGAAAGATTGTAGTGAAGGACTACAGAAAAACAAATAGTAATGAAAAAATGTAGAAACCAACGCTAAACATGCAGAAGACAATAAATTAGCTATTGATTGATGATTGCCACATGAAAACAATACAGTGTCAGTTTTTATATTAGATTTTTCATCAAGTATTTCGTCATGGAAAACATCACAGACAAAGTTATTCTTGGATTTCTTGTTCCATAACGATCTGCGTTGTTAATATTAACTTTTTGTTGTAAATTTAATGACTTGCTGTCAGTTTTAAATTGTGGATATATAATGAATGTACTCACACTTGGCCACGTGTGAGTACATTTATTATAAATTCAAAATTTAAAACTGACTGCAAGTCGTTAAATTTGCAACAAAAAGTTAAGTCCTGTTTGTAACGGTGACCGAATAGATTGGCCAGCAAAAAAGGCACAGTTCTCTGCTGTAAAATCACTTCCCGGTGATTCGGAACCCACCTAAAACTATAGGTCCAACTCATCAATCACCATCATTCAAGTCATTACCCACGCACAGGTCTCAGACCTGTGGGCTTCATCCTCAAAAAAAGAAGTTATTGATTGATATTTTTCTAAATTTCTACAAACTAGAATACTACTGCAGAATATTTACCGAGAAGCGCCGTTTCTTATTCTTCTCTCTTTTTTGGACTGCGTTCGGATTAGATGTTGGAATGATGACAACAAACGGATTATCCGAAGGATTGACAGCACTGGGCGATCTATAAGATGCAATCTGATTGTCGTTATTGTCGTGCACGAGGATATGATACGCCTGACACCCGATTTTGAAAAGTCCGTCCTGCAGAGTGGGTAGTTTCGATTTTGAATTACGCCGCAAAAAGGGCATGTGATCAAAAAAGTATTCCGACATTTTAACTAGAAAAGTTTACAAGTATCATACAGAAATAAATTCACAAATCACATGTTACACCAAAATTACGAAGGAAGGCCTAAATGTCACTGAATAGACCGTTCTCTTACCCCATCGCAAGAATACTGAGACCTGAGTGGGGTGGTTGTCACAGTTTCACAACTTATTAACGGTTATTTCACAGTTCCACAACTTTAGTAACCGTTATTTCACAGTTCCACAACTTAGTAACGGTTATTTCACAGTTCCGCGATACCTGCTACTTCACCCCCAAGCTGTACAGTGAAATAGTTGGAGGGGAGACTTTCCTCCTTTCTTTCTTTCTTTCTTTTCAAACTTGAGAACGGAAGCAGAGACGTTACGAATATGTTTCCTTGAACTGACATTATTGCGCTGCTCTTCATGTCATAAGTTCTCTTGCTGTGATTTAAATATATGAGAAGCGCAAAGGAAACCTTTTGAAAGAGTTTCATTAGAATATTTTTTCTCTATTATAAGAAAACGGCCCAAAGAAAACAATTTTATGTTAGTTTTACAGGACATTTGATTTTACAGGCATATTTAGAACAATTAGAATCAATTTTGATCTTGGTCATCTACATTATTATTTTATAGATTTCAATAGAGTTCTTATTTCTTTATTATCTTGAAGAATCTTATCTTATTTATTATCTTCATTATCTATTTCTTTATTATCTTAAAGAAATATTCATTAATTTTCCATTGAGGTCTACACAGTGTTATTAGAGAAAGTTACACTGTATAATATTAAAAATTAAAAACCAATCTAGGACGAATTTGAAGATGAATTTCCAAGACTCGAAAACGTTTGGCCAAAAAGTGAGTAGAAATATTATTTATTCACAATTAAAAAAGACTGCAAGTCATTGAATTTACTATAAAAAGTAAATATTAACAACGCAGATCGTTATGGAACAAGAAATCCAAGAAAAATTAAAACATGACTTGAAATTATTTTGTGAGCCACAATAGTCAAGTGGAAATTGCACAACCTGGGAAATAACAGCAAAGTTGAATGTTTAATTATGAATTTGATTAAAAATCAAATTAAATCTAGTTTATTTGACTACGAGTTGAAGATGTTCTTCACAATTACATCAGGGTATCTTCAAAAATCTTATATTTGTACAAATTAATTTGTAAATATGTATTTATTTATTGCAGGCGTTTCTTGCATAATTCCAAGATTTCTAAATGAACAATGAGGTGAAATAATGAATAATGACACAAAAATGTCTCAAGCAAAGCCGGGGATCAACTGAAAAAAGTAACCGTTTTTAAAATACAACAAATTACAGCAATTTTCCAAATGGGAAATTATTTGTGAAACGATTATAGTTTATTTCTTCCATTGTATTGATACCTCAAATTAAAATGTATCCAGTTTGCAAGAGATGAACAATTCAATGAATATTTTTATAAAATTTATTTGACATTTAATGAATTTATAATTCATACAATCTTCCCATATTGATTTCCTGACGTATTTTTTATACACTTTCGGTTCATCAGCATTTTTTAAAACCCGTTTTCTTTACAAGAATTTATCTTTTTTTAATAGAAAAATTTCCAATTCAAATTCAATATAACCACATTACATACGATTTTTTATTGAGGATGATGCCCACATGAGTCTGGAGACTTGGGTAATGAGGTGAATGAGTGGACGATGAGAAACATCCATTGCTGAATGAGATTCAAACCCAAGGCTGCTGGAAACGAAGCCAGTCAGAGTCTTATCTAATCACAGACAAGCGCTCCAACCAATTGCGTTATCAGAGCCATCTAATCAGTTTTACAATGAATAAACAATTCAACGAATACTTAGAATTTACTTGTAAAATTTAATGAACTTATGTTTTTTTTGGCAATCTTTTCATATTAATCTTCTGTTGTGTTTTATTGTATAAACTTTCCGTTGATCAGCATTCTTCATCAAACCGCTCTAATTTCAAGAATTGATTTTATTTTTTCAATTTAACAATTCCCAATTCAAATTCAATAAAACTAAATTACATGCCAATTCATGTAAACCAGTAATTTTGGTTCGAATGATCTAAATTTATTATTTTTTGTAGCAATAAATAAACAAATAAAGCTTACACATTCTTAGAAGTAATGGATCAATGTTTCATCTGGACTAATTTTTTCCTGAAATTTGGTATCCATGACGACCTGCGCGTATCACTAATAATAATTTTTTCAAATATTTGACTGCCAAGTTGTGCAATTACTCATAATTTTTTTCCATTATAAAGTAGTCATTTTTTTGTAGATTACGTCTTGGAGACTCCAGTTAAGGAGTATAAGACAAGTCAGATTAACAATTATACACTAGATACCATAATTACTATATCAGTTAGTTGAGGTGAGGCTTAATTTTGATGTGAAAGGAACTCTTGTACATTATAAGAAGCTTTATCAACTAAATATTTTTTAAATATTTCTATATTTTCAAGACTCTTTAAAAACTGTGGTAGCTTGTAGAATATCCTACCAATATAACTAGGTATTTGTTTGGATAAGCTACTATTATGACTCACCAAGTGATAATCTCCTCGGCTTCTTGTATTATAATCATGTACTATACATCAAGATTTTGGTTAATATCACCTTTTTTTACATATAAAGTAGCTTCATACACATATAAGCAGGGTACAGTTAGGAGACCAAGTCTCTTGAACAACGACCTACATGAATCTAATCTATTTACTCTTTCTATACACCTAACCGCTTTCTTTTGGATCTTAAACACCCTATCGAGATTTTGTTTTAATGAATTACCCCATACTAAGATAGCATACCTAATATGTGACAGTAAGAGCCCATGGTAAGCTGTAAAAAGTCGCTTTTTGTCATTCAATCTAGCGAGCTGTCGCAGGACAAATACCCCAGATGAAATTTTACAACCTATTTTCTCAATGTATGGCGCCCTGGTCAATCGTCTATTCAACAAAACTCCTAAAAATGAAATTTTTTCTTCCTGGTCTAATTGATGGTCATAATGATTCTATTTTGAGCCAATGCTTTATTTAATACTGATGTGTAGTTTTGTGATGTTAGTAGGTAAATGACGATGTTCAAATGTTCAGCATTTTATAAGATTTGCATTGTGTTGAATAAAAATATGATTGAATGAATTAGATAGAGTTCATGCGCCCAACCTGTTAAATATGTGTGATAAATTTAACAGGTACAGAAAGCAATCACATTATTTCTCCTGGTGCCATAATCCATTCCTGGATTGAAATATATTGAGCTTGCCTGGTGTTAAGTTGGCCAAGGTCTAGTGATAGTAAAGATGTGTATGTGGGGGTGGGTGGCGAAAGAGGGTTGGTCAACCCCCCCCCCCCCCCGCCACCCAATCAAGCCTAACAATTCCACGACCAACATTAGCCACTAGTAGCTTCCTTTCCCCACCCTTTACTACAAGCGTGCGTGTTACATGCTAATAGCATGCTAAGAAGCAGCAGCACTCTGTCACATCGGCTATACTACTTTACCTGGAACAATCATGGCTGCTGGCGAGGGAAAGATTAACATGCTTGCAGCATGTCGTGCAACATTCTTCATCAATCAGCTTTGTGTTTTCACCGCTTTATAACTATTGTTTTGTTCAAATGAAAGGTTCGGAACCCACCTAAAACTGTAGGTCCAACTCATCAATCGCCATCATCCAACTCATTACCCACGCACAGGTCTCAGACCTATGTGGGCTTCATCCTCCAAAAAAAAAAAAAAAAATAGCACAACAAGAATTTCGAATGATAAGGATTGAAACAAAGGAGAAATGCAAATTCGTTTGGTGTTGGAATGACAATTCAATTGTGGATTTAATTCACGGGTCGTATTTCTTATAAAAATAACTGAATTCGTGTTTAGGAAAATGTTGCAATTTTTATCAAATTGCTAGTGATAGAATAATAAATTACAAAATTCCTTTAAAAGCTATAAAATGTAATAATTATTGATCCACGACGATCTGCGACTAAAATAGTTGGTATTTTCACTTTCGAAAAATTTAAAACTTTTCTTACCTGAGAACATGTTCGGACTTGAGGCACTGCTGATGATAGGCTCCAGCCTAAAAACATGTTCTGTCTCAAATTCAACTTCAGAAAAATTAAAATTCAATTTAAAACTGTTCGCATATATGTCGAAAGTGAAAATAATATAAAACCGGGGAGGATATCATTTGTACGACTGACGTTTTGACCGACCTAGTAAACAAAGGTGGTTCAGTCGCATCTAGCCAGGTTAGGTTAGGTTTGGTTATGCTGCGTTAGCAGTAGGTCGATCAAACTGTTAGGTCGTTCTAAAGGATACCACCCATAAAAACGGTATAAGTTATGTCTATTAATTAAGGCGAACAAACTGCAATTCGGAGATCCGTGGTTCGAATCCAGGCGCTATACCTGAATATATTTTTTTGTTGTGGCATTCATAGATTTCAATTAGTTATTCAATGCAGTTGTCAATGTTCGCATTAAGCTATGTTTACATTAGCCACAAAACATGTTTAGAAACAATGTTCCTCAAATCGAAAAATAACCACTTATTTCTCGTAGTGTCTCTACTTATTTCTCTAGAAAAATAACCACTTAGTTCTCGTAGGTCCTGTTTTTAACGGTGACCGATTACATTGGCCAGCAAAAAAGACACTGTTCTCTGCTGAAAATCACTTCCCGGTGGTTCGGAACCTACCTAAAACTGTAGGTCCAACTCATAAATCACCATCATCCAACTCATTACCCACGCACAGCTCTCAGACCTATGTGGGGTTCATCCTCAAAAAAAAAAAAAAGAAAAAAAAGTGTTTCTAAACAGTCTAGGAACATAAATTCGGTGTTTCTTAACATGTTTCTTGTTTCTCGTAGAAAACGGTGTTTAGATAGGGTGTTTAAAGGTTTCAAAGGCTGTTTAGAAACATTGTGGAATGTTAGCGAAACAATACGTTTGCATTTAGGAACATCGGTCCGAAACAAGTCAAAAGACGACATCTTCAAGACTACAATAAAAATAAATAAAATGGCTGTCCTTAAATGTTTTGGAACATTGTTGCTTAAATGAATTTCAAGACTAGCAAAAAACAAAGTTCCAAAAACATTGCCGAGGAACAATATTGTTCCTTAAACAATGTTTTGTTGCTATTGGAAACGCAGCTTAAGCGGGGGTCTTCGGCATAATTTATAACATTATAAGCATTCTCGAAATTAATTATCTTGTTAAAAACTTAATTGTTCAAGCACATAAATATTTGGCTGTGATGTACATCTAGCCAGGTTAGGTTAGGTCAATAGAAGCCCATATAGTGCACTTTTTCCAAATATTTTAAGCTGGTGAGCTCGATTCCAAAATAAAAGTATAATAATTATCAAGTTTAAATTAAATGAATTTATAAAAATTATGATAAGGTTTTTAAATTATTTAAAGGCTCCAAAATGAAAGTATAATTTTTATAAAGTTTACACTACATAAAATTATAAAAATTATGATGAGGTTTTTCAATTTACAGGCTCCAAAATTAAAGCATAAAGCTTAAATTACATGGAATTAATAAGATTCTGATGAGGTTTTTTAAATTTAAAGGTTGCGTTTAACATGATTAGCCTATATCACCCTATAGACGTGAAAGCACGCTTTCACACTTTGAGGTGTTTCCTGAAAATTTAATCCCTATTGAGTTCACAAAGAATACAGCTGATGGAAATCTATTTTTATAATGAATTGTTTTTATCAAATTTACAGCTGATGACACTTGAATTTTGATTCACAGTAACAGATTTCAATAATAATAATATTGATAATGAATAGAAAACGTTTTTTTACTATTGTATAACATTTATTGTGACTTATTTATAATAAATTTATAAAAAATATTTTCAAATCAAATAAAAACAAAATAATTATACACTTTTAAATTTGAACCTGATTGAAGAATCCAACTTCCATTATTGTAATTAGAATAAATCTAGAAAATAATCTCTTGATCAGATGTTAATCACAATCTCGAGTTGTCAGCTGTAATCAAGCAATAATATTATAATTATTATTTTTTTTGGGGGGTAGTGAAGTTTTCTAGGTGAAATAAGTGATACATTTTAGGTTGTTTTAATCGTTAGTCTATTGATTTCTACAAGCAGTGGTTAGATAATTAGTTAAGTGTATTGGTACAAATATGGAGACTAGGAGACGAAAACTCAATAAATCTATTGAAGTAGGAACTGCATCATTGAGATATTTCAATCTTTCTACGCTGAAAAATCAATCAATTGATATCGTGAAAAAAGAATTCCTGATTGGTCGATCGAAGAACGTTGATTTACAAGTCACCACGAAGAGGGTTTCTCTTGTACACTGCCTCATTCGAGATGTGTGCACAAGCGATGATTCTCCACAATGGGAAATTGTTGATAAGAAAAGCACGGGGACGTTTTTGAATGGAAGGAAGGTTTCAGGTAATAAGCCAGTAAAACTTAACGATGGCGATGTAATCTGTCTCACTGGTCCAGATATCTATCCGATACATTTTGTCACAAGTAGTTGCAAACCGGCTAAAATCTCCAAGCCAGCTCTCAACAGCAAACTTGAAGAGTATTCAAAAGAGATCGAACGATTGAAATCTGAACAAGGAAACAAGGATTCGTTTCACAAAACAGTTTTGAAGCTGATTGAATCGGAGTTTGAGTGCTCGATCTGTAATGAAATCATTATTGGGGCATCAATAAGCATTCCTTGCTACCACGTGTTTTGCAACGCATGTATCAATATATGGTTCAAGAAGAAGAGAGAATGTGCTATATGTAGAACGCCGTCCCATATGACAGTGGCCTGCAGAATTTTGGACAGTTTCGTTGAAAAGCTAATCAAAATCATTCCTGATAAAAATTACAGACTGAAGAGGCAGAAAATTTGCGAGGAACGATCTAGTACTTGAATAAATTGTCGACAATGTAAGCTGAATATTTTATTATGATTAGATAAGAGTAATTGTGAATAAATTTATTTTATTTATTTACAAACACACAAATACATATTATTTTATAGATGTTTATAGAGAATCTCTACTCAAGAAACTGTTATAAAAAGTATTTTTTCAATTATGATACCCTACTATACAATACTGTGTGTCAGGGTAAAAGTATGGATAAGGGGTGTTTTACAGTGAAACATCTAATATTCTATGATAATCACCATTGAAAAATCAAAATATTTTTTTTCGGAAGATAAAGCCCACATAGGTCTGAGACCTGTGCGTGGGTAATGAGTTGGATGATGGTGATTGATAAGCTGGACCTACAGTTTTAGGTGGGTTCCGAACCACCGGGAAGTGATTTTACAGAAGAGAACAGTGTCTTCTTTGCTGGCCAATCAAATCGCTTACAAAGAGTGCCCAGGAGAACGCAGCTTATTTCTATCTGATTGAACAGATACCTGCTACGGCTCACGGCTATCACTTCCCATTGTTTTAATAGTACACATTAAAACTTTAAAGCATTAATGAATTTAGATATTTTCGTTTTTCCAGTAAGTTATTATCAACTAGTGATTGAATTGATGGATATCATGGATTTAATTCCAAATTGTTTTTAAAAAAATTGATAGTTAATTTTAATAGTAATCTAATATTAAAACTGACACTGTATTTCACTTTTAAATAATGTTTACTCACATATATTGGAGATGCTTGAGGAATGCATTTCACTTCTGAAAAGAAACTTCGTCAGCCTTTTTCAGAAGTGAAATGCATTCCTCAAGCCTCTCCAATATAATTATGTGAGTAAAACATTAAGAAAAAGTGAAATACAGTGTCAGTTTTAATATTAGATTGTTCATTAAGTATTTCGTCATGGAAAACATCACAGATTTAATAGTAATCTGTTAATAACAAAGTATTCAGGATCAAATTGTCGCCAATGGTACGTTGTCATGTAAGCTACATATTTTTGTTCAATAAAAGTACCTAATTGCATCTAAATTTATGGCTAAGGGTGTTTGTACAGTGAAACATCCAATATTCTATGATAATCACCATTGAAAAATCAAAATATCAGCGAAGAGCAAAGTATTTAGGACCAAATTGTCGCCAATGGTACGTTATCATAAAAGCTACATATTTTTGTTTAATTGGAGTACATAATTGTATCTAAATTTATGGCTAAGGGTGTTTGTACAGTGAAACATCTAATATTCTATGATAATCACCATCGCAAAATCAAACAAATGCTGGGGGATGTTAGTAATCAAGCTGCGCATACACCACCCAAGGTACAGCATAATTTAGATATGTTTTCTATGGTGATTATCAATTAGTATTGGATGCTCCACTGTGCAAGCACAAAAGGTCTTTCACTCATCAAAATCAAACACATGTTGCTTAATGGTGTATAGCAGATTGGTGCATCGCGAATGAGTGAGGACTCAAGTGAGGAGTGCTGAATTTGTTTGGTACATGAATGGCACCATTCCAAAGTATGTTTTTGATAATGCCATGCTGATCTATCATCGTATATATTGTACGCTCCAATACTAATTGCTCCCCTCTGAATAATTAATTTTCAGTTCTATTAATTGAACAAAACAATACTATCGTCAATATATATATATATTTTTTTTTTTTTGGAGGATGAAGCCCACATAGGTCTCTGATACCTGTGCGTGGGTAATGAGTTGGATGATGGTGATTGATGAGTTGGACCTACAGTTTTAGGTGGATTCCGAACCACCGGGAAGTGATTTTACAGCAGAGAACAGTGTCTTTATTATTGTGTCTATTATTTAATACTATAGTTTAATAACTAAACTGTTTTCTTTCATTACTTCTATTTCTTGATTTGTTGTTCCATAACGAACTGCGTTGTTAATATAAACACTGTTCACCATGCACATTGCTTCATTCAAAGAGCTGTGTGATTGCACAATATTAACTTGTTAAGTGAATTCAACGACTTGCAGTAAAATTTTAAAGAATAAGTAGTAACTTATTTTACTTACTCTGTAGGCCAAATGTTTTTGAATCGTGGCCTTTGAAAATGAATTTCCACGATTCGAAAACGTTCGGCCTACAGAGTAAGTAAAATACTACTTATTCTTAATAAAAATTTGACTGCAAAAGTCGCTGAATTTACTTAAAAAGTTAATAATTTTATTCCCTTGGAATAAGAAACATTTTATTGAATTATAAGCAAGCAAAACATTTTCAACAATAGGTAGCATACTAACATAGAATATAATAGTTTATCGCTCAATTTTGGACAATGTAAAATATTCAAAATTTGCGAAGGGAGCAGTTTTGGACTTGAGTCTGTTCCACCTTCACATTCGTTGTAAATTTGTCACAATAAATAAATAAATTTATTTTTAGTCATTACCCAATTCCGAATTGGCTACAGCTCAAGACAAATTTAATAATGCAATTAGTGAATAAGTGAAATAAAGAGGAATAATTGTTCTTCCAACATTATAGTCTTTTCTTTCTTGGATAATAGTAGTAATTAATTAATATTCAACCTCATGGCTTATTATTTTTCTTCTATTTTTTCTTAAAACTAAGCGCAGTTGTATTTTTTATTCAACTTTTGTGTTTTACTTTGTACTGTTACCGTATCACTACGGTTATTATCACCTAAAATAGTAGGTCCACCATGTTCCCCGTAACGGCGAGGTGGAACTACCCGTAAGGGTCTCCCCACCATTAAAAGCCATACGCTTATTATTATTACTACGGTTATCATCAGACCCAGTGGGTATAGTACAAATGTAATAAATAAATATATAATATAAACTTAAAAAACACTTTTTAAGAGGAAATTAACTCACGTTATGGCGTAACGGCCGTGCCATGTCGACAGTACATGGTGTGGGTACTGTGGGTCGTCTGACGATGCTGTAGACAATAGAGTGAATCGGCCGTCACGCCATAACGTGAGCTAATTTCCACTTAAAAGTGTTTGTTAAGTTTATATTACATATCAGTGGAAACTAGTTGGATCTTCAACATCTTAAAATAAATATAGTTGGGCTACAACAGTCAAACTTGCAATTGGTACCGTAGAATGCAAATAAACCTGTAAAACGTGACATGAAAAGTGAAAACATTTTCTCGAACAACAAGCAAAAGCGAGAAACTTTCCAACAATAGGTACAAACATTAAATAATTTGTAGCTCAATATAGATCCAATATTAAACCTTGAAATAGGCAGGTATGAATGCAAACATTACATGGAAAGCCTGTAACCAATTTGCTATACAAAGTAACCTGTAGAATGCGATACAACTGTCAAAAAGGTGCGGTATGGGAAAATCGATTCCTCAATTCATGATAAGTTTGACTCACTCAAATTTGTTTACTTTCACCCATCGTGATTACGATGACCTTGTAACTTTTTATGCGTGGTTCTTCAACTCCCTTTGTGGCACGAACTCATTCAACCCTAGACCTAATTAACTAATGGCCATCAACAGAAGATAGCTTTAACAAATTAGTTTACAACAGTGACTTGTGCGCCATTCATTTCTATTAACAAATTTTTTAAGGTTAAATTTGTTTCGGTTACAAACATGTCAAGGTGATACTGTGTCATAATAAAACCATGCACGATGATAGGTAGGATATTCTTGGAAAATTTGTAAAAATATGTAGGCTACAATGCCTTACCAAGGTCGGAAGTGTTTGAATAATAATTTGTATCAAGTAATAATTAATGAGAGACTTACCGTTTACCGGTGAATTGAATTTTACCGGAAACCACAAAGGGGTCCCTTATGAAAAAGTCCCAGATCTGGCCAGATTAAAAAAGCCAGATCTGGCCAGATCTGGTTTTGGAACATTAAAAACCCGATCTGGCCATATCTGAGTTCCAGATCTGGCCATATCTGGGTTCTAGATCAGGCCAGATCTGGGTTCTAGATCTGGCCAGATCTGGAACTCAGATATGGCCAGATCTGGCTTTTTAAATCTGGCCAGATCTGGGACTTTTTCTGAAATTCAGATCTGGCCAGATATGGATACTTAATTCTAAATAACCTACATTGTTTGCTATAGTAGAAGAATTTAATGTTTTATGTAAATTCATAATAAAATAAAGGAATCAACTTTTTATTCAGTTTAATTATAAAATGAAATAATTGGAGAAAGAATAATAATTTAATGAAATAATTTACAGTATTAGGCTAAATATAAAATAACTAGCTGGCCCGACGCGCATTGCTGCGTTCTCATAAAAAATTCTTGATTTTATTATTTGTCACCTCCCACTGAGGTTACATTTCAAATTTCAATCTTCTAGGACTATTAAGGAAGAAGTTAGTCCTAGGGCTCTTCCAGCTGATCAGAGAGGCCTCCTTCATTGTTTTCTTACACAGTAAGACCTTACTCACCACCTCTCAATGAGCATTTCAAATTTAAACCTTCCATGACTATTAGGGTAGAAGCTAGGTTTTTTATTTTATTATTCGCCACCTCCTACTGAGAATACATTTCAAATTTCTAGCTGCATTGGTTAACAGATGTCATCAGCCCGGCATAATTACATTTCATCATACATTTCATCATTTTTTTTTTTTTTGTACCCAGTCATATGTTTCCTACATACTGCAAGGCTCCAACTGCACGGTATCCTACATGCAAAGTTTTTGCGTTCCAGACAACATAAATAATGCCGCTAAGGGGCCTGCCATATGATTAAAAACTGTTGACTTCTATCAGCTGTTCCTTTAAGCTGTTTGGCCAGCAAGTTCAGTAGGTTAGGTGAATGATGATTTGCAAAACACACAAACAGCTTGTTCATAAAAACAGCATGTACAGCAGATCGATAAATTTCAAATTATTTTCCATATGATTAAAAGATCCCAGTAAGCTAGCTAGCCATGTACCCATGCTTTGCATAGGCAAAACTTTAACCCCCTAAAAACACCCCTAAAATTGCGAATTTTGAAAAATCCTTTCTTATTGCACGGTGAAATCCTATAAGGATTGTTCATACGAAATTTCAAGTTCATAGGCTTAGTAGTTTTGGCTCTGCGTTGATGAGTGAGTCAGGGTATCATCCTTTTATAGATAGAGATTAATAATTATTACATTATTATTGTACATATTAGTACATTAAGTTTTTTTCAAAAAGGATGATGACCTGTCAGATGAGGTTTTTTGTATGATGGAAAGACAATTAACAAATATGCAGCAATTATCAAAGAGTCTTATTACCTATGTATTATTAATAATATATAGTTTTCAAATTCTGCTCTCAATAGTTCTGTTAGTATATTAGTAATGTGATACTTGCAAATAAAGAATGAATTTTTATATGCATTCTATTATCTTTATGCATTTATATCTTTTTTAAGATTTTACAGGGACCTTCCTTGTTTATTTGATAGTTGTAATATTGGATCGTGTGTTATGCCACATTAAGGAGGAGAACCAGAAAGTGAAAATTGGTAGCTCAAGTCACACTTCCAACATTAAATATCTTATATAATAGTAAAAAGGATTGGGAAATGTGGACTGTATGAAAAAGAACACTCTCAAGAGAAAGTTTGAGTACATATGCTCTATTGATTCAAATATAAGTGAGTTAACTGAAAATAAGTAACAAGAATACAAAACAAAGTTCATAAAAAATAGCCTACGGAAAAAACTTATCTGCCACGGACGTGTAGTGCTCTGGTGTGGTTAGGCGAATGGATAAACGGTTCATAGCTGGCAAAATTAGGTAATCCAAGTAGACAATTCATGGAATGAATAACGTTTTTAATTCGAGCAGAAGCATGAGTAGTTGTTAATGGAAAGTTTATGATCACAGTTCATCATTAATATATCAGATATAGGATAATCATGAGTAATAATGAATTCACGATAGCACAAGTAGTTGGTTTTCGGTATGCAGATGAAACAAATAGTTCGTCCACCAATATTTTGGAATGATTATGATTGTAATATTCACGCAGAAGAACAAGTAGTCCACTTTTTGAAGAAATATTCACACAAAAGCACAGACAAGTTGAGTTGAGAATAAGTTGACTTGTTAATGGTTTTTGGTATGTAGATGAAACAATATTTCGTCCACCAGTATTTTGGAATGATTACGATTGTAATAATTATGCAGAAGAACAAGTAGTCCAATTGTTGAAGAAATATTCACACAAAAGCACAGACGAGTTGAGTTGAGAATATTTAGTAATTTTAGTTCACAACATAGTTAAATTGTACTGAGATGAACAGAAGAAAACCCCGAATTGGAGGCAAAAATAAGAAGTACACACAAGGAGAAAAAAGTGAGGTTAAGAACTAGTGAAAACCAGATCAATCAAGGAATGTCAAAAAGCAGTAGAAGGCATTGAATGATGTCAGCTGACTGACCAAAGCTTGCCAGCGGGAATTGCAAATGAAACGTAACAATAGTAAATTGCTATTTTAATTTATTTTGTTTTGAATTTGTTTTTGTATGTAGGCTACAGTATATTGATTTCATATGTCTTACCTATGTATTATTAATAATATACAGTTTTCAAATTATGCTCTCAATAATAGTTAGTATATTAGTAATGTGATACTTGCAAATAAAGAATAATTAGTGTCTATATTAATTATTATTCTATTTTTATGCATTTATATTTTTTTAAGACTTTGCCTTCCTTGTTTATTGATAGTAAATTTCTATTTTAATTTATTTTGTTTTGAATTGGTTTTTGTAAAAAGGTTTTTTTGGTACCGGTATGTATTGTAAAAAGGAAAAATAAATTGAATTTGAATTGATATATTTCCTTATTTCTTTTGACAATATTTTTAACATTATATATCACAAAAAAAATCAAAACTATTTATTGGATTATAATTTTAAAGTATAGTGGAATTTTGAAAATTTAAAATAAAATTCACTCACAATGGATAAATACTGCCAATCTTTACAAGTTGTCATAGGAATTGAATTGCATCATGAACCTTTTGTTTTTCATATATTGCACTGTTTTTTAGTTTTAATATTTGAATTTTTCCATAGCATTGTTTTTCAATTTAAATTTTTTCTCATTCCAGATCTGGAATGAATCCAGGCCAGATCTGGAATGAGTCCAGATCTGGCATGCCAGATCTGGAATGAGTTCAGATCTATCATCCCAGATCTGCCAGCCAGATCTGGCCAGATCTGCCAGCCAGATCTGGAATGAATCCAGATCTGGCATCCCAGATCTGGCCAGACCTGACCAGATCAACCCGTATATAACCAGATCTGGCCAGGTCTAGAATCCAGATCTGGCCAGATCTGGAACTAGCCCACTTTTCCATAAGGGGTTCATTTACCATCAATCGGTAAAGGCTCCCATGAACTGAACAATTGAATGTAGAATTACACAAATATGCAGTTTTGTAATCATTTCCCATCAGAAGTTGGAAGTTTAGAGCAAAAAAAGGTTTTATAAAAGGAACACATTTGAGACAAAAATAATATTCCAGAATTAAAAGACCAATTAAAATGAAGTAAGAGAAAGTACTTAAAACCAAAGTAGAGATTTTCGGCTGACAAGAGAAAGGACTGTTGACAGGAATAATATTTATTTTAAAAACTTAAAAAACACTTTCAAGTGGAAATTATGACTCACGTTATGGCGTGACGGCCTTTTCACTCTGTTGTCAAGAGCATCGTCAGACGACCCACAGTATACACTGATTTAGTGTCGTCACGCCTTAACGTGAGTCATAATTTCCACTTAAAAGTGTTTTACAAGTTTTTATTATATTAGTGGAAACAAGATGGATCTCCAACATCATATTTATTTTGTCTAAAAATAAAACCGTTTAATATCAAAATTTACACTGTATTTTTATTTAAAACGGTACATGATTTTCACTCACTTATACTGGAGATACTGGAGGGATGAATTTCACTTCTAAAGAGAAGCTTCATCTGCTTTTTTAGAAGTGAAATGCACCCCTCTAGTATCTCCAGCATAAGTGAGTGAAAATCATATATTGAATATAAATACAGTGCCAGTTTTGAAATTAGATTGTTCAAGTGTTTCTCCATGAAAATCATCACAGAATTAAACCGTCATATGAATACATGGACATGTTCACAAACTATAGTTGCCAAGTCACAAAAACAAGGAAGAATAAATTTGTTTATCAAATACATAGCGTGATTACCAAATACAGTTGCTTGATAATTATATATTTTATTTTTTCAAAACCCCTTTTTGATTTTTGAAAGTAGAAGAAGCAATAACAACATTTGGAAACTTAAATTTCTTTTCGATTATGAATTTATTATGGACTTTTATAATTTATAATATGAACTTTCTCCTCTTTTTCAAATAATATTGAAGCAAGTAACTGTCTTATCAGTGTAACATAACTTTTGCGCGACAATCTACAATTTTCAATTTGAAACTTTTTCACATTGAATTATCAAGTAAGTTATATTATGTTCTAGTTGGCAAGTGTTCAATCTCTATTTATACTGAACTATCATCTCCTCTTTCCGAAGTAAAATAAACCCGTAGGGAAACTTTCCTTTTCTAGTCCTCACTTAAAAACCCCTTGAAGATATGCTTCAAGGACTCTGCTCAGGCAGCTGACATTTCAGAAATCGATAAACTTCTACTGAGCCAAAGTAAAGTAGGTAATGGAATTGGTTGACCTAAACGAAGACGTACAGGCCTGACATAAATTGAAGTTTATGAATCGGGCGAACTGCCCTTCCAGCTAGCATTTTTTCAACTCTATTTCTTCATCTCATTTTATCTCGCTACTTTCAAAATCCTTTTGCGTTACTTTCGAAAAAATACTGTAATACTAGCCTAATGTAGCCTACTATAAAGTAGATTCCTCCGATACTGAAAACTTCTACTCAATCAATTTTAACTCAGTATTTAATAATATGTACAGTAAAACCTGTCTAAGACGGACCCCTTGTAAGACGGAAACCTGCTGAAACGGAATGTTTCATCCGGTCCCTAGGAATTTTGTACAGTATGATTACCCTGTCTAACCCGGAAACCTGCCAAAACGGAAATTTTTTCAGTCCGGTGGAGCCAAAAATCTCTACTTTGGTTTTAAGTACTTTCTCTTACTTCATTTTAATTTTTTTTTTTTTTTGAGGATGAAGCCCACATAGGTCTGAGACCTGTGCGTGAGTAATGAGTTGGATGATGGTGATTTACAGTAATAGTTTTGAAAGGTTAATAATCCGCGGTAGTTTTCAATTTAAAAATTATATTTGTTGATCCATGACGAACAGCGAATAGAATAGTAGCCTATATATTTTCGTGATGTTGAAGATCCATCCAGTTTCCACCAATATGTAATAAAAACTTTAAAAACACTTTCAAGTGGAAATTAACTCACGTTATTGCGTGACGGCCGTTTCACTCTGTTGTCAAGAGCATCGTCAGACGACCCACAGTACACTCTGTGTACACAGTGTGTACTGTGGGTCGTCTGAATAAAATACGAATAAATGACGGATCACTCTGTCATCTAACGATGCTCTTGACAACAGAGTGAAACGGCCGTCATGTCATAACGTGAGTTAATTTCCACTTGAAAGTGTTTTTTTTTTTCAAGTTTTTATTGTATATTTTCACTTAGACAACGTGCAGAACTAATTGAAATGAATGAGAAATTCGAATTTTTCTTTCTTACTTGAGGAAGATCATGTTTTCAGACAAGAAGCTTATTCTCAGTGCTTTTTTTTTACTTTTAACAATTATAATGAAATTTGGTATAATCTTTCAGATTATTACCTGCATTAATTTACAATAAATTGTTTGTACCGTACCAATTATTATTTCATTCATCAATATTGTAGCTTCATTATATCGATATTCTTTTTTATTTTGTGTTTTATTCCATCTGTTTTTAAAAAGGAGTCTATCAAACTGCTAAAGCTCATTCCTCTCATCAAAATGATGAAAAATTTAATTTGAACACAGGCCCGGAAACGCTTCGTTACATAATTGAATACGGTGGAAGATTTCAGATACACCTATCTGTTGAATGCTATTCAGAAATATCAAAGGCCTCCTGGTGATAAATTAAATGAGCCAAACTTTAACGACTAAAACGTTACAAATATGTAGCGCAACTACACCAATTATTGATATATTCTATAAAATAAGCATAAATGACCATGAAAATATGTTTATTATAGTAAGTCGGTTGATTATCAATAAATGAGTGTTGTTGGAGATCCATCTTGATACCACTAATATATAATATAACTTTAAAAAAACCCACTCAAGTGGAAATTGTGACTCACGTTATGGCGTGACGGCCGTTTCACTCTGTTGTCAAGAGTATTATTTACAAGTTTGTAGAGAATTGAAGAGAATAAAATAAATAATCTAGAATGACTAAACCGGTAAAATTTTGTTTATATTGTTATAATAATTGATATGGATGTATTTGACGTGTGGCATGTTGTTTGGGCTCCGCTCAGGTGTGCAACTTAACGCCATAAATAATAATAATAATAATAATGACCATGAAAATAGGTTTGTTGTAGTACCTCGGTTAATTATCGAAAAAAAAACAACAGTAATCGTCCTCTATACAATTTGTAGAGAATATTGAAGGATGAAAAAATGGGCGATTGCCTTTACGCGTAATGAGACATATTTTAAAAACTTTCCCATTAATTATGAATAGTTAACATATACACGTTTGTAACATGTTTTATCAGATTTTACATAAAGCTTACTCAATGCGCAACCTAAATGAAAACCCTGATTCCTGAATAATTGAATTGGTAAGAATATCTGCTATCTCCCTTTATCTATATCTTTGATATGTATTTTAAATGCAAAATTTGAGATTGTGATTATTTAATAATATTATTGACGATATTCAACTGTATTAATACTCTCTTTGTGCTATACTGTGTTGAATAACTAAATATTCTATCTTTCTTTCTGTAACGAAGCGTTTCCGGAGCCATGTTTATATGGAAGTTTTTTATTACTTCAATGAAATTAATAATAACTTTTCAAGTGAATTCAACGACTTGCAGTCAAATTTTTATTAAAAATAAGTAGTATTTCACTTACTTTGTAGGCCAAACGTTTTCGAGTTGTTGAAACCCATCTTCAAGTAAGTCGTTGAATTCACTTGAAAAGTTAATATTAACAACGCAGTTCGTCATGGAACAAAAAATCCAGGAAATTAATAAGCTTAAAAGCAGTTTAACAGATTGCTATTGAATTAGGTACTCTAGGGCTATTACTTATGTCTTGGATTTCTTGTTCCATAACGATCTGCGTTGTTAATATCAACTTTTTATTGTCAATTTAACGACTTGCAGTCAGTTTTAAATTTAAATAAAGAGTTAATATTATTTATGATCATCTATTTGTCTCATTTTATTCATCTAATAAATGGTCGGTAGATAATGATTTAGCTCTAATAAAAACTCCTCTTTTCTTGGAAACGAACAAACGAGAAAAACGTGGAGAGAATGAATAAAAGGAAACAAAGAGAGAGTGAGAGAAAGAGGATAAATAAAAGGAAAACAGCGAGAGAGTGAGGGTGTGAGAACGAGACAGAAAGTGGGAGAACACAAAAATAAAAGTGGGAAGGAAATGGAGACTACTGTTCTGTTGTAAACAGATGCAATATGCCTCGGAGCAAATGGAAAAGTATATGTCAAAACGTTCTTTGACTTAATCATTCTTCTCTGCGTACATTTGGGAGATCCTCCCTTATTTTCTTCCTCTGCTAGTATCCTTTTACTCCCAGCATTCGTTACAACCTCAACTAGATATATAGTAGACACTTTAACTGTACAATCTTAGGCCTTCGACCTAATACTTTGATCATAGGCCAACATGATCAAAGGATTAGGTAATAAAATGTGTCCCCCGCAAAACTAGCGATTTAATTGATATGGAATACATTCAATGGTTAAAATTGGCTTATTAAATTTGACAATATTATTTCTAATTAAAGGTACTTTGAATGGACTTTTTTGCTAATGATGCCCACATGAGTCTGAGACTTTTAACGAAGTTAGTTTGAAGTAACTGATAATTTAACAAACTGACAAAAATACAGAAACAGAATTTATTAATTTCGAATTCCCTCAAGTGCTATGCATTTATACTGAAGACTTCCACAATGGCGGATACTGACAACAAAATTGAATAGCTGATGGAAATCGATGAATGCTAATGCAAAAAAATATCAGTCACCGCCGGGAATCGAACCACGGACCTCCCAATTGCCGGTCGGGCGCCTCAGGTGATGAGGTGAATGCTAACACAAAATATGCCAAGCAGAACGTGAATCGAACCCGTGACTGCAGGGGTTACCAAGTGACTTCAGGAGTGATGGTAGTCAGTCACTCAGTACTCAGTTGCTGATGTCGCCCACATGAGTCTGACACTTGTGCGTAGGTGATGAGGTGAATGATGACACAAAATATGCCAAGCTGAACGGGAATCGAACCCGTGACTGCATGAATGGTAGTAGTCAGTCACAGATAAGCGCACTGATTACTATACATACCTGTGGTTAACAAGTAAAACTTTTACTAAAGTCAAAAGTTTCTACACCACATGGTTTATATAAATATTAGGAGGCACGGAGTATGTACTTTAGCTGTAATTGCCAGGTTTACCGAAAATACAAACACTGAACTAAAGTATTATGCAAGAATTTTTAACACTTACTTAATTTAGACTAAATAATTAAAAATTATCTAATCTTTTCGTATCGTTTGTTTGATAATTTGTTTTTATAGACTTCCATGTACAATTTTCTTCAAAAAGGAATAAATATTTTTTTCTCTAGTGTAAATTAATAGTGAAACTGTGACTTCTAGACACAACCTTTATTTGGATATTTCTGTATTGAAATTTAGAAGATGAAGCAATTTTGGGCTGTAAAGCCTATTGTTTCCTCTTCATTCTACTGCATTGTGATGATGTAATTATAGATGTTAAATAAATAAACACTCAACTAGGGTGATTGAGACAACAAACTTGATGAATAATAAGACGAAGTTGCCCCACCACATTTATTAAAAATAGCGAGATGGTACTAGTTTCGGTTGTTGCACCATAACTGCATAATCTCAAACAAACTCATGGTGTGAGTTTATGGACATATATATACATATATATATATATAAGTGTTACACCATGCGTTTGTTTGAGATTGATAATGGTATAACAACCGAAACTAGAATCTCACTTTTTTTTAATAAATGTGGTTGTGACAACTTCGTCTTATTATTCATTAAGGATATCTTCCACAATATCACCTTCACCACTACAAAGTACAACAAACTTGGTTCTAACAATGAATCCATTTGAGGTTTCTGATTCCCTTGTGGTGCCACAAAGGAAAAATAAATTCTTATCATAATGTGATGTAGACTTTAGATTATTGGAAACATGGAAGATAAAGAAAAACCAGATATATTCTAAATATGAACAAGTCATCGAAATGGATGATGATTTAAGTTCTATAATTTCAGGTCAAGAATCTTGAACAAAACTCAGAATTTTAACAACTTCTTGGAGTGTTCTAGTGTTTTGCTTGAAAAGTGAATTCCCAAATCAATATTCTACAATTGAAAAGAATCAGTAATTGAGCTCCAGAGAGGAATTTCCATTCCTAGAAAAATTTCTACTTTTTTTATTGCTGATGATGCCCTCATGAGTCCGAGACTTGTGCGTGGGTAAGGAGGTGAATGATTACACATAGATGCCAGACGGTGGAGCGGGATTCGAACCCAAGACCGCTGAAACGACAGCAAGCTGAGGTTGCGACGCCCCAACCAACTGCGCTAAGCGGTTTTTAGTTGACAATATTTATGAAGAAACCAGTTTTGGGTAATAGACTGTTTTGAGCTGCCATATTGTACTTTGGTTGCAATAGATTAATAAAATAGACAATCAACATGGGCAAGTCACGACTAAAAGCTTTTTATCAGAAATAATAACAGAGTCCGGATTTCTTCACTATTTGCATTCAATTCTTATCAACCAATTTTCAATGCAGTAAGTCAGGACAACGCCCTACTCGGTAAATAAATTAATGAACATCGAAATGGGTCACGCTAAACCAGAATTAAGGATTGAATATCTCGGTCCGCCAGTAAATACATTTCGGGCTTGAATGATTTTAGGCTTCAAACCAGGAGCCTTGTTCTAGAGAATATTGTGTCAAAGCAAAAATGTATTTTAAAAAATATTCCCGATTAGTCAAGATTATTCCAGACAACTCAATAGTTTGAATTTGGGTTTGTAGATCCAAATCTCAAACCAACTATTTCATTTTTCGCGATATCATCGCTACTACAACTACTGTCAAATGCAAAAAGTCATTTGTCATCACCTTCCAGAATAGTTCGTGACACACCAAGTGGAATGCAGGTGCATTCAGGTGACACACATTAGAATCGATCTTCCAGCGGGTTTCAAATAGTCACTGCAAATGCGACACTGTTGCAAACATGATACGTTCGTGCGAAAATCAACTATTTACATCAACGAAGATTTCATGAACAACGAAGGAAGAAGTAATTTCTTTTGAAAAAGTCAGCTGAAATTGAGTTTCCAGCTTCCATTTAACTAATTCATAATTGAAAATTTAAATTAAATTTATGTTCAGCTGTTATATCGCTTGAATACAGCACGGTACTGTATATAAGAAGGAAGCTCATATTGTTCAAATTAAGTACATATTCTATTAACTGCATATAAGAAGGAAGCTCATATTGATACAATATCGCTTTTTGAAAAAAAAATTGGTAGCCATATTGAATTTGAAAAAATAAAATATATACATAGCTGTGCCTAGGAATAAGGAAAATCATAACAATTGATCTAGGCGTTCGTCCATAATCGTGAAACAGACAGAATGCCGATCGTCTTAAATAATAGACCTCACTCCGTTCAGTCAATTAAGTTTATAATAATATTCAGATGCTAAACATGTTCAGTAGTATTCATTGTTTAACATATTGAAGCCACAAAAATCTTCAAATAAGTAGAAATGTCACAATAATCATATAGTTGAAGAATTATAAAAACTCTTTATACTAAACTCAATACTCTGCTACTAGACAGGAATACTCCAATATTTAGGTCACATCTCAAGAAATCAAAACAGATATGGCTTTCTTCAGTGTATATTACAGGGTAAGGTCGAGGGTAAAAGAGGTGTTGGGAGAAGGCGTATTTAATGGCTGAAAAACTTAAGAGCCTGGTTCTCTATGACATCAGCTGAATTGTTCCGGGCAGCTGTAAATAGGGTGAAATTGGCCAATATGGTAGCCAACAGCTGGAACAGATAGGCACCTAAAGAAGAAGAAGACAGGAATATCCTCTCAAATACTGAAGAAGGAACAATAGAATTGAAGCTTATTTTGTTGTTCACCATCACATTTTCAAGTTTCTAAATATTTTCAATATACAGAAAACATAATTACTTCTAAATATGAATACATGTTGGAAATACATTACTAGTGATTTAAAATTCACCAATAAAGCATTTTCAACAGTTGTACATAACTGTATATGTTTAAATATCAAGCAATATGGAACTACAACATCCAATTATTTCAACTCCCGTTTTCATAAAATCAATATAGAGTCAAAATAAATCAACTCACCTCCAAGTGCTGATAGTGATACATGATTTCCAAATCAAACCGTGTTAAAGAAAATATATTTCCTGTTACAAATAGTTTCGACATATCCAATTTACTCTGTTTCGACCATTGTTTGTCATAATGTAGAAATGACTGTTGTCAATGTCAATGCTCAAATCTGTAGTATAAGAATTGATGATCGGATCCAAGGAGTGCAAACAACCTTTTTGACATTGCCCAAAACGTAATTAGCTTACACTACATTACAAATAGAGTTTCTGTGTCAATAAAGCTGTAAAAAAGTAAATGGTATTTGTATAAATATCGATCGTGAGTGGCAATGAAGAGCCTAAATCCTTTTATATTTTCAAAAACATACTGAATGTTTTGAAATTAATATCATTAGTTTTATAAGTGTCATGAATTGAAATATTATAATATAGCCTACTGTGGTTTAGAAACTATTAAACATTTCAATTATTAAAGTTTATAAATTGAAATATACATTTAATAAGATGATACATATTACACTATAAGTAAATAATTAGAATGGTAAGTAAAAGCATATGGTTTTTAACTGGAGGGGGAACCCTATAGCTACGGTTTCCATTTCGCGGATTCAGACTGAATGGTCAGCGAACAGGGCCGGAATACACTAAAATTGATGCGTTTAGTATCATATAGGAGCCTATATCGGATTATATCAATTATAGAGTATTCCTACCCTGTCCGCTGTCCGAATCCGCATAATTGGAAACCGAGGCTTTAAGGGTAGTTCCACCTCGCCGTTTCAGCCATTTTATGGGAAACATCGTTGGCCAAAAATTCTATGTCTATTTCGAACCGCCGAACATGAAACTATTTATATTTCTGTGATGTTTTCCAAGACGAAATACTAGATGAACAATCTACTATCAAAACTGAATCTGTATTTCTATTTAATATATGATTTTCATCACTTATACTGGAGATATTGGAGGGATGCATTTCACTTCTAAAGAGAAGCTTCATCAGCCTCTTTAGAAGTGAAATACATCCCTCCAATATTTACAGTATAAGTGAGTGAAAATTATAGAAAAAAACAGAGTCAGTTTTGATATTAGATTATTTATTTCTGTTTTTTTTACTCAAAAAAATGAGTTTCACTTTTCATATTCACTTAGCAAATTTAATTCTAAGAATAACACTAACAATAAATAGGCCTACTAATTATGGATAACTTATTTTAAACATAATTGAAATATTATGAATGCAATTATATAACTGTTCCCAATATTTAAAGCAATTATCTAATTATATATGGAATCTAATCCATATGAACAAAACTTTATAACTTCAATATATATACCGACATTCTGTGACAGAAGAATGATTGTGTTTGTCACAGAGTGACATCTATGACTCGTAACATATGACCTGTGCAGTGCCATATACGTTCACCAGAACGATTAGCCATGCTTATCGCAACAACTATCACTTTAGTCAGTTTAGTCATATCCTGTTTCAATAGCTTTGTGTGCACGGTAGGTAAATTCATGAAAAATATCTAATTGTGGGCTCCTGCTCAATTCCACAAACTGGCTTCCAATTCAACAGGAATTTATTTGTATACTTGTTTTGATAAAAATATTCTTAGTATATACGAGATTTTTTAGGTGATTTTCGTAATTTTCTTTTTTGAAAATTGAGGATGAAGTCTACAGGACTTCACAGGAAGTCTACGGATCCGAGATCCGTGCGTAGGTAATAATTTAGATGGTGATGGTAATTGATGAGTTGCACCTATAGTTTTAGGTGGGTTCCGAACCACCGGGAAGTGATTTGTCTAAACAATATGGATTTTGAATACAGCCGATGCCCATCTAAGTCTAAGGCTTGTGCATGGGTGATGAGTTGAATGATGATTGTGATTGATGAGTTGGACCTAGAGTTCTAGGTGGGTTCCGAACCATCGGGAAATGATTTGTCTAAACAATATCAATGTTTTGCATACAATTGATGCTCGATTTAAAAGACTAGCTTTGCAGTTCCCATTTTCATCAGAATAAGTAAAAAAATGGTGTAAATTGAGTAATGGTTTTTATAGTGATTAACATGAAGGGTGAAGCAATTAAATAGAAAATCCTTAACTTTCTAGTCACTGTGATGCTATTGATTTTGTATTTCATTTAAATACAGTTGATGATCGATATAACGGACTTGGGCAGTATGGGTTTCCGATTCATCAAGGAACGTTTTACGTTCTTAAAATTCAAGATAAAATATAATAAATTAAAATTTAATTTACCTTTTAAATTATACGCTTTTATCAAAATATCAAACTTCTCTGAATCGTTAAATCGCTTAATTTCGTTAATATGAAGGCTTTAATGGAAATATACATAACGAAAAGAAAAGAGAGAGAGGGTGACAAGAGATCTTCTAGATCAGGAAAATGGTGTGGTACCACCACAATATTCAAATAAATTATTTAATGGTTTTATTGATTGTGACTTATACAATATTATCAACTCTAACGATATCTTTTTGATTTGTTCTTGATAGCATTACACTTGAATAACAATTAAAAACTAAATCGATAGTTTTTATTTACACCGATGTATTTCTTAATGTAATTCAAAGAAAGAGCTTTCACCACTGTAACAAATTCAAACTAAAAATTATTATTGAGCTATAAATTATTCATTTCGATAATGGAACGTTTTTGGTGATTACTTCGATTATATGACGTGATTTATTCTAATTTCACACAATCAATTATTTGCGAGATTTCGCAAATCTTTTGAGATTCAACACAAACCTACGACCGAAAAAATAGTCATAAAGCTCCAACCACAATACAATTAGTCACAGTTCCGGTAATTACTGTAAATCTAATACGTTGAACACGAGATAAATGCTTGCTCACAGAGAGAGTAGATTAGAGGTACTTACTACCATTTAGAATAATGATTGTAAGTACATTTGAAATAAAAACTGATCAAAATTTTTGCACTTTTAATTGTAACAAAATTCAACACTTGACTAAGAGTTTCAAACTTACATTATTTGTAATTAGAAATTGAGTGAATGAAAAAAGAATCAGAAAAATTGGAAAACACGAGATTAGAAATTACCTACAACCTGTCGTACACTAGTGGGGAACAATATGTTTATGTTAGGATTATTTCGATCTGAGAATGATTATATGAGGAATAATATCCAGCGTTGCAACTGAAGATTCAGATGCAATATCAGTCAACGAGAAAATAACACATTTTAAACTAGATTTAAAGCATGTCCAGATTAATTGATGAATTTGAAAATCTTATAGCAGCACAATAACAGTAAGACAATCACACAAACAAATCTAGTTTTCATACAAACTAAATTTCAAAACAATTCACACACAATGTTCACAATTAATGTTTTTTACAAGCACTCTCCTTGCACATTTTCACGAAATTGTTTCATCGCAATTTATACAATGTTTGTTCAGGCGTGGCAACATCCATCGAAGTAGACCGAGGCAACTGGAAAAATGTGCAACGTCAATAATTCATGTACCGATAAAAAAATTCATTTGTGAAATCTACAACTTATGCATCTAATAACCAGTAAGCATAGTATGATTTTCTCTAAGTTATGTTTAATATCTATTTAGTCTTGCGTCTTCATAAACAATAATAATTATTATTGATTTATTTTCCGTTGAATGGTTCAGTCTTCTTAATCTTTTGTTTCATTTCTGAAGTTGAGATTGATTATACTCTGCATCCTTCAACATTTTGTATAAATCAAATATGTATTTACATATACTCTTTTACTTGGTTCATCTTAATAGTTTTATTGTATTGAATGTCCTTCTTTTCATTCACTAATTTATTCAGCTCTTGATTTTTCTCTTTTAACAAATTTATTTTCTGATCATTGTTTTTTATCCTGTATTTTTCATCACAGTATAAATATGTTTTTTCTTGAATAAGTTGTAGTTTTTGTATATGCATTTTGTATAGGAGGCACATAAGGAGTAATGTGTTGTCTCTATGAATAAATAGTAGAAGCTCAAAAATGTTCAGATATGGTGAAATTTATTTAAAAAATGTCTATAGTAGAGACTAGAACAACTATAGTATCATAGTATCCATAGTATCTACAGTCGATTTGGGCAGAAGGTGTCTCAAGAATAAATTATTGTGGTTCACAACAAGGTAGAATGAAATATTTCATTACACCAAGGTTGCTATAATTATTTGACTATAAAATACCCCCTAGAAAAGAGACGCCTTAATTGAACATATTTTAATGACGTGGCCCGAAATGTCAAAACTTTAATGAACAGCGTTTAGAGATCAAACAAATATTTTTTTAATGTAGAATGAATAAACGAATAAAATTCATCTGATTAACAATAGATTTGAATTAGCAGAATAAAGAATAATTTCAATTAATTTGGAATAGCACAGCGATAGATTTAAATTTGTTCAAGGTGGCAAAATCCTAAATTACAGGATGGCAAAAAAGCATAGCAAAAAATTCAAAATTATCTAGGAATAAGGAAGTCGCACCTGGCTAAAACTTCATTGTTAGAAGTAGATGAGATGAATAAATTATTTATCAGGTGGAGTTGAGACTAAAACGTCTTCTCTACTACTCAACCACAAATTTATGAGAACAAATTGAGACCAAACATGGTCTATACTAATGTTATATGTAATAATAGATGAAATTAGAATAGATAAATAATAGAGAAAATAACCAAACTGAACTAAATTTAACTATAAAATTTAATTAGCGTAAAATGAGCATTCTATAGTAGATAAGTTGCAGTTATTGTACTAATAACATACAGTCGAATTTGCAAGGACTTGAAGTGGGATGATTATAATTTTTTTCTGGAGGATGAAGCCCACATAGGTCTAAGACCTGTGCGTGGGTAATGAATTGGATGATGGTGGTTGATGAGTTGGACCTACAGTTTTAGGAGCGCTTCGAACCACCGGGAAGTGATTTTACAGCAGAAAACAGGCTGGCCAATCCAATCGGTCACCCTCACAAAGAGCGCCCAGGAATTTCGTAGCTTATCTCTGATTGAACAGATACCTGCTACGGCACTCGGCTATCACTTCCCCAGAAGATAAAATAGAGCCAGTTATTACTTGGTATTTTAATGATTTTAAGTTTCAATCACTCACCCATGCTTCCTCAATTACGATACGATAATGATAAGATGAATCTAATAATACGTTTATTCAAGACAAATTAACAGATAACTTTTAATAACTATACTCGACGCATTGAAATAAAAAAATTGCGGTGTAGAACAAGTGTATTGGCAAACCATATGTCTGACCAAAAAGCGTCAGACTTGCGAATGGGCCTAAGCTTACTGATGCTCACTGATTTCAATTTTTAGCACAATTTTCATGCATTATTTTCACTAATACAACATATTTTGATCACATAGAATGAGTAAAAAAAGAAACAGTGTCTCTCAATTATTAGCAGAGTAGTGCTGTCAATTTGTGCATTGAGGTTGATGATTGTCTACATCAGCTGCAGACAGCTTTCCCACATCTGGCAACACCGCTATTTTTAAGAACCACCTAATTTGGTAGCGTTAACTATAGTTGTTAGATAACTTACAGAGTTTTGTAGAGTGGAAATTGGAGGAGTAGTTTGCAAGTTTTCAAAGTGTCAATTAAAAAACCAATTTAGCATTCTGCGTGATTCACGCAGTTGTAGCTAGTTCTTATCGCACAGTAAATCTTGGTTTAAAAAAGGAAGGAATACAGGAACGCAGTACAAATATGCACGCTATACTTCACTACATTTATAACCGTGTGGTTATTTCAAGTATCTTATAAGCAAACTCTACTCACTTAATTTTTGTCCACTATAGACTGCATTTTTACTGCCATTCAACAACTATTTGAAAGTAGAATAGCGTCTCACAGTTTTCAAGACAAGAAGTTGTATTCACTACTGCTTATGTTGTCTGCAATAAATTTAAACTAACTTCTATTTATTATTCACCAAGAAAAGAATAACGTGCAGGTTAATAGTTGTTATGTGTACAGCCGTTGATCCCCTTAACGATAAGCTAGAACCTTCAACCAATTGCTGCGAACATTACACTGCTGATTGTCATGAGGGTTTACTATCTATAATGCAATGCTAATTTTGTATTCCCTAAGACATTGAGTATGTAGCATTAATAACATACAGTCGAATTCGCAAGGATTTGAAGTAGGATAGCTATAATTTTAAAATAGAGTAAGTTATTACTTGGTATTTAAAATAAGTATTAGAAAGTATCAATTACTCACTCACCCGTGCTTCCTCAATTCCAATGGATTATTTTCAGTGACTAAACAAACATTGCATTTCCTGAAATAAAAAAGATAGTCTGTAAGACCGATATGTAAAATGAAAATATACATGGGATAGAAATAATATTGATTAAACCATTGTTCATTGACAAATAAAGAAACTGTATGATTTGGTAATCACAAAATGAGTGATTTTTTTATCCAATCTATAAATAAAACACTAAATGGAGTTATTGAAACTTCAAGCTAATGTTTTCCTTTTTTCTCGTGGATTGTTGATATTAACATTTGAATTTATAAAAGAACAAGCAATACAGATCAATTTATTTTAATGAAGGTTGGGATATTGAATTTCTAAGATGGGAATTCTCGTTTTTAAACAAACAATTTTTTATTGCGGATGATGCCCACATAAGTCTGGAGACTTGTGCGTGGATAATGAGGGGAATGGGTGAATGATGAGAAACATCCATGGCTGAATAAGATTCGAACCCAAAGCTGCAGGAAACGAAGCCAGACAGAGCCGTATCTTATCACAAACAAGCGCTCCAACAAACTGCACTACCATAGCTGCCACTGACAATTTAGATTTACAAATATTGAAAACAGTATTAAAATGAAGATATGAAATTTATTTCCATCTTAATTGATTCAAACAATATTGTTAATAATTATAATATCCTTGGATTATTTCCACCATTAATATTGAATTTATTGCTTCTTGTTCTTGCTTCTTGCATGATCCTATTTCTAAAGCTAGTCCTCTCCTTGTAAACTTTGGTTATATATGTTTTTTCACAGGTCTCTTAACAACTTATCAAGAATGCATACTTATCTATGCATACTTGTCATAATGGAAAATCAAAATAATAATTATACTCTCAAAGTAAACATAAGATCAATAATCATAGGATACAGCATTGCAAGAAAGATAAGAAAAAGCCAGGAAGTCATACCGAAGAATCAAGTAGCTATTCTCAAGTCAAAGTTTGCAAATATTTAATTGTAATAGAGTGTCCTTAAAGCCATGATGAACTTTTGACCGGTCATACAAAAAGGACAAACCAAAATGGATAACAGAAATCTTCACAAAAAAAAGTTAAACTCTGCAAATTCTTCCCTTTTGAATGCCATCTTATTGCCTGTTCTGGGATTATGCTGCTTTGTGTACTGGTAAAATGGGTATATATGGAACTCTTGGGGTTATATGGATTTATTGTTTTTGATTCAAAATTACCAACAAGGTCTGCCAACAAGACTTTTCTACTGTTTTCAATTTGCTTATATACTTCAATAATATGTATAATCATAGAATAATAAATCATATGTCATCAAAAAACTTTTTCATCATTCTCCAATTGAAAGAGAAATACATTTCTTTTAAAAGTCCAATATCGTCCCATAAAGTAAAACATATTTATTACATGAAACAATAATTTCTATGAGAATTTCTCTTGAATTTGAAGTTGTTCCATAAAACCAAAAACTAAGGGTTATATGGAACAGCAATAAATGTTTTAAAAGAACATGTGATAGCCGCGAGCCGTAGCAGGTATCTGTTCAATCAGATAGATAAGCTGCGTTCTCGTAGGTCCTGTTTGTAACTGTGACCGATTAGATTGGCCAGCAAAAAAGACTGTTCTCTGCTGAAAATCACTTCCTGGTGGTTCGGAACCCACCTAAAACTGTAGGTCCAACTCATAAATCACCATCATCCAACTCATTACCCTCGCACAGGTTTCAGACCTATGTGGGCTTCATCCTAAAAAAAAAAAAAAATGTTTTCCCCCTATGATTCAAACTAAATTGAGTATGCCATTTTTAAAGAACATAATTTGTAATATTTTCTTTACTTATTTGAAGTTTTAAATTATGAAAATTAAAAATATTGCTCCATATATCCCCATGTGATGGTACTGTCATTGTACACTAAATTAGAAACTGCTGTTAGCTGTTTCAAAAGACTAAAAGTTAATGAAAGACTATTCCTTGCAACAGATCATTCCTTACAAAGCTTGAATATCGTTTAGAGGTTTACAGGGCAACACTTAGATCCCATATCGAATTGCAATGAACAAGTTAGAAACATGAGGAGTTTCACTGTTATTTTACAAAGATTTCACATTTCTATAATGTTTCGTTCGTTTTCTATAACCGGTCAAAATTGCACCATGACTGAGAAAATAATATATTAGACTGCAGCATTTGCAAACATTACTTGAGAAGAAAAACCTACTCGATAATTGGATGACTTTAAGGCTCTGTGCTTTCTTACAGAGCTGCAATCGTACAATAGTTGATTCTATAGTTACTTTGGAAGAAAAAGAAAAAGAAGAAAAAGGAGGAGGAGGAGGAGGAGGAGGAGGAGGAGGAGGAGGAGGAGGTGAAGGAGGAGGAGGTGAAGGAGAAGGAGAAGAAGAAGAAGGAGGAGAAGGAGAAGGAGGAGGAGGAGGAGGAGGAGAAGAAGAAGGAGGAGGAGAAGGAGAATAATAATAATAATAATATTGATATCAATCTTATGATGACAGTCATTGCATTAAATTGGTCCAATAACTATTGACGACAGTAATGCTGTGTAATACCTGCACCACAATAATACATCTTCAAAAGTATAAACCTGATCGGTTACGGATGCACCTTCTACGAACCCATTAAATTCAATCAGTCTAAAAAGCAATAAAAATCGAGCTATTCAACAACGTTAATAGAGAATAAAACTATATAGAATAAACCGATGCAACGGAGTATCCAAGAACATGACGAATTAAATAATAATTATTATAATCAATTGTGCTGCAGGCATATGCGCCATTAAACCAAGGTGCATAATGAACTCTCTACTAAACTTGCAATTCAACTGCTTCGGTTTCTATAAACCTCTTACGCTTTCCAATTCACAAAATGCACATTTTGTTTCGTCTTCTTGTACAACAGATCTCATAATATTTACTGCAACATTTTCTCTCTGTTTTTCTTTTCAATTAAACGATTTAAAACAATTTAAGAACAGATTTCAACACAATCAAAAATGAAAACGTCAACGCTTGCACTTTGAAAAAATAACTGCATCAGCAAAACCTAAGCATCAGCCTTCGTAATTTCCAATGTTTTGATTTTCATTAGCCCAAACTAACCTAAAGCCTATAAAAGGAATCTGTTTTACATTATGATTATTATGTTTCGACCCCCAAACTCCAAAATCAATAGCGATCGTACTTGGACTATGAGGAAGCTATATACCAAGTTTGAAGAGTCTAGAATATTTCTTTCAAGCGCTAGGGCACAGACGGACAGACGGAGAAAGGCTTGATTTCAATAAGGTCCTGTCGGGTCCTTAATAAAACGAAACCATTAAATTCAATCAGTCTAAAAATCAATAAAAATCAAGTAATTCAACAAAACGTTAAAAGAGAATTAAACGATGTAGTAATCGAATGTACTCACACAATTTCCTACTACAATCTACTGTATTGTGCCGGCCTCTTCTCCGAGAAGAAATTCTTCAGCACTAGAACTTGTCCTATGGTGACGGTGAGTATGGTGATTGTCTCCAGCAGTGACCACCAGAACACTCTCTCGTTCAGATCTTCTGCTCTCTTTCTTCCCTGCGTCTCCCTCAAACGATGATGCGTTTGATGATCGTTGATACTGTTCAGCGATTTGTGAATTTCCTCCGCTGAAGACTCCATCTGAAATAATTTCGGTCAGAATTTATGAGCTAGAATGTGATAAAAGCATAAAAATAGATTTTCTTTTGAACTCAAACGATTTCACTACAACCAGTGGCGTAACTATAAGGTCGAGTACATACCAAAAGCAACTGGTGATAGCAACGCAACAGCAACTCAACTCAGTCAACTGGAGTTTATTTTAGGTTTACACCACGTGTACATACAAAAGAAACCAAAGTTGACAAGTTGTTCAGTCACTTGTACCGATGTCTTCGTTCGAGGAGGAGGCAGTTCTTTTATATGTGCTTAGAAAAAAGCACGTTATTGAAAAAAGCACAAGGACAAAATTGCACGTTATTTTGTCGAATCCAACCCAATACCATCCAATGGGACTATGCCATCTAAGCTCCAGTGAACACTATTTTTACAAGTTGAAACATGACAATCAATACCCACGTATCGGCCAGTGCAAGATTTCAACACATATTTTATAGGGTTCGATTTCTATTTGTAAATAAACTTGTACGCCTATTGACAATATTGACCTACAAAAAACTATACTTTGGACTGGTACGAACTTTCTCGCACATGCATTCAAATCTTAGATTAATATTTCAATATTTTATATGTATTTCAGATACAAAGCTTAATAAAGAACTGTAATAAAATATTTTATAGAACTTAACAAATTGGTTAACTTTGTTATCTTACCTGTTAGTTTAAACTCATCTGCCACAGCCTGTAAAGCTTTGTTCATCACCCTGTTACTGTATGAATTGTTGTTATGGTCATTTATAAACCATTAAAGTGTTCTAAGAACTGTGAAAATTTAATATTTTCTTGTTGTTCATCAGCCATATTTACGTGCGGTCTGCACTTCACAAGAGCAACTGGCAACTCGAGTTTACAGCATGTCGTGACTTGAATTGCCTGCGTTGCTCAGTCAAGTGACCGTTGAATCACCGTCGCATCACAGTTGCTTTGGTATACACAGGTCCATTAAACTGCTTGTGTTATTCATAGGCAACTCAAATTGCTGTTGCGTTGTCGTTGCGTTGCTATCAACAGTTGCTTTTGGTATGTACGCGGCCTAAGGTGTGATCAGGGGGATATCCCCCCCCCCCCAACCAAGAGACCCAGATACAAAAGAATGTTGGAATTTGAACAAGCTCTGAGGGACAATAAATTTTGAGAAGAATCAAAGAAGACGTCTGGAAGACGTGGTTTTTAAGGGATTGTTTTTAAAAATATTTCCAGGGAGTACCCCGGACCCCATTTGAATTAAAAACCTACATAAAGTCTTGAATTATTGTTGGAAACTCTTTTAAACAGTATGGAACTACACTGTACCCCAAACAGGTGAGGACAGTTCAAACAGGAGGGGGATCAAAAGTAGCAGAGTGAAAATAGTTTTAAGAAAGTCTACTTTGAAGTTTGGCTACTTGGACAATACATTTTTAGCATGAGAATTTGGATCTCCGACTGACAATGATGCACAAACTTGATTGAAATCACTATCTTTGACACACTATTTGGGCTATAATAAAGCTAGAATGGACATTTTTAGCACGAGAGTTCGGATCTCCAACTGGCAGTGATGCAAAAACTAAATGGAAATCACCATCTTTGACACACTAGTTGGGCTACAATAATGTTGGAATGGATGAATTTGTGGCTAGTATAGCTTAAAATGTGGTTTTAAAGGGATTATTTTTCAAAAATTCCCCTGAGGCGTACCCCGAGCCCCCGTTTCTATTCCCCCTCAACACCCCCCAGACGGTCTGGCTAAGCCACTGACTACAACTCTTCACACAAATACTGGCTTGATTATTTTGTCAGTCTTCCCCATATCTTCGTCAGGATAAAAACCGAATATTGGCTGGTTTTGCCGAATTAACATTAACATTCAATCTCCGATCACTGGCCAAAATGATCTCAGATCAGAAGAATTTTGTTGCACAAAGAACATTCAAGTGATGTAAACCGATCTCCGGTAAATTTTTAACCGGCCAATTTTCGAGTATAAAACCGCTGATCTCCGATCAAATACTGCGCTCTAGCACCACGTGTAGTAGCTACGCAGCTCTTGATACATTGGCTCAAACACGAGTTCAAATTTGAAAGAAACCAATGGTTTTTTGTTCCGTTTCGAGTGAACTTTCCAATTAATATAGCTTTAATAAAATGAAACCAATCATTTTTTTCGAATGAAGTTTTCAGTGGATCTAAATTTTTCTTTGTGAATTAATCTCAAAGTTTTTGAAAATGTAACCGAGTCAAAATTTTAAAAGAGAGCAGTTTGGACTCTCAGTCAGTTGAAACTTTGCATTCATTGCATTTTTATGTCAATGAAAAAATAATATATTGTGACTTTCTATAAAATGCTAACTTAATTGTAGAGCTTACATATTAATGATTATAATACCAGAAACAACTACTTACATAAAATTATAACAATGTGCACCAACAATCATGCAAGTGTGAAAGTGTTTTATTGATTATTACACTTCCTCATTCCCTTGAATTCAATAAAACTATAATGCTTAGAACGTTACTTCAGTGTCTCTTGAGTCGGAGGACTCTTGAAATGCTTATATAAATACAAGAGTCCCCAGTGTCAAAAGACACTGAAAAAACGTAAATTCGGCCCCAAGCTATTTATCGATTATTTTAGTTTTAGTGCAAAGCAGAAGTGCCTGAAAGTTCCGAAATGAATCAAGTTCACAAAAATAATGTAGCCTAATATGTATTGCCATAGCAAGAAGAAAATAACTTGAATAGGAAAAACTGGTAGAAACTTATGGGTTTTTTCATCATGTTTCAACTTTCTCTTCTAAGCAGGGAAAGGGCATAATTTGTCAGTTTTCAACGGATTTTCCTATGATAACATTAAACTCTCAACTCAATTAAATATCATAAATTCATTCTTAATAATAATACGACGAAATTGTCACAACCAAATGTGGTTGTGACAATTTCGTCGTATTATTATGGATACCTTCCACAATATCCTAAAATTTGGATGTGTTGAATTGAAAATTTGTAAAGAAAGCAGTAGTGGGCTATGCCTGTTGTATCTTTACTTGTGTTTTGTAATGAATAAATAAACATTACCTTCGCCACTACAAAGAAAATTTATTCTTGACAATATTTTATAGCTTGTAAGAATTCGCAATCAATAGCGGTATTTATTTATTAGTGATTTATTTATGAATGTATGAATGGCCATACAATTACTAAAAGTGGTTTCTTTCATAAAAATGTAAAATTATATTTTCTGATGGAAATAAGATTGTACTATTATTTTCTGCAGACCATTGTTTCTGATTCAGTGCGAAAAATTGAGTTTCGATTGATTAAAGAGTGCATTTCGTTGAATACAAAATCAATAATATATTTAAGATTTATGTGAATCTCTATAGATTAACAGAGTGCTTATCAAGATTCTAAGAAACTCGAAAAAGAAAATCATCGTAGGAAAATGACGCGATTCATACCTGTGTCATAACAGAAACATGTTCCCCAAGCCCTTGTAAAGGCTGTTCATCTCCAACCTGGAAGTCCATGTAAACGAGTTTATGAGAGAACGTTGAAAATTCATTGCTGAAGCAAACAGCAAACACACCACTGTGATCGGCTATGAAAGTATGACTGTCAAATTGTGACTTGGTATTCCTGTAAATTACATCGCCACTTGGATTTTCTATCGTCACATCTACGTCGTATGCTCCACCGGTTACAACCTGCAACACAAAAGTGATAATTTTCTAACGATTTATCATAGTATAGCGCGATTTAATTTCCTTACAGATGTCACTTTAAAATGTGTTTTTCGGAAAATGAAGCCCACATAGGCATGGGACCTATGCATGGGTAATGAGTTCGATGAGGGTTTGGGTTTGATGATTTCTATCTACAGTTTTAGGTGGGTTCCATAGTGATTTTGAAGCAGAGAACAGTCTTTTTTGCTATCCAATCCAATCGGGCACCCTTGCAATGAGGGCCCAGAAGTTCGTAGCTTATCTAATCTGACTGAACCTGCTGCGGCTCGCGGCTATCATTTCCTTGATAGTGTTTCCTACTGCATCATTTATTACTTTTAAAAATTATTTCAGTAAAGCTCAATCGTTGGTTTTTATTAAAGACTCATTAACATGGAAGGACATATGCATGGAAGGACGCCCATTACTTTGTTCACCACTCCCATCACGATAATTTAGGTAAATAAGTCAGCCAAATGAGTTGTCTAGCACCTATCTTTGCAGTTATTCGTATCCAAAATGTGATGCTTTTTTAATTAAACGAGTATAATTCAATGTATGTAGCCCATTTTAGGTCAGATACCTCCAACGTTACTAATTTTTGTTGACTCAAAATTTCTATTTCTATTTTTTGCACTAAAATTACTTGAAAACAAGTTATAAGTTTCTACTTTCTCGCCGCTCTTATCCATGCAACTCAACCCTCCCCCTTTCGATTGCTGGTAATTTTTTATGGGATTGTTATTGTTGTGCCTTAGCTGAGTACTTCAACGAATTAAAAATATCCTTTTAGATTTTTAGGTAATTAAGTGCAACATGACACAGTTTGAGCTCGTTTGCTGTCAATCTAGATGAAATAAAATGTTTGAGTCGGATAGAATCTGATCATACCACTCGAGGGTTGAGCTACTAAGTTAGCATCCTCTGGTACACCAATCATTCAAATGGTCAGGTTAGATCAATTTTCAATTTTAATTTCATCTCAAAATGATTACATCGTGTGGATGCGACAGGTAAAGCCCAAAACCGCACTCCACAAAACTCCACTTAACTTGGTCAAGCTGATCAAGATAAGATGTTTCATTCAGTGTACTCGCCCAAAGGCAACACTATTTATGCCTCGGTTTTCAAAATGGCGGATTTGGTCAAATGGCCAGCGGGCAGTGCAGGATAACACTACAATTATTGATGCTTTCATATAGGTTCCTGCACCAAACTATCAATGGTAGTGTATACCTGTCTTGTCCGAATACACGTAGTTGGAAACCGAGGATTTAGGTAGTATTTATTGGAAAAATAAAACATCTTCTATGAAACACTAGAACACAACCAACCTCCAACTAACCTTCACTTTCAACGACCGGTATAATGAGCAATAATAAAAGTTTTGAAACCAAAATTTTAGAGAAAGTATATGAAATTGTGTATGTATATATATATATGTAAATAAGCATGTGGACAAGATCTTGAACATTCAAAAACTTTATAAGTGGCCTATTATTTTATAACAGGAAGCCGGAATCAGTCTAGCAAATTTGTAGAGTAATAGGTCACAAGAAGTAAACTAATAGAAATTAAATCGAATGAACAGAAAAATTGATGATATCAATCACAAACCTGATATTCAACAGTAACTGACGTGTTAATTTTTATATCTTCATAAAAACAGTCTTTGGCGTTGTCAAGCAATTCGAAGGTTAGTTCTACACCGAAGGCTAGGTGTGTTATAAATAGTAAACCAATAAGTAAACTTTCTAATGTTCGAATGCCCATTTTAAAATGAATAAACTAAAGCACTAACACAATTTGAGCACTAAATACGAATTTAATTGTAATTCTGAAATTTTAAGTGTAATTCAAACATCCGATAAACAAAATTTATCATATTGGCAGCCATAACGTGGCAGGAAGCATCATAGTTTGAAAACATATGATTTTGGCTCTCAGCTGTCTTCGTTTTCAGCTTTACGTAATGACAATCACAATTTGCGAGAGTTTAATACGATTACGATTATTCGATCTCAATTTATTAGGATAATATGTGAATCAGCAATTTTCTAAGAGAAATATAGAAAATAAATTAAATAAAATGATTTCAATACAATTTCAATGCCTTTTGTAATTATTGAGACATTTTTCGAGATTGTTCTCAATGCCTTTTATATCTGCGTTATTTCAGCTGAGTACCGAGTTTGCGTCTGCGTTCTTCAGATTTTGGAAACTGAAAAGTTGTCTTCTGTTCTTGAGCTAAAGGTCGTTGTAATTTTTGGGCGAAACCTTAAAGAAAATGAAGGGATTAACCTGGTCTAGTTTGAAATCTCATCCATCGGTGAGTGTAGAAATTATTTTAAAATATTGCAGAATCCTCCAAATTAAATTGAGTCTTCTAATGTAACTCATGTAGTCAGGATATGGCCAATCCAAGATGCCATAACCCATCGCCTTGGAAAAGTTATTAAAGATTAAAGCAATAATTATGGTATTGTGAAGCTGTACCATTTTATTTACATTACATATTCAAATGTATACATGATTCACTTGTTATTAGAGGTTGATAAAGGACGACGTCTACAATGATTTAGAACTTGTGGAAAAATCTAGTTCTGACCTTAACCTATACTAAGTTGACTGAATTTCGATTATCTTTGGTTTGAATCATTCGGTTACAGTTCCGCATCAGTCCACTAAAACAATCGAATGACAATTATAATCTACATTAATTTGTTGTCTTTTGCTACCAAACCTACCCAACTTTTCATATCGAATATTGTTGAATATCGATTATTTTCGTTTGTTTTGGTGCTCTGCTATGGATTTACAGTCAATAATTATGTTAATATTAGATAACAATTACGCCCCAGTTCTATATCAGTCCTAATATGATTGATTATCATGCAGATCTGTACATAAGTTGAACTATCTATACATAAGTGGTGACTTCAGGCTTAAAACTGATCTTCATTTTTTTAAACAAGCTAAAATGCGTGATAATACTGATACTGGTCGTCAAATGTGAATAATACAGGTCAATATTGTAATGCATATGCTCTTATTCTCAAATTTAGAAATGTTCACTTGAACTGTGAACAAAAAATAACAATACTGCAACTAAACTGTCGTTATCGGACTTCAAGTTCAAGATAGTCAAGATGAAATTAATATAGTATCTCTAACTTAAATTTTTTAAATTTGTTTGGCTTATTTCTGCATTGGGGTTGATACTAAGAAATTATTACTGTTTTTCAGCTGATGCCACTGTTCGTTTGCGTTATAACTGGAGCTGTAGGTGCAACCTATTACACACTTAGACTTGCCACCAGGAATCCAGATGTATCATGGACAAGGAAGAATGATGAACCATGGAATGAATATGCTAATAAGCAGTACAAGGTATAACACAATTTTTGTCATCCTTGAAAAAAATAGATCTACCTACTTCCCAATCTCACTTTATAAAATGTCGAAGATTTTATACGTTTTTCTAATGTTGTGGAAAATCATTAGTGCTGTAAGATGATACTATAACAATGTTTATTAGCACAGTGCACATTGAAAGTGTTCACTTCCTCCAAAATACGAATTAGTTAAACCAAAAACCTAACACAGAACAATGTTAGAATATTGATACAAAATTCAAAAAATCTCAAAAATATGATTTAGTCTTAGTTGTCGATTACATCAGTGTGCTATGCATTCGCTGTCTTTTTTCCCCACAATGTAATAATTAGTCTTTTTCAATCGTCTTGAAAAAATCCCATTACTTTCGAAAATATTCTTCCCACAAACAATACTTCTCAATGTCTATTCATTAGTTCGGAACCCACCTAAAACTGTTGGTCCAACTCATCAATCACCATCATCCAACTCATTACCCACGCACAGGTCTCAGACCTATATGGGCTTCATCCTCCAAAAAAAGAGTAATAGTTCTTGACGTAAAGGAATCAGTCACACCTTATTTCTGTTAGCTGTCTCTGGTACCACCGCACCATGTATTTTCAATTCATATATTTATTTTCAGAAAAAAAATGTGTACAGACAAATTCATCTAAATGTATCCTCTAATATGGAATAACTTCCTGTTTAGAGGAGAAGTTAATACAAATTTATATTTAAAAAAAAAAAAAAAAACTACAGAATATAATTAATAAAGACAAGAAGTTGACGATTTTTAAATAAAACAAAATTATTTATATTCACATTATTTATCCCAGTAATGTTCATTCGTCAATACACGTTGTATTTTCAATCTGTTTCAAATAATTGAACTTCACAAAATATTCTATTTTGATTGAGGTGATGTAGGCTATAAAATGATATACAGAAAAACTTGACGTTTTGAAACGCTCCTATATGGAGGGGATAGGAATGCGAAGTGTTCTTCTTGTTTTGGTTTCCATCCAGTATTCAACATTCTGCTGTGTACAATAGATATTGATCTGAGACATCGTATTGTTTTATTATCTACAATTATCGATTTTGATATAACATACAAGTGAAAATTTGTGATGACAAATCTCTTCTGCAAGAGCTTGTCATTTATGTAATGGTGAGTTATAAAATGAACATCAAATAATAGTTTATCTACGACCATGTCATAATGTATACATTACAGTTTCACAATTGATGCCAAAACAGCTGTCTTTTCGAAATGTTTTTTGAAACCCGTTGCATAATGAGCTCATTATAGTACAGGTTCTACATTATAACACGTGTTCTGGACCAATCAGAAGCATTTTTGATGGAATCAATATTGTAATGCAGTATTGTGAAACTATCAGCTGATTTGATCACACTGCTACACCAGCTGCTTTAACCTAACAATCTACTATAACTGGGTAATGTACTGGGTAAGGAACCCTATGTACTGGGTAAGGAATCATGCTCTTTTTTTAAATGCAGCCAAAACAAAGCCAATACTTATATGTCATCCTCGTCTGCGATCTAGTCTTGATTTATCCATTGCCCCTATGTTATCCATCAGTGGACAAAGCTTACAGTTTCATGAGACAGTTAAAAGTCTTGGTGTTCTCATCAACAATACCTTTGGATGGAGTCATCATGTGCAATTCATTTGTAGACGGATTTTTGCCAGTATACATGCATTAAAAAGAGTACGGGAATGCCTGCCAATTAACATGAAACTCATGCTCGTGAAATCATTGGTATTTCCTCTGTTCTCATACTGTGATGTTGTATACAATGATATGACTATGGAGCTGTCCTCAAAACTTCAACGTGCACAGAACTACTGCATGAGATTTGTCTATAATTTGAGAAGGGATGACCATGTATCAGGTTATTATCAGATGTCTTCAATTTTAAAATTGAATGATCAGAGAGCACTACATGTGATTTTGTTGACTGGAAAGATATTGATGTACAAGGAACTTCACTATCTGTACAATAAATTACATCAATTGTCGCAGGTAAGTGTTAGAGAGACGCGAGGTCGATCTCACTTGCTGGTAATTCCCAGACACAGAACTGTTTGTTACAACCAGTCATTCCTTGTCTTGGCATCAAGGTTATGGAATTTGCTACCTCCTCAAACCAAGATGTTGTGTGGTCGTCCCTGTTTCGCCCGAGCCGTCACTGTGTGGTTGACTGGCGGTGGCGGTCGCTCCGGCAGTGGTACTGGTCGGCGATAGGGGTGCCCATCATACTTCATACCATTAACAAATATTACCATAAATAACATGTTTTATCCAAGCATTCATTTTCATCTAAATAATTTATTCATTTCTACATCTTTTCAAAGTTTTTTCCCACTTTATTTGTCAGGAATGATCAAATCTATACACATTATTATTTTTACAATATTGCAGCTGTGAAATAAGCGTGAATGGGAGTGTGAATGTGTATCATTTTTTTTTTGTCTTTCTACTAGTATTGTTGAACTTATCAATTATTAATTTTATTATTATTATATATTTTTTTGTTTTGGTTTGTATTACAGTATTGTTATATTCATTGTAAATCATGGACGTGGTTAAGTGGAAGAGTAGACTTTTCAGTCTAAACTTTGCCACGTCAAGGAAAAATAAATAAACTATTCTATTCTATTCTACTATTCTATAACTTCTCGTATTTGAGATGAGAGGTTAGGTATGTCTGACAGTCTCAGGTAAAATGAAATTGTTTTAATTAAATGTATACAAGTGGTCGTAGATAAAATAGTGTATGCAACGATTTTATTTGGCCATTAAAGCACTCGTGAGATATTTATAACACTCGCATTCGCTCGCGTTATAACTTACATCTAACTCGTGCCTTAATAAGGGTCAAAATAAAATCGTTGCATAAACTACTGTTGCGAACGTCTGGTTCATTAATTATAGATGAGAATGAAAATCACCTTAACCTTCCTGTCCAGCTAGTTAATCAGGGAATGTAAATTGATTAGAAGTAACTTAGGGTGCTGTGTAGTCATCAATTACTCCTCTTTTCCTCATATATGTAATTTGCAAAGCATTAGGTGTTCTTGACTGCACGGCTAAATATTGAATACTGAATGGCTACCTCCTGTACACCCTTATCCCTTCCATTAGTTGGGCACGATGCTGTCTATAAAGGTTCATTTTCCGTTTTCCATTCTGTAATAATACGATATTACTTAGTTGAAATCTGTACGGCCTCCTTACTACTAACACATTGCATTTTATTTTCAGTTCTACTCTCCAAACTTGGACTACAACAAGATCGAAAGCCCAGCTCCTAAATTCTAGATATTGTACGATAAATATTTAGCCGAGGCATAGTATTCTTTTTCTTTTGTTATAAAGTCATGAATTCATCCTTACACAAGCAAAGAGCTAACATTCCGGAAGACATTGAGCAGTTAGATTACCTATCTTCTGGTGACCATCGTTTAGAAAAATGGCCTGTTTACCAAAAGAAAAATTAGATCACAAATATGTATTATTGTAAATTGTGAACTTGACTTAATAAATACAAAGTGTTTTCAAATGTTCGGTTTATTTAATCACACCCCCATATAAATGTTATGGGATGTTTGAATGCACTAGTGAAACTTGCATCCAATGATGTCAGGTTTCATATTTTATCATTATGATACATCAAATTTGATATGATATAAATCACATTTCATAATTATGATATATCATAATTTTATTACAAAAGTCATCACTACAGCTTGATTAATTACAGATCGAATATGCCTAGCTGGCTGCGAAACCTGAAGCTACAAACTTCATGAGTTGAACCATAATACAACAAATTATTTTTGTACACAGTATTCCGATCTGCATAATACAATGCATATTATATGACTTTTTGTTGTAAATTTAAGAAATCCAAGATTATATGACATTTATTTGTATACATTATACCAGTGAATAGTATAAATGTATACATTGACATTTAACGGAAGCTATAGGCGTAACGCTGAATTCATAATAGTTTAATAATATGCTCAATAATATTTCATCTTTTATTCTACATGTAACCACCAAAACTTGAAATTACAGGTACAGTACCGGTACTAAGTTCATTTCCGTTCATAGCAGAGGCTTATATCCGGTTTCTCAGAAGTTCAGTTAATCATCCAGTACCTATTGATGCAATAGCGGCCCTTAAACTTGTTTCACACATACCCCGCAATGGGGTTACCGGTGATGTTTATCCTGAATAATTAAATTGTATCATACGTTTTCAAAAATCAGAGTGAAGCGCTCCATATGATGCAGTGTCCCTGGGTGTACAGCACCGGTTTCCCCACCCGTGTACAGCTGGTTGTGTGTGAAACAAGTCTTAAGGCCGCTATTGAATCAATAGTAGCTGAATGATTTAGTGAACTCATAATGCTTGAGCTTATACTTAACGTTATCAAATAAGGTAGCTTGAAAAAATTTGGTGTTGCAAAAGTATCAACTGCTAAAACTGATTGCTAGCATCAGTACTGTAGACTAGGCAACGACATATGCAGTTTTGCCAATTCGTGTGTTGAAGTTGGTGATTCTCAATGATTCGCCACTGGCATAGTGCCATATCTGGCAACACCGCAATCTCTCCTAGCCGCCTAACTTGATGGCTTGAAGTGCAGAGTGGTTAGCTCAGGTGCAAAATTGTCCTGAACTTTGAAATCTTAGGGAGCTTTCGGAATAGATTAATCAATTCAATTGATGGGCTCAAATTTCATGCTGCTGTTACTGAAGTAAGGAAGTTGAATCATGTATTTTGATATTCAGTTGCCAAAAAATGTTTTGCAAAAGTCTCAAAAAACTAAATTATTCCTTATTTTGTTAACATGAAATCAGATTTTGTGTTATTAGTTTTCATTCACTTCAGCCTGGGAAGGGGTAGGAAAAGAGAATTTTAACCCTCCTCAAACTTTCTTGCTGGGGCTACCATTGTTGGTGGAAAATGTTCACAGAAATATGGCTAACTGTAGGAGACATGCAGGTACACATTTGAACAAGCAAATATATCTGTATAAATTCTGTGTGCAGCATAAATTCCTTTTTCCTATAGTGACCCGAAAAGTGCCTATTTTTGCACTAACTGTAGCACGCAAAATAGTCTATTCCTGCACTGGTGTGGAAAAGTAAATTCCAGTGTGCGAAAGTACTTTTCTGCACTCCAAATTTGCAACATAACACAAAATTGTGAGCATGTAATGCGCAGCTTCCCTATTCTGCATTCAAAAATAGGTTGGCTACCCTGCTTTAGCAACTCAAAAAGTTATCTCACTGACAGTCAGCTACAGTTGTCAAAATCGATTGATTCAAATATAGGTTATGTGAGGAATTGTGACGTTATGTATGTCCTACTTTGTTCTGTTTAAATTACTTTATACATTACTGTAGGAAAAATTTAACATGTAATTCAAGCACAAAGTATTGTTTCTGCACTTGAGAAACTTTTTTTCATTCGCCTTTGGCTCGTGAAAAAACTGTTTCTCTTGGTGCAGAAGTATCCCACTTTTTGCTCTAGTTACAAAAATAGCTATTTCCTACAGTGACCCGAAAAAGTGCCTATTTTTGCACTAACTGTTTATTCCTGCACCAGTGCCGGAAAGTAAATTCCAGTGTGGGAAAGTACTTTTCCGCACTCCAGATTTGCAACCTAACAACTCAAAATAGTGAGTATGTAATATGCAGGTTCCCTATTCTGCATTCAAAAATAGGTTGGCTACTCTGCTTCAGCTACGAGATATTGTCAGCTGTAGTTGCTGTTGAAATAGATTTGATTCAAAGATAGGTTATGTGAAGAATTGTCAGGTTATGTATGTCCTGTTTAAATTACTTTATACATTACTGTAGGAAAAATTTAATGAGTAATACGAGCGCAAAGTATTGTTTCTGGACAAACCTTATCACTCGCCTTTGGCTTGTGAAAAAAACTGTTTCTCTCGATGCAGAAAAACGCTATTTTGCACTCTAGTTAAACAAATAGCTATTTTCAAAACTTTATAATATTGAATCAGAAAAATTTTATATGATTTTTATAATGCAGGCACACAACTCATATTTTATTTTACGGTACTTAGTTTTGAGGATCAGATCAGGTATGTGACGTTCGTCGTTCTCCATACATTGAGTGAACCGAGTTCTGGCGTTTGTCATAACTTCTTCCTATGTTGGCAATTTGGATGTTGACTTCAAATCTTGCAGAACCCTGGGATGGTTCATGCACACAGGATTTCAAAAAACCCATAGACAACATCAGAATCAGGAGAGCAGGTCAGTCACTCCAAATTGTCACTAATAACTGAGATGCGGTTTTTGGGAAGTGTTCCTCAAAACAGTTTTCTGAGTATAATATGGAAAATGGAGGATTAGTCTACTAAACTAAGTAAAACAAAACTTTGCGTATGTACCCACATTAAAAAACAAACAAAATATTTTGACTCAAACAATGGGTTTTATTGAATTTTATAAAGAGAAAGATGTGCAGCCAAACTATATAAATACAAACTCTATGTAATGGGGGATGTCACCAAAGGTTAGTATATAGGTTATATACTAACCTTGGATGTCACCTACCTGATTTGATCCTTGAAACTAAGTAGAACAAAACTCTAGGTTCGGGTCCACATATATTTAAAAAAATCTTTTGACTTAAACAATGGGTTTTATTGAGTTATAGAAAAAGGAAGTTATGCAGCCACACTATAAATACGAAGGAGATCAATCCAAAATATGCAGATAGGAGTAACAATAATAAAGGAGTAAAAGCTATGTAGAAGCTCCCTAGGAAATCCACAGTGATCCTGAAAAATGTTATAGGCTGTAGGTGATAATGATAATAGATTATGACAATTTATCTGTTCTGTTTATTAGTAATCATTAATAAATAATGGAATTTGCCCTTTGCAGAAAATTTTATTTTTAATCCATCGTTTTTAAACATTCTTCTTTCATATCATTTTTTTTTTTGTGAGCAAAGTTACGAGCTGTCATTGCTGGTTGATGAGGAGCTATCAGAATTAGATTCTTTCGAGCTATCTTTCCGAAACTTGTAACCAAGAGGGTTGATTAGCTTGCCAATACCAAATATTATCAATGTCAGCAAGAGAAATCGAACCTGCAGAAAAAGTGCTAATGATCTTTTTTTGTGGAAAAATAAATAATTTTTATCTATGGCTGTGTTATAAAGTAGTCATAATAGGTTAGAAAGCGATGTCAATACAACTTACTTTATTTCTAAATCTCTTGTTCCATGACAAACTGTGTTTTTTAATATTAACTTTTTAGGTACCGGTAGTCTTCCACATTGTGGTTGTATAATAATGTGACCACATTATACAGGAACTACAATTCTTCTAACCAAAATTGGCGATCTAGGATGCCTTGAAGATGAGTTTCTATAACTCGAAAACGCTCGGCCTAGAGAGAGTAAAATATTACTCATTCTCAATTGAAAATTGACTGTTGTTAAATTCACCTAAAAAGTTAATATTACTTTATTCCATCAAACTAATGTAAGTTAAATTCTACTTTGAATTTCTGAACTGATTGAATCTTACATAGCTTCAAAGAATAATGTGTGTAGTAGAAACCAACCAAAACTTAGTAAATCGGCAGTATCTTCACTGTGTTAGGATAAAGGCAGTATCTGCATGGCAGATACTGCCATTATTCCAAGCACATAATACATGTAGCCTAATCCCTTTTTGCGAAGCATAGGAGGTTGTGTTGCAGATGCTGCTTGCATTTTATGTTGTTTTTTCTATATTAGTTGCAGCCATTTACGAAGAAATATAGCTTGGAAATTATGCACAATGAATGAATTACCAAAAGCATCATTTTAAGATTTTTGTTTAGATACGGCTACCTTCCTAAGCACGGCAGTGTTATAATAAAGCTATTTTAACACTACAGTACTGTCACTTTCCAATACAAATTCAGACCAATTAGAATTTATTATTTCTTCAAAGCTGATCAAACATTTTGAATTTCAATTCAGAACCAATTAAAGAACAAACCAACATTCTAGATTATGGGTAAAGTTAGTGTTATTCTAGTGTGAGTAAGTTATCTGATTGTTTGGTGAGTAAAATTATATGTAATAAGGTATATATTGGTATGGTAATTGTAAATAGAATATTGAATGTAACGATTGTATTTTTCCTATCCTATAAGACACTTGTGAGATGTTAGATTAGGCTAGATGTACCTAACTTACATCTGACTTGTGGCTTAAAAGCAGTCTAATACCATTGCTGCAACTATCCTATAAATGCAAGGGAAGCAATGTTGAAATTTTAGTCTCAATAGATGTGAACCATGAAATAGATTTAGGGCCATATTTATGAACATATCTTTTTGAAGAAATACTTGAGTACCTACTGGTAAGTCTTAATTAGTAATTCTTACTTACTCACTTTAGTTTTGGTTGCTGCTTGCAAAACCTGAATATAACTTTTAGTTTGACCATTTTCTATGTTTCCCCCATTTGTTTTAGGTTTTATAGTATACTTTTTTTGTATTGATCAGAGGTTCAGATCTTACATTAGCTTCATTTATTTTTGGTTTTAATATTTCAATTTCTGTGATGTTTTCCATGACGAAATTCTTAATGACCAATCTAATATTAAAACTGACACTGTATTTCACTTTTAAATAATGTTTTACTCACATATATTGGAGATGCTTGAGGAATGCATTTCACTCCTGAACAGAAGCTTCGTCAGCCTGCCGCCAGGGTCATGCTTTGTTTAGGTTAGGATGAGCAGCCATTATGTAGTTAAAAATTGCGTTTGATTTGAATTGTATTTGGTCATTGAGTATGTTGGTTCTATCTTGTTTATGGCGTTTGAATATTTCATATTTATCCAGTGTATTTAGTTTGTGGCTTTTTTGGAATGTGTGTAGAATTTCTAAGTCTGTTTGGATGTTATTGTGTGAGTGACCAGTGTTGATTAAGTGATCTGCAAATGTTGAGTCAGTGTTGGAATGTAGTGCTTTGATGTGTTCTTTGTATCTTGTGTTGAATGTTCTGCCTGTTTGTCCTATATATGTAGTACTTGGGGCATGTGTTGCATTTGAGCTTATATATTCCTGGTTTGTTGAATTTGTGAATTGTGCTGTTTGTTAGGTGAGCTGGTTCTTGTTGGATCTGATGATTTAGGTTGTTTGTTGTTCTGAATGCTGTGTTAAATCCGGATTTTTGAAAGATGTGAGCTATTTTGTGTGATTTTTTGTTGAAATATGTGAGTGTGATAAATCTGTTTTGGTTTGCAGGTTTTGGATTTTTACTTTTCATTTTATTCAGGATTTTGTCTACTAGATTGGTGTTGTACGGTACCGTTTTGTTGTGCTAAATATTTGATTGTATTGATTTCTTCTTGGTGGTTAGCTTGTGATAGTGGAACATTTAGGAGTCTATGGATCATGGAGTTGAAAGCAGCAAGTTTGTGTTGATTTGGATGGTTGGATGAGTTGTGAATGAGTGTGTCTGTGAGAGTTGGTTTTCTGTAGATTTTGAAATTGTGCATGTTATTTAGCTTTTTGATAGTTAGCCCTAAGAAGTTTAAGGTGTAGTCTGTTTCATATTCTGCTGTGAATTGTAAGTTTTTATGGGTTTTGTTCAATTGTGTTAGGAGTTGTTCACACTGTCTTTGGTTTCCATTGTAGAGTACAATAATGTCATCAACGTAGCGGTGCCAGTAAATTATTTTGTTTGAGTGTTTGGTGTTTTTTAGTATTTTCTATGTGCTGTAAAAATATTTCTGCTAGGATGCTGGAGATTGGGGATCCCATTGGTAGTCCTTCTGGTTGGGTGTAATATTTGTTATTGTGGGTGAAGTAGTTTTGAGATGTGATGATTTTTAATGTCTCTATCTTCTTTATCAATTGGGATCGCGTTGATACCTGAATTGTAGTTAAACAATTAGATTTAGATGACTTGTTTTGGACTCATTTTCCTAGCTAAAAATTGTTTTGAATTGATTTAGTAAAATGATTAATTGAATACCGTTTATGATAATTGTCAACTTGAGACAATTTAATTTCAAGAAAATTTATCAATATCAGTACAATCTAACCTCGAAAACAGAATTTGGCTTTTTATTAAGATACTTTAACTTAATATACTAGACCAGTGGTTCTCAACCTTTTTGACACTGAGACCCCTTTTTAGACAAAGTATTTTGCCAACTCCCTCAACATTGTAATACAAAAAATATTTGTTGAAATACAGTTGAGTCATCTTACAGAAAAGTCCGATTTCATGATTTTTGTATGATTGTCATGATTCTATTCATGAAAACGTTTTATTTTTATATTTTGTAAGCCTTTGAGAAACTGCACAACTGCTGAAAGTCTTTTTAAAGTGTTTATTGAAGCAATGAAACCCTTTGAAATTGATTGGAGCAGATGTGTTTCCATATGCAGTGATGGAGCAAAGGCCCTTACAGGGAAGAACAGCAGATTGATAGCCAGGTTAAAACCACTATAGCCACAAGCAAATTGGGTCCATTGTTTTTTTTATATAGGCAAGCTATGGCAGCCAAGAAATTGCCAGATGAACTCTGTCAAGATTTAAGTGAGGCTGCCAAAGTAGTTAACTACATTAAAAGCTGCCCTTTGCAGAGCAGGCTACTTGAAAATCTGTGTGAAGAATTAGGAGCACTACACAAACATTTGCTATTTCACACTGAAGTGCGATGGTTATGTCATGGTAATGTGTTAAGCAGGCTGTTTCAACTTGATTCAGAAATATTGCTATTTTTGGTTGACAGTAAACCGGAACTTTTCAGCTTTTCCAATGATGAAAAATGGTTAATCAAACTTGCTTATTTAGCTGACATCTTTGGCCACCTAAATAGTTTGACCTCATCACTACAGAGGCCAGACAAAGCTGTTCTTACGCTCAAGACAGGGTAAATGCATTCATTAAAAAACTTACAGTTTGGAATGCATGAATCAAGAAAGAAGACTTTGAAAATTTTCCACAAACACAAGAATTTAGAGTATGTTCTGAGTATTGGCGACACACCCCTTGACACCTCAGCTATTTCCGTTCTCATATCATCTCATCTTGAAGCTTTGATTGAGCAACTGACTGATTACATTCCAGTTCAGGACATCAGTGGACATTATTTGTGGGTTGTCAACCCGTTCAATGAGCAAGCTGTACAAAATGCCAAGTTAAGTGTTCACCTTCACAATGAACTAATAGCCCTATCAATTGATCAGTCAATGAAGTTTCAAAAATGAATGTGCCAACAAATTTTGGATTCATGTTTTAAATGAATACCCAGAACTCTCCAAAACTGCAATAAAAATCTTGATGCCGTTTGCCATGTCTTACAATTGTGAACAAGGATTTTCCACAACGGTGAATATAATGACCAAAATAAGAAATCGTTTGGCACTGCGAAATGATATAATTTTGTGTCTTTCAAAAATAAATCCAGATATTCCAAAATTGATTAACTCCAAACAAGCCCAAGTTTCACACTAATCGATTTGGAAAATTTTTGAAAGTAATGTAAAATTTGAGTTGTCTTTTTTAAATAAATACTTAACTAATGTAAAGCAAATAATGCATCCTAAAAATTTAATCCCCCCCCCCCCCCCTATCATAACGATAGAGCAATACAATGACCCTGACCCTTTTTCAATCTCCCAGGGGGTTGCAACCCACCTGTTGAGAAACACTGTGCTAAACAAATTAATATACTGGAAATTATTAATATATTATAAATACAAATAATAAAAACAAAAATACTACTTATCCATTTGAATTAATATTCAATTCTTTAAAATCATCAGAACCTGTTCTGTCAATGTCCACACACAATCACTGCTACCTAGATTCCTCTAGTCCTAAGATTTTTGTAACCCTAAAAGCCAACCCAGCTCCCCAAACAAAGACCTGACTCCTGATAATAATTTAAGACAAATAATTAATTCACATATGGTGCATTGTGTTTATATTTTCATCTACATTAAATTATGTTTGTTAGTGTCCAAATTACGTTTCGAGGTTAGGTTAGCCTGTGATCACATTCAATATAATAGAGCCTTTTCAATTATACTTAGATAACAAAGCCTCGTTATTTTCATGAATATGGCCCTGAAAGGCTGACAATAGATGCAAATAGTGGTAGCCAGAGAACACATTACCATTCACCATACCAATGAATCACAATCTAGTGCTCTATGAATAGTTTAGTCCTTTAGTACCATATTCAAGTCTAGAGAGTTTGAGCAATAACTACAATATCGATAACACTAACTCTAACCCTACCACTCAAGCTTACTCTGCAGTATTTTGAATTGAGCAAATTGGAGGCATGACGAGAGGTCAGGTTAGAATTCGAATAAATGGTAATAAATTTCAAATTCTCATTTAAACTCTATCAAATCTATAAACCTTACAATTTACGAATATTGATAACAGTAACATAATATGAAATTTTTCAAAAATTCGTCAATGAATGCTAATAGCCAAAAATCATATGCCATCGCCGGGATCCAAATCCAGGATCTTCTCTTTCACAGGGAGAATGTTTTCCTGTTAGATTTGTCATTATTCGTAAATCGAAATTCTTCAGTACATTTGATGGAATTAGAATGAGAATTCAAAATTTACTATCATCTATATTTATTTAGCAATTTATTAATCATAATAAATTGCAATGCTCATTCCACAATAATTAGAATTCTAACCTTGCCACTCTATATCTCAGCTTGCTCTGCAGCATTTTATATTAAAAACAAGTGAAGCCAAGTGTAAAGCCAAAATTACCACTGGAAAACGCCAGTTTCGTGAATAAAAGAGAACTATAATTAAATAAGTGGCCAAAGCTCACTTTTATCCACATAATTTAACTTATATGGAATTCGTGTGTAATCGAAAATTGATAAAATTAATCTTAATATAAACTTAATAAAACAACTTTTGAATGGAAATTAACTCACGTTATGGCGTGACGGCCGTTTCGCTCTGTTGTCTAGAGCATCGTCAGAGTGTACTGAGTGTACTGTGGGTCGTCTGACGATGCTCTAGACAACAGAGCGAAACGGCCGTCACGCCATAACGTGAGTTAATTTCCATTCAAAAGTTGTTTTATTAAGTTTATATTACATATTAGTGGAAACAAGATGGATCTTCAACATCACATTAATCTTAATCTTATTGATCTTTAAATACAGTAGCGCTAACTGGTATGGTAATTAATAGACCATTTTTTTTCAAAAAGAATTAAATTGCTTGGTTTTCAATTGTGATACCAAATTCATTTTAAAATTGAATGTTTGCTCAAAAGTTGAATGAAAATTAATTTAATAAATTTGATATTATATTAGGCTACATACCAAATTGATTTTCATCCTGAATTACAATATATCTGTATCTCTTTTAGATATCAGATATCAAATGATTATTGATGGATGTAGGCTACAGCTCAATCTAAACTAGGTAGCTCAATTAGACGTTAAATTAATGGTGATACTGGTCGGATATTGCCTTAATAGAGGCGCTAATAGTCAATTTTAAGCTGTGATGGCGAAGTTTGCATGACACCCAATAGTTGATAGTGTTTGTTTTCAAGCTATTAAGAGCGTTATTATCATTGCATACAATTGTCATAAGTTATGCACAAACATGCACATACACACACGTAGATTGCGATTGTGTCATTGTGTAGAACGCTTTTGTTCACAACAATATATTTATTTATTTGAATTTATCCTTTTGTAGGTTTTGCTAATTTATTTATGAAAATACAGGTGAGGGCACAAGGAAATTCTTCTTGAAAAGACAGAAATTCAGATTATGACAAAACTTACAGAAAACAGGACGTATTTTGTCAGAAATTAATTTATTGTACAAATATTTTTATATAGAACAACAATTCTTGCGCTAACTGCATGATATGATGTTCCAGACATATAAGTGCAACAACTTTTATCCAAGAACAAATTTTTTGCTGATGACGCTCACATGAGTCTGCGATTAGGGTGTGGGTAATAATGAGCAGGTTAATGTTTAAATAAAAGATGATGTTGAAGATCCATCTTGTTTCCATTAATATGTAATATAAACTTAAAAAACCACTTTTAAATGGAAAGTAACTCACGTTATGGCGTGACGGCCGTTTCGCTCTGTTGTCTAGAGCATCGTCAGACGACCCACAGTACACTCAGTGTTAGATCAGGCTTGAGCTCTCCATATGGTGAGTGGCTGGATTCAATCATTCCTTCCAATAACAGATTGTCAACACTTTCATTTTTATGAACAATGAATTTTCTTTACAAGTTGTCTAGATCTGGTTGCTATATAGGCTTTATTTCAGATGATAGAGTACCAAATAATGGAACAGGTTATTCATAGCCTATATTACTTTGGCCTACATCAATTTGCATATATTGAACCCACATAGTTCATTAATTAGTTATGTACAAATTTTCATATAGAGAATATAAAAAATACTACTTTTATAGTGCCAATTAAATAAGTTATAGTGGTTTCAAATTATTGTAGACTTTAGTGACCCGGGGCAGAGTCGTGGCTGGAGGCTCCCTTACACCTTTACTCTAAACTAAACATTTCCAATTAATGACTCGATTTCCCAACTTGCTTTGAGTCCCCTCAGACTCCCTCAATGCTTTGGTGTTCCATCGCCATCTATATGTAATTACAAAATATTAAGCTTGGAATCGGATGTGTTACTAATTTATTCCCTCTTTGCATGTTGAATCAAGTTCCATTCAAAGTCATAATCATTTTTATATATTTCAGTATTAGTGAATAGTTCGATGCGGACTCAAGAGATTACACAAAAACATTGGGGAGTCTGTGTGCTCTACCGGAGAAAAAAATTGTTCCTTGAAATTTTAAAGAAATTTTTTCTTGCAACTCTAAGCTTTTTTTTGTTATCAACCTCTTCATTATTTGTTGATTGATTCATGGCATGGCAAATTTCACAATCATAAGAAACTCTATGGAGTATCAGATCTGAACAGTAACAGAAATGAGCATTTGAAGCCCATCTATTAAAAGATCCTTTCAAGCCTACTGTGTCAACTTCATTCAAGAGGTCTGGGGGATCTTCAAACCCATGTTTAGAATTATTATTATTATTAAACCCATGCTGTTTGGTGGCTCCAAAAACACTAGGACTCACCAGCATTGTGGGACCTTTGAAGGCCTAAAGCCGAGGCAATTAGGGGACCCTGATGTATAAACGTTGAAGTTTGAAATATTCTAGATGCAGCCTATTTGATTCTCTACTTCACATGAGTATACTGGCAACAAAAACGGCGTCAGGGGCCTCTAGGCTTCTAAGGAGCCACTAGGCTTCTAAGGTTGGGCTTCTAAGGAGCCTCTAGAGGTCTAAATTTGAGATAAAAGGTCCATGGGGCCCCAAGCTGGACAATTTGGGGCCCCTTATTTTATTTTTTTGTCTCTTGCTTACATTTTTAAAATGATGTGGCCCCTTGACGTTGAGGCCCATGAAATTTTGCCTTGTTTACGCCATCCCCCCTCTAAATTTAATTGAAGTTTTTTTAGATAAAGTATTTGGATTATAGAATTTTTTCTCCAGTATCTGATATTGACGTATATTTATTGATGCCTTCTTACTCGTTTTTGGGGCCTCTTCTACAGGCTCAAGAGGGGTGATATTAATCTTCATTCACTTCAACCTGGGAAAGGGGAAGATAAAGAGAATTTTCACCCCCCCCCCCCCCCCCCCGCCACCAAAATCAACACTAATTGAGATTGAGCGCTCTGGGAAGAGTTCCTCAAAATAGTTTTCTCAGTATAATATGGAGAATGGGGACATCACCTACCTGATTAATCTACTAGACAAAGTGAAACAAAACTTTAGGTATGTGTCCTCATTATATTTTAAAAAATCTTTTGGCTCAAGCAATGGGCTCTATTGAATTATAGAAAAAGGTAGGTATGCAGCCACACTATAAATACGGAGATCAATCCAAGATATGCAGATAGGAATAACAATAATAAAGGAGTAAAAGCATTGTAGAAGCTCCCTCTATGTAGGAAATCCACAGTGGTCCTGAAGAATCTTATAGGCTGTAGGCCCTACGTGATAATGATAATAGATTATGACAATTTATCTGTTCTGTTTATTAATACTCATTGATGAACAATAGAATTTGCTTTATTGAAGAAAGTTTTATTTTTAATCCATAGTATTTATCCCTTCTACTTTCATTTCAATTTTTTTGTTAGCTACTGGCTGGAACTGCTGGTTGATGAGGAGTCAGAGCCAGACGAGTCGTCATCAGAGTCAGAATCACTGGATGAGCTATATTGCCCAACAGGAACACAACCACTGAACAACTTATCAAAACAAGGATATGCAAATTGCCAAAGCCCAGCCAATATTAATGTCAGCAAGAGAAATCGAACCTGCAGGAAAAATGCTAATAATCATATTTTGTTTAAAAAATAAATAAATTTTATGGTTATGTTGTAAAGTAAACTTTATAGGTTAAAAAGCGATATTTGTCAAAACAGCTTACTTTATTCCATGGATTATTAAACTAATATTATAACAAAGCTATTTTAAAACTACTGCCGCATTTCAGTACAAATTCAGAACAATCAGAATTCAGGATTTCTTCAAAACAGTGTTGAAATGAATGTGATGCATTAATCACACCAGCTGATTCAAATTTTTTTTAATCAATTTGAATTTCAATTCAGAACCAAAGAACATACCTGCATTATAGGTTATATTAGTGTAAGTAAGTTTGTTATCTCATTCTTTGGTAAGTTGAAATGAATGTAATTTATTGGTATTTTTACATAAAATATTGTATGCATCTATTGTAGTTTACCTATATGCCACTCTTGAGATGTTAGATTGTTAGATGAACCTAACTCACATCTCACTTGACTTGTGGCTTAAAAGCAGTCATAATATCATTGTTGCAACTATCCTATCAATGCAGGAAAAGTAATGTTGAAATAAATTTCAGTCTCAATAGATGCAAATCATGAAATAGATTTAGGGTCATATTTGATGAACGAACATATGAAGAAATACTTGAGTAAGTGTTACTTAGTGGCAAAAATGAGTCTACATAGAGCTCTATAAATACTTTATTGAGTATAATAGTCCTCATATAATACTTTATATAGAGCCTTAGTCTTCACTACACAAGTTCACAAAGTGACATGCCAGTAAGTAAGTTATAGGTGGCAAACCATGAGAATGGCATATTGGTCTCCATAACATTATGCAATTCTACAGTGTAAAATAAGAATGAAAAAATAATTTTGAACTGTAGACATTAACTAGAACTGAAACGAAACATATGCCAAAAAATTGTACAGATTTGGGAAAAATCGGTACAACTAAAGGTTATTAGTCAATGACATTCTTGTGGTGTATCGCACCCTAAAAGCTAATCCAGCTCCCCAACAAAGGCCCAACTCCTGATAATAATTTAACAGCACTGTACGGTAATAATTCACATATGGTGATTAGGCTATCTTTATCTTTTAATCTACATTGAATTATGTTTGTTAGTGTCTTACTTTTACAAAATTACTTTTTCCTACAACTGCTTGTAAAGTAGTTCTTTACGTACTGAAAAATAATTGTAAAATACCTCTTTACTGCTCCGCGAGCGGTAAAGTACTTTGCGCTCGCCAGATGTTTTCTTTACGCTTCTGTTTTGATTTTGATGTCTTCTCATTGGTGGATCACGGAACCCGTGAAATTCTCATAACCTCAACAATAGTGCACGCTAACCAAATCCGCGCACGGTCTGTGATATTACAAACTACAAGCTTTTATTGTGTTGGAATCTAGAACTGCAGTTGTAGGAAAAATATTGTATGCAATTCGCGCGTGAAGCTTCTTTATCGCTCTCACAAAATTACTACGCGACGCAAGTTTGGCTCGAGCGATTAAGTCGCGCTTCACGCTCTTAATACATAAATATAACTATTCCGAGGCTAGGTTAGCATGTGACAATATTCAATGTAAAATAACATTTTCAAGTTGATCTTATAGATAAGAAAGTCTCAAGTAAAGTTCATAGATATGGCTTTTTAAGGCTCAAAATAGATGAGAATAACGGTAGCCACTAGCCAGAGAACACAGTACCATTCACCATATCGATGAATCACAATCTAGGACTCTATGAATACTTATTGAGTCCTTCAGTATTCGAGTCTATAGAGAGTTTGAGTGAAACTACAATAGTGATCACCACTACCACTGGTCTCACCTTGCTTTGCAGTATTTGAATTTGAGCAAATGGAGGCATGGGAGGTCAGTTAAGAATTCTGATAGATGATTTCTCATTTTAATTCCATCAAATCTATATAATACTTTCAATTTACAATTATTGACAACATCAACATGTCTTGGATTTAGTGTTCCATAACGATATACGTTGTTAATATTAACTTTTTATTGTAAATTCGACGACTTTCAGTCAATTTTAATAATGTGAATAAATAATATTTCTACACACTTTTGGCCAAATGTTTTTGAGTCATGGAGATTCATCGTCAAAGATCATGCATTTCGAGTTTTGGTTAGAAGAAATGTGGTTTTTGAATAGGGTGTAGAAACGTTTGTGTGATTTAAAATTCAATTGTTCATTGAGGAGGTTTGTTTCATTGTGTGTGGTGTTTTTGTATATTTCAAATTGTTCCAAGGTATTGAGTTCGTGTCCTTTAGATTTTATATGTAGAATGTATATAGGTTGGTAGTGATGTCAGTAAAATTGTGTTGTCCAGTTTGAATGATATGGTCTGCAAAAATCGATTCGGTTTTTGTATTAAGGCTTGTAAATGTTGTTTGTAACGCTGTTTAATTGCGCGCCTGTTTGTTCTATGTAAAATTTGTTACAATTTTATTTTTCGGAGGATGAAGCCCACATAGGTCTGAGACCTGTGGGTAATGAATTGGATGCTGTTGATTGACGAGTTGGACCTACAGTTTTAGGTGGGTTTTGAATTTTTGTTTTTGTACCTGCTACGGCACTCGGCTATCACTTCCCAATTAGATCAGTTCAGTTTGTAGATCCCTGGGAGATCGTATTTTTGTGGTTTTGTGTGCAAAGTGAGTAAAAATATTATTAATTCTCAATTAAAATTGACTGCTGTCATTGAATTCACCAGAAAAAGTTAATATCAACAACGCAGATCGTTATGGAACAAGAAATCCAGGGATACAATTTATTATAATCTTAATCTAATTGATCAGTAGCACTAACTAGCATAATTGATCATTTTTTTCAAAAATAATTCAAAAAAAATTTTTTTTTTAATTTATTGTGATAGCAAATTCATTTTAATATTGAATAACATTTCACAAGTCAGTTTGTAGTGACTGACAATTTAACAAACTGACTAATATACAGTGACAGAATTTATTAATTTCGAATTCTTTTCAAGTGCTATTAATATTAAAAGACTATAAAAGTGCTATTAATGTACTGAAGACATCCGCAAAGGCGGACATTGACAACAGTATTAAATAGCTGATGGAAATCGATGAATACTATTGTACAAAAATATCAGTCACCATCGGGATTCGAACCACGGACATCTCAATTGTCCAATTCCCGGCAAAAAGGAATTCAAAATTCTGTATCTGAATAATATTTGCTCAAAAGTAGAATGAAAATAAATCCAATCAATTTGATATAGTTAATACATTTATAAATGCATTTATAATTTCTTTGTTTTCTTCTCTTTTTATTTATGACATGTTACATGCCACTTGAGCACTGCTCAGATCTGTGGCTCAACGTAATAATAATGATAATAATAATAATAATAATAGGCTACATACCAAATGGAATTTCATCTTGTATTCCTAGTGCTATATCTATCTAATAAATTACAATATTTCTGTATCTCTTTATGATATCAGATATCGAATGATTCTTAATGGATGTAGGCTACAGCCCAATCTGAACTAGGTAGCTCGATTAGACATTAAATTAATGGTGGTACTGTATAATGGCATAACGGCTTGTAATGGCGAAGTTTGCATGACACCCGACAGTTGATGGTATTTGTTTTTAAGCTATTAAGAGCACAATTATCATTGCACATACACATACACATAGATAACTAATGTGTCAATGTGTAGAACGCTTTTGTTCACAATACTATATGTCACTAGCATTTATCCTCTTGTAGTTTTCGATAATTTATTTATTCATGAGAATACAGGCACAAGGAAGTTCCCCATGAAATGACAAAAATTTAGATTATGACAAAACTGACAAAAACCAGGACGATCATTGCCAGAGATTATATAAGTTATTAGTATTTTATGGGGAACAATAATTCTTGCTCTACTTGCATAAAGTTCTAAATATTTGTAGAAAGCTGCAACAACTTTTATCAAAAAACAAATTCTATCAATTTTTGCTGATGACGCTCACATGAGTCTGAGATTTGGGTGTGGGTAATAATGAGCAGGTGGACTTGGCAGGAATGGGTGTAAGAGGATGGGAGTCCAAGATTGCAGATAGAGATGAGTGGAGGAGAGTGGTAGAGAAGGCCAAAGCCCACCCCGGACTGTAGAGTCAAAAGAGAGAGAGAGAGAGAGAATAATGAGCAGGTTAATGAGTACACAAAACATATATAATGCTGAATGGGAATCAAACTTGTTACCGCAGGAGCAGTAGGTCAGAATTTCATCAGGGGAGAAGCCCCGAACCCTGCACTTGTTGAGGGGTTTCCATACATCCATGACCCCCCGCCGGGAAAAGTCAGTCTGTGTCCGCCACTGGTACGTACTCCAAACAGTGGTCGCTCTTGGGAAAGTGAAGAATAAAAGTGCAATCAGCTAAGATCTCATCAAGTAGCAGCAGTACAATATGATGGCCTTTGACAAAAACGTATCAGTCAATATTAGATAATTGTGGGCTGACTCAAAGCACATCACACCACTCTTCCACTATCACTTTGATAGACAGTGGTAGAAAAACGCTTGAGTAGTTTTCGTGACGTGGGAAGCTCTTAACCTCCTGACGAGGCTGAAATATCTTAAAAACTGCTCATAATAAAAAATTACATTTTATGTTTACTTACAATTACGTTTTATTTAGAGTATTTAATTGCAAGTCTAATGACACCAAATTTACGGAAATCGGTTCATAAATAACGGAGAAAATCCATTTTCATACAAATACTAGCAGCGATGTCACATGATAAAAGTTGATATTGACAAGAATGCAATATCTTAAAAATTGATTTTCTCCTTTATTTATGAACCGATTTCCGTAAATTTGGTGTCATTAGATTTGCAATTAAATTGTCTGAATAAAACGTGATAAATGTAATTTTTTTATTATGAGCGGTTTTTAAGATATTTATGTTTGAAATTTTTAGGCAGCCGCCATTTTGGAAATAATGATTGTAAAAAAATATTTTTTTTGCTGTAACTAGGTACTTATGTAATAAAGCTAAATACCAAATTTCATTCAATTATATCTAGCCGTTCTCGAATTAAAATTTCCCATGTGAAAAAAACAAAATGGCGGCTATACGAGTAACTTTTGAGTTTTCGAAATTTTGAATATGATATTTTGGCTTGTTTATGGTCCAGGAATAATACCTGAAAAGGTCGGTAGAGAGTTCAGAGACATCCTGTAGTTTATTATTCAGATTAGTCCTTTCTGTCGGAACTCTTTTAGTCGCAAAAGTCCATGGTCGCAAGAGTCCACCCTCACGAGTTTCTAACTACCTGACTGAGGAACCTTGTAAAAAGGGAGGGCTATTGTTTGTTAATGACCTACCAGGTAGAACCCCAAGAGTAAGTCTTAAAAGTCCGCCTTTTTTAGTTGATCGCAAAATTCCGTGGTCGCAAGAGCCCTACAACCGGTTAAATCTCTCATCTTTCCACATTTCCTGTACTGTAATGAATAACATGACAGTCATTCTGAATGATAGACTGCAGCGCAGTCAGAACTACTGTCTTGGGTACGTCTACTCTCTTCTTTTGATGTAGCTAATATTTTAGCCTTTATTCCGTCCTATACAAATACTGCAACACCCCCATAAATGCTTTATTCAATCCATCATTACGAAATAGGGTATAACCTGGCAGCAGTGCAACTTGAGTGGATGAGATGCTTGGTTTTAGAAAAGATTCAGAAATTCCGATAATGCTGAAGTTTTTGAAACGAAAAAATTCTGAGCTCATCAATGTGACAGCTAAGGGACTGTACGTTAAAGTGGGCAGCTTTAAATAACTTTTTATAGGACCAAAGCTGTCCTATAATATGAACAATGCAATTGCAGACCAACATCAGTCCAAACACAGAGCAACGCATGAAATGTAGACTAAAACTAAAACAGAGAGAGAGAGAGAGAGAGAGAGAGAGAGAGAGAGAGAGAGTGTGAGAGAGTGTGTGAGAGAGAGAGAGAGTGAGAGCAAGTGAGAGAGTGTGCGAAAGAGAAAGAGAGGGAGTTTGAGAGAGAAAGAGTGAGTGAGAGGGAGACAGAGAAAGAGAGAGAGTGAGTGTGCGAGAGGGGTGAGAGTTCGAGAGATAAAGAAAGAGAGAATGAGTGGGAGACAGAGAGAGAGAATGAGAAAGAGAGTGTGTGTGAATTAGAAAGAGTGTGGAAGAAATAGTAAATCATGCCGAGTGTCATTTAGTAAGATTAAAAGCAGAGATAATTCCTGTAAGCTTGAGTGAAAATTGACTGGATAAGTGGATACGAATAAAAAATTTCCTAGCATCTAGCAGAACTCAAGAACTCATCTAGCAGAAGTTCAAGTTCAAGGACTCTTTTCGGTTCTTAGATAGATTTATTATTATACAGTAGGTATTTTTATTATTCGTACGACAGCGTTCGGTCACTTTTGGTTGTCTGACAGAATGTGTTTCTAGCCAGAAAATTATAACTAATGGCCTGACTGCCAAGATGCTGTAGCCGGTTATTTGGCGTAAGCTGGGTTCACGAGTATTATTTCTTGATCCCTGCCAACCCACTACTTAAAAATGCGATTTTAAAATGATTTGCAACATCTATTTTCTATTTACAGGCTATGTTGTGAGGACTGAATAACGATGAAGTTGGATAGGTAGAGAAATAATAAAACAAGTTGGAACGACAGAACATATAAGTTACCGTGCTGATGAAGAAAAATAACATAACTAAAGACTGATATTGTTCGTAAAGCAAAATAAAAATGAATGAGACTGATGATTTTAGCCACTTCAATTATTTAAAGACGAGAGACTATAGTTTTGACTGTCACATCATTTTCAATCTCAGTTTATTCAATCTCGGTTCATTTACTCTTAACCCCGTTTATTTCAAACACGAGAGACTATAGTTCCGACTGTTACATCTTTTTGAATCTCAGTTTCGTAAGATTGAAAATAATCTCAGTTTATTGAGATTGAAAATAAAGATGTAACGGTCGAAACTATAGTCTCTATTGTTTTAATATTAATAATTCAAGTGGTTTGTACAACGTCAGTCTTATTCATTATAACCATAGTCTCTCTTGGTTTAGTAATTAAAGTGGTTTGTACAACATCAGTCTTATTCATTATGGATACCAGAACTAAAATTTATTCAAATTCTTAAAATAAAATTAAAAACTATAACGAAATTAGAACCCATTATGCCTGCAGAAGAAGTCCTGTGCGCAGGTGTGAGTTGCAAAAAAATTAAACCTTATAAAAGATTACACAAAGGCGATTTACATAAGGATGATGGATGAAAAAAAGAAAGATACAGAGTGATGAGGAAAGAAAGAGAAAAGAGAGATGAAAACGAGGGAAAATGCAATGAGAGAATAAAAAGAAAAGATAGAGATAGAAGAAAATTGAGAAAATCTTTTAGAAACGGTGCAGTAATTACTTAGAACAGTTTTCCTCAATTTTATTTTAAATGCATAAGGCATCCATGCTGAACATAAATGACGCTCAGAATATGAAAGTATATGTAATAGGGTTATTGAGTATTGTAATGAAAATGGAGAGAGAGAAAGAAGGAACAGTCGTTCTCAGTGTTATCTGCTATGTAAATGTTTACTTCTAAGTAATTAATTACTCTTCTCTTGACACTTTTATGGTGTTTACTTGGAGCTTTACAGAATGTTCTAGTTGTTTGATTAGACATTAATGGAATCTTATCGAATATTGTGGAAGGTGCGAGGGTCCTTGATTGTTTATTTTAGAATTCGGTAGAAGTTGATAGAAAAATCAAGAGATATCTCGATTATGGAAAATTATATAGATAGAGGGAGACCTTTGTAAATTAGTTCAGTTGTTGCTCTACATCTACGTTGATAAGTGGCAGTAGTGACAGCTCTCGTTAATACAGACAGTGCAATCCCGTTGGCGCTATTACAAACCATCTAATGAACTTTCATTGTCAGAAGTGATAATTGTTTTGACAGTTCTATAGTGATAATTCTTTTACCTATTACTGAATTACGGACTTGTGCTATGAAAGTTAATTGTTCTTCCTCAACGTTTCTTTTTGAATATTATTGGACAGTTTATTGTACAGTTATTATTTAATATAAGATCGGCCTTTTGAAAACTCATCAGTTGAACAATATCGTTTTATCTGTTTTTAATTGCTTATTTTTCTGTAAGAAATTACTGAACAGTGTGAGTTGTGGATAGCAAGTGATAGCCTAAATTTAAGTGTTGCCAGCGTTATTATTTTAGACATAGAACCCATAACAGTATTAAGCAATATTCTACTGCATATCTATTTCATACCAAACATATTCATCTCAATTATTTTGTCATATTTTAACCAACAAAAATTTTCGTGAATAAGAAAAAAATGTGTTGGATGAGCATATTTATATTAACTTTCTTAGTAATGGCGAAGGTGATATTGTGGAAGGTATCCATAATGAATAATAAGACGAAATTGTCACAACCACATTTATTAAAACTTCGAGAAACTAGTTTCGGTTGTTACACCATTATGAACTTCAATCAAACTCAGTTTGATTGAGATTGATAATGGTGTAACAACCGAAACTAGTTTCTCGAAGTTTTAATAAATGTATTAAAACTTCGAGAAACTAGTTTCGGTTGTTACACCATTATCAATCTCAATCAAACTGAGTTTGATTGAAGTTCATAATGGTGTAACAACCGAAACTAGTTTCTCGAAGTTTTAATAAATGTGGTTGTGACAATTTCGTCTTATTATTCATTATATTTACGTTACGGTACCTTAAACTCTACCTGAATGGTAATAAAATGTGTATAAGGGATTATACTAATTCTAATTAAGAATATTATTCCTAATTATATATTATATATCTATATCTTACACAATAAGCTTCGGTTGACGTGTGAGGATCTTTGAATCTTCTGGATCTTTGAATCCGTCCCTTAATAACATATATCTATATTATTTCTAATAAAGTTCAAAATGAATAAACTTGACGATCTATACAATATATTAGTTTCACATGTAGATGTTGTTGTTTAGGGAAAGATGTCGGCCAGATAGTACTTTAATTTTATTTCACGTTCATTATTAATCAATATTCATAAAGCAATTATGATAGGGTAATTGCTAATTAATCGGAAGTAGTGAAGACAAAGTATGAATGATGAACGAATCTAATTATTGTGTCTGCTTTCTCACAGCTCTTTTCATGCACATTATAATCAGTGTGATCAACCTTCGTACCTATCGCTCTTGCCACTGACGAGTAATTTATTCATCGGCAAAAAGACTGACAGACAAAACAATTAACCGGAAGAGAAACAGATCTTCAAGTGCAATACCATTGAGAGGCAGCAGAATTCAGTAATTTATTGATAACTTATAAAAATTATTTGCAGTGGCGCACCCAGGATTTCGCTTTGTGGGACACTATGAAATGAAATATATTTCTGGATTTCTTGTTCCATGATGAACTGCGTTGTTAATATTAACTTTTTATGTGAATTCAACGATTATTTGACTGCAAGTCGTTGAATTCACATAAAAAGAAATATTTATTATTCTCAAAAAACAAGATACAAGTGAGAGAAAAAACAAACCATGAATCTACTCCTCACCTAGACACAGGTCTGTGTGTAAGGAGGGTTGTTTTTATAATAGTTCATGTATTGTCATGGCATAATAACTTTTTTAACATGGGCAATAAAAATCAAATCATACACAATAAAATCAAATAAATTTTCATATATAATCAAAAGTAACTTATATAAACAAAAATCTAAACTATCCAAGTTTGTGTGATGTTTTCCATGACGAAATACTTAATGAACAATCTAATATTTTTTTTTCTTGAGGATGAAGCCCACATAGGTCTGAGACCTGTGCGTGGGTAATGAGTTGGATGATTGTGATTTATGAGTTGGACCTACAGTTTTAGGTGGGTTCCGAACCACCGGGAAGTGATTTTCAGCAGAGAACAGTGTCTTTTTTGCTGGCCAATCTAATCGGTCACCGTTACAAACAGGACCTAAGAGAACGCAGCTTATCTATCTGATTGAACAGATACCTGCTACGGCTCGCGGCTATCACTTCCCATATATTAAACTGACAAACTAACCAGAACTGAAGTTCCAGAAGATTTCTTGCATCATAGTAGATATAAGTCAAAAATTACTAAAATTATAATTGAAAATTGGATTAGACATAGATACTTTTTCAGATTGTGAGCTTTCTTCCAAGATGAATAGTTTTTCCCATACAATCCAACCTTTTTGATCCCATCCTCTTATCCTTACCAATTCCCTAACTTGACCTATCCTAGTACATGTAACCATAGTTGGTCAGGTCATTTCTCACTCCATATGTTACTGTTATTTTGTTAATGTGTTAGAATTTTTATATTTTATTGTATTTTCTTAAATGTATATTGCCAGTTGTAATGACTTTGGTGAGAAATAAAGAATTGAATTGAATTGAAACATCCAATATTAAACTAACATTTAAACTGACTTAGACATTCTACACACATTCAAAAAAAGCTATAAACCAAATACACTGGAGCAATATTAAATATTCAAACACCATAAACAAGATAGAAACAACTTACTCAATGACCAAACACAATTCAAATCAAACGCAATTTTCAACTACATAATGGCTGCTCATCCTAACTTACAGAGTCTTTATAGAGTCACTGTACTAACCTCAACAAGCATGACCCCTGGCGGCAGGCTGACGAAGCTTCTTTTCAGAAGTGAAATGTATTCCTCAAGCATCTCCAATATATGTGAGTAAAACATTATTCAAAAGTGAAATAAACAGTGTCAGTTTTAATATTAGATTATCCAAGTTTATCCATAATAATTCATTTTTTGAAATGCAATCTAAGTTTAACCAGCAGAACAAGAAGAAAAAAAAGGAAAAAAGAAAGAAAACAGCAGCTATTAAGAAGCATGAAAAATTAGAAGAGCAGCAACTATTCAGAAACAAGAACAGAAAAAAAGGATAACTAGATAATACTTGGCTATATGTATGATGACTACAATCCCCGCCATCAAATTAGGCGGCTCTGAAAAATTGCGGTGTTGCCAGTTACTAGAGAATCAGATACTAAAGAATCACCAACCTCAATGAACGAATTGACAACACTACTTGTACCGTGATGCCTAGTCTACAAGTCTGACGCTAGCAAGTTCATTTAAAACCTGTCTACTATCTATCATCCGGTGTGTTCCTATGCAAAGCAGTTAATATAGTCTTCCTACAGTTATTTAAAAAAAGGGGCTATTTATGCACTCATTATAGTACATAAACAGCTGATTCCTGCACAATTTTACTTTTCCGCACTCCAGCTGTCTTTGCCGCACTCCAGGTGTGCAAACGGTAGTAGAAATTTAATGTGTAAGTCGTGCTAAAGGTACCTTTGCTGCACTTTAAAAACTATGCCGCACTTGCCTTTAGCTCATGCAAGTTACACAAATAACTATTCTGATAGCTCCTCAGGTAAAATTTCAGGTATTTTTTACAAATCATTTTAAAATTATAAAATGGTCGCTCAGCAGTATGGTACATGAACTCATGAAGTTACTGGCAGAATTGCTGAAATTGGTAGGAGTTTGTTTACACATGGATACATTGTTGTTTATTTTATGCTTGCAATGCTTCTACTGCACTGATTTTTGTTATTTAAAATGTTGTATATGTTGAATATTTTTGTGGATCCTCCCCTGTAATTTGGTTCAAACTTATTATTAAAATGAATACCTTAGATTCATAGAAATACCTAAGATCTCTAGCCCTAGTATCTCCTAATAAAATACGTTCTTAGAAGCCTCCTGGGAGGAGGAGACCAGTTCCGTTCATCCCCTCCCCCCTTTGGTGCACCCCCAAGTATTTGGTATATTTCTGTGTCGAAAATTTGTGGAGAAAGCATTTGTAGGCGATAGTCTGATGCATCTTTCCTTGATTGCATTTTTGTCTTTAATAAAATACATATTAAATGGCAGTTAATGTACTCCTGTCTTGAACCAAACATTTCACCCAAAACCAAATAAAAATGAGAGAATACCAAATTTCGAGATTTTTCCACACACATTTCCAACATGGAAAACAATTAGCAATGAAAATTAAAGGGTCAGCTTGTAAGCTGTATTACACAAAAACTTAAAAAGTGATATTTGTATTATAATAAACTTCTGAAAATGTTTTGAATATAAACTTCTGAAAAGCAATGAAGTGCCTAAATGGCAGCACATCCAACTTGGGAGCAATGGTGGACTTCATGGGAGCCTTAAAAAATTTCCAATAACATGACTCAAGCGGCGAGGTGAAACTATCCGTAAGGGTCTCCCAACCAATAAAAGCCATACACATTTTTTTTATGGAAGCCTTAACGGTAAATGAAATTTAACTGGAAATTAAGGCTTCTGATTGGACTATTTAATTTTTTGAACGCCTATGAATTTGAATAGACTAATCAGACGCCTTAGTTTTCGGTAAATTCCCATTTACCGGTAAACAGCAAGGCTCCCTTGAACTCAACCGTTATTATAAAGTAGAACAATGCTTTCAAGTTTGACCATCAAGGCTATGTAGGCCTACCGTTAAATTATTAAAAAAATCAAATTGATAATTATCTTGATTCAAAATTATTGCACAATTCAGTAGATTTATTCAAAATTCACTCTTTATTTTTATTTAATTCTCTCACTATCAATTTAAAACTCAGTGGTCACCAAAATCTGTAATGCTCCGGTAAAACATCTTAATGTAATGATGCGGTAATCTGTAATGATCTTATTCATGATCAAAGTAATATTTGTAACAACTTATGTACGGATTTTCCGTCAAAGTTGTATTGAAAAGTGTAAAAATACGAATAGTCTGAATAAGTCGCCATGCACAATGGAAGACAATAATTTCAAAGAATACTTACCTCAGGCAATATGATAGTGATTGAAGAATTAGAACATTGGGAATCCACTGAAGCCAAATGAAAGTACGAGAAGTTCTACCTAAAAAATATGTAACATTTTAAGGAAATTTAAAATAAAAAATAATAGATTGAAAATAAAAAGTTAAAAAAAATGTGACAATAATTATTAATATTTAAAGAATTTAGACTATCCAAATACAATATTAAAAAATGGTCTCTATTGAAAATTGACATAAAATTTGTAATTATAACTTTGTATATACACAGTAATGATGTCACAGTGATGATGTTAATGATGTTACAAAGAATAATACAGACGATGCGACTCACACTGGCGCACAAGGATTTTCCCTTTTGCTGCTATCTTTGCCACTTCCTAACGACTATGAAACTTATGTGATAAATAGGATTATTTTAGTTCTCTATTTTTATTGTATCAATAATTGATAATTGTAGTACATAGCTGTTTTCTTTTAAAGTTTTAGTGCGGTAGTTTATTTTGTACAGTGGTTTGTAATAATTTTTGGCAAATAAATAAATTCATTCATTCAAAATTCATAAAAGTCTAATGTTTGACAAAAGAGAATGATAATTTTCTGATTTTATAGGTCACTAGAGGGACTTTTCACTGGAAGATGGGATAATCACATGTATAAAATAGATGAAATTGACATGTTATGTGAATGTAAAAATGAATAAAACATTTACACGAATGAAGATTGATATTATTTAACCAAAAACTGCATGAAGGTTCATCATCGTCTTTTTTAGACTACATTCAAGTTCAACAAGCTGAAATAATACTAACAAAAATATCTGCAAGCTTATGTCTCATCTCATAATAAAAAAAAATTTTCTGAGGATGAAGCCCACATAGGTCTGAGACCTGTGCGCGGTTAATGAGTTGGATGATGGTGATTGATGAGTTGGATCTATAGTTTTAGGTGGGTTCCGAACCACCGGGAAGTGATTTCACATCAGAAAACAGTGTCTTTTTTGCTGACCAATCTAATCGGTCACCGTTTACAACAACCAGGACCTACGAGAACGCAGCTTAAGTGATTAACATAAGTAATTGTAATTTAATTAAGTACCTTACTCAATGATGCAACAACTGATGGTGAATTATGTTTTAATTTTAAGTGAATGCATTGTATTATTGTTCTTATTTATTTATTGTGACAAAATTATAATGAATGTGAAGATGCAGCAGACTCAAGTCCAAAACTGCTCTCTTCACAAATTTTGAATATGCTCTTTTTCACTCAAAGGTGATCAATTTAAAGTTTTTATCAATTAACAATAATTTTGGAAGCATCTATTGGATTTGTTTTTGTAAATGAATCTTCATTTTATTCTACTATTAAGAGCCAAGTAAGGCCAATAATGCCTTTACTTTTAAAACTTTAAAATTGTCAAGTTTGTATGGTAAATTTAACGACTTGCAGTCAATTTAAAAAGAAATCAATTTAAAGAGTAAGTAAATCTTATTTATTCTTAATAAATATTTGACTGCAAGTCGTTAAATTCACATAAAAAGTTAATATTAACAACGCAATTCGTCATGGAACAAGAAATACAGGAATTTAAAAAACTGCAAGCTGTTAAATTCAACATAAAAAGTTAATATTAACAACACAGATTATTATAGATCAAGAAATAATTCAATAATTTAAGGATTAACAACACAGATCGTTATAGATCAAGAAATAATTCAAGAATTTAAGGATTGTATTGCATTGTTTTAAAAAAAAGCATCATTCTTTTCTACTAAATACTGTCTTATTATTCTAGCATTGCTCATCCTACCATTAATATGAATGTATCATATATTTTTTTTTTTAAATTTCTTCAATGTCTAATTTGTTTAGTTCTATGAACTCACTGCTAGCGCTCAAGCTTGCTTTGCTATTAGTGCCAATTTAATACTTTTATTCCTAGTTATAGTTTGCATTTTATTTTAGTGTTTTTCATTAATGACTTGTTACTGTATGTTTTTTCTATTGTATTGGCAAATAAATAAAATTATAAAAATTACTAACCTAATTAGGCTTACTAATAATGCCTTTAATTTTAAGACTTAATGCCTTTACTTTAAGGCTGTAAGGCCTACAACACTTCCCAACTCAAAATTAATCGTTTTTTTTTTACTTTTTTCTAAGGTCTTCTAACAATTTACAGAATAAATTCGAGTCGACGCATTCAAGACATAAACAAATACTGAAATGAAATAAAATTAATGAATTTAATTGGAGTGAGGTCAACATCTTGAAATCTCATTTCATTGCCAGTTTTGGTGTATTTTTTCCAAGAGTAACCGCTGTTCGGAATAATATTTTTATTTACTGGCAATTCGTAAATTCATCCGGGTTTTTTCGGCGGAACTCTGTCAACCGGTAGTAGAATGACTACTGTTGAAAAGTATCTCATTACATTAAGGAGATGCGGCCTACTTTTGGGTTTTTTGTCAGCAAGGTCTTGGAGTGCTCTAATGGCAATATGCTGAATGTGGGGAGTAATTTATGCTACTAAATCCACCACTTACGTCCATAATAAATTAATATTCATATATGTGTCACAGTACGATAGACTCCAAGACCAGACATCCGGTCCTCAATCTCATGGTTAAGGTTTCTATTTCTTGTTTTCTTTCATACTTTGGTAGAAATGCAAGTCATCCAGCATTTTTAACGTGAAAAAAATGTTTATTTGAAATGATTAATTCAAATTATTTGTTCAATCAGTTTTATGAATAATTTTGAACAATACATTCATTCGTTATAGGTTTTGATTTCAAAATTCAAACATTATTTTCGAGTAATTTTTAAAATTATTATCATTTTTATTATTATTTATTATTGTTGTTTTTGTTATTATTATTACTATTATTAGAATTAATGTAATTATACACTGTGGCCCTATTTTAATTATTTGCTCAATCGATTTGATTGATAATTTTGTACAATACATTCATTTTTAAGAATAGGTAACAAGATTCAAAACTATTCTTACAAGACTCGAGTCATTTTAATAATATTATTTTTTTTGAGGATGAAGCCCACATAGGTCTGAGACCTGTGCGTGGGTAATGAGTTGGATGATTATTAACGTCAAATTAATCAATGATTAATTATCATTAAAAATAGGCTGTTCATCTTATAATGTTCAATTTAATATTACAGATCTCTATTAGGTAATAGAACCTTATTTTTCGAATTTACTCTTACAAAACAATAATATTCTTGAATTTCTTAATCTATACCGATATGCGTTGTTAAAATTAATTTTTTATGATAAATTTAACGACTTGCAGTCTATTTTATAACAGAATAAATAATAAATATTTACTCACGTAGGATGAAACGTTTTCGAATCGTGGCGATTTATTTTCAACAACAACCTTTATTCTCTATTAAAATTGACTGCATGTCGTTAAATTTATCGTGAAAAGTTAATGAAACAATATAGTTATTTTGTGAAGAACGTATGAATCGACTGTTCTTCACGTTTCACTGTTTGTTGAAATATTTGAGATTTGAGAGGGTTTACAAGTTTATCATCATAACTTTTAAATAATTAATAGGCCTAGACATAACTTTTTCCAAGCTAATCTTCCTGTTGAACCTCTTCTCATAAACTCCTATATTATATATGTATAGATAAACAGTACCTATATAAACAGTACCTATTTAAACAGTTCCTACAGATTAGGAAACAGTTTTGGGCTGTTAAAGCCTGTTGTTTCAAATCTGTTTGTTTGTAAATAAATAAATAATGTTGAGGTTTTGTGACAAACTCTGATTTCACTACAAGGTGAATAGAATTTAAGTAGAATTAATTGTTCAAAGTAGAATCGGCTATTTTAAAACAGGCATTGTCTTTTGCTGAGAATTTGTTTTGGTGACACCAGTGGCGTAGCCAGGGGGGGGCCCATGGGGCCCGGGCCCCCCCCCCCGAAATTTCAGAAATAAAAAATTCTCAAATAACTTATAGATAAGGATTTATTAAAGCCGAAGGGTTCTATCTGTTTTGCTGTATTATAACAAACAGATTACAGAAACCCTGTTTGTGTAATGGAATATAACTACAGTTATAGTCAGATTAATGCATTTTTCAAATTTTTCCTCAATATATACTCATATAGAAACTTGTTAGGTGCTCAAATGGATAATTTTGATTTAAAATGAGCTACGAAATCGAATAAAACATGTTAGAAAACTGTGACTACCATAATTATTTATTTATTACATTAAATAAAATGCAATTTTCAAGTTTGAAGTGGATTAACTTTGTTGATTATTGATAAATCGCCGTTTTGAATAAACTCATCTTGTAGAAAATTTAGTTTTGAAGTTAAAATTCAGTATAACCCACTAGCCTGAACGCACCCAAAGTTCATAAAATCGGGATTTTATAAATGAAAACACACAAATAACTGCAAGTTCTATGCAAGCGTGTAAAATCAGTGTGATATGATAAAAAAAATTGCGATTCCATGAACTTTGGGTTGGGTGCGTTTTAGGCTTATGACATAAATTATATGACACTTATAATAATTAGTATTAATTTTGAGATTCAGTAGATAAGTTAAGTATGATTAGTTCCAATTCAAGGGTTTTGACTCAAAAATAGTCACAGATATCGGTATATCAAATTTTATCATTTCAAACCTGGCCACCTATAGGTTCTTACTTGGGTAGTAATTTTTCAAAACTTTCTTTTGAACTTTAGAGCCTAACAAGTTGTCTAGATTACCTTTTCACACCACTAAATTTAAAAAAAAAATCCGGACCCTTGGTGAGCCCCCCCCATGTTTCCAATAACGAGGTGGAACTACCCACAAGGCTCTACCCAGCACCAATAAAAGCCATACGCATTTCCTTTGTATGTTGCTTGTAAGATCAATCATATTGTTTTTTTTAATTATATATATATATATATATATATATATTATTGAACAAGCGAAGCGAGTTCATCCTTTTGACTTGAGGCTTGAGGCGTTGTGTGTTTGTGGGTATGTTCCACGATAACTTTCGAACGCCTTTATCAATCAACTTCAAATTTGAAACACAGATTCTTGGTATCTTTAGACAGGTCATGTTCGTTGGCCAAATAAAATTAATCGACTCCATCCTTTTTGAGGCGAAACAAAAGGATAGGTTTTCACCCCTTCATTAATATATATACTACTATATATATTACTATATTTTTTAAGAAAATAGTTGTTTTCACCATATGGAATTCGCAATAGATTTCAAAATATATTTTGAGCTATCATCAGCAGTAGGTGAATAAATGCGATCAGGCTTTTTATAGGATCTCTATGAGCTGATATACTTATTTAATTGCCCTGATATATGGATATATAAACAGATGTTTTTCATGTGGTAAATATATATTCTCTATAGATTGATACACTAATTCCATTGCCCTGATACAGTGGCGGATTAATGAATTTTTATGGGAGGGGGCGACATACCCCAAAAATACCCGTTGGTCGGGGGGGGGGGGGGGGTGTTGTATGGAAATTTGTTTTTGGAAATTTAGTAGCCTTTAACCGCATTTTACACCATTCTAGCACTTAAAATGTAGTAGAAATATAATTTTTCGTGTTTAAGAACAATCAAATTTCCCCTAGCTAGAGTAGTTTATTTCTGTATATTCATGTGGAATCAGGAATACAAATTTTTTCATACAATACAATATGTCTTGAACAAAAATTGCTTTGCTAGCTTAATTTTTATCAAAATTTACAGAGAAATGAACAGAGTCTAAGCAATTCATTCGTGATCGTGATGATTTTTAGACCTATATATATATTTAAATTAATCTCAACATTCTTTCATGTTTCATAATACCAGTACTACAATAAATATGTATTAGGTCAAAAACAAACAGAGATTTATATGCCCCTACCTATTCTATAAAAGATTAATCTTATTCAAACTAATTTCACTTGATATAAGATTTCCTTCATTCTCTGTCATTTGTTAATTCGTCATTGAATTAAAATCATGTCAACAGTTAAAGATAAAGTATAGGTAATATAGAAAATAAGGCAAAATAAGTATTACAACTTTTGTTAATTCCCGGCCGGCGGAGGCGGAGTGGTACGGTAAGACAAGTTGGAAGTATTCCGTCTTTGGCGGGACAATTAAAATTTAACCGAGTGCATGTCACAAGTGTTACTTTTTTTAATTTTTTAAAATGTGGAAGCCCTCGGGGGGGGCGGTCGCCCCCTCCGCCCCCCCCTTTAATCCGCCCTTGCCCTGATATATAGGTATATGAGTACGGTAGGTTTTTTAGTAGAAAATAAATGTGTGTAACAATGAAATTGAACTTCAAGTGATAGATGTTTTGTAAATTTTATTTAAATCATTATTTTCAAAACAGCCGTTTTTCGTTACCACCTTCCCCTACGATAAGCTTCCCAAATGAGTTTCCCTTTCCAAAATTAGTTGTTTGCAAGCGAGTTCTCCAGCCCGTTGGGCTCACTAGTATCATAAGAATCCCACACATCTGTTATTTGATCAAGAATAGTTTAAACTAGTGAGCCCAACGGGCTGGAGAACTCGCTTGCAAACAATTCATTTTTGAAAGGGCAACTTATTTGGAAAGCTTATCGTAGGGGTAAGGTAGTAACGAAAAACGGTTGCTTTGGAGATACTTATTTAATAATTCACAAGACATATCACTTTAAGTTCAAGTTCATCGTTGCTCTGATACACAGAATTATTAACTTTTCATGTGAAATTTAACGACTTGCAGTCAATATTAACAACGCAGTTCGTCATGGAACAAGAAATCCAGGAACACAGAATTATTTTCCACAAAAAAGACCTACCTTAATCATATACCTATATATCAGGGCAATGGAATATATTTAGTAGATATATTTACCACATAAAAAACAGCTGTTCATAATTATACCCAAATATCAGGGCAATGGAATTCGTATATCAGATAGAGATTCTATAAAAAACCTGATCACATTTATATTCACCTACAGCTGATAATAATTCAAAATATATTTTGAAATCTATTGCGAATGCCATCATATGGTAGAATCGTAGATACAACTATTTTCTATATATATAGTGATATATAGATATATATATCAACGAAGGGCCTATTTGATTCGCCTCAAAAAGGATGAAGGAGTCGGTTAATTTTATTGGCCAACGAACTTGACCTGTCTAAAGATACCAAGAATCTGTGTTTCAAATTTGAAGTTGATTGATAAAGGCGTTCGAAAGTTATCGTGGAACATACCCACAAACACACAACGCCTCAAGCCTCAAGTCAAAAGGATGAACTCGCTTCGCTTGTTCAATAATATATATATATATAATTAAAAAAACAATATGATTGATCTTACAAGCAACATACAAAGGAAATGCGTATGGCTTTTATTGGTGCTGGGTAGAGCCTTGTGGGTAGTTCCAACTCGTTATTGGAAACATGGTGAACCAACTATTTTAGGTGGGTTCCGATCCACCGGGAAATGACTTTACAGCAGAGAACAGAGTCTTTTTGCTGGCCAATCCAATCAGTCACTCTTACAGAGAGGGTTCAGGAGAGCGTTACTTATCTAATCTGATTGAACAGATTCATGCTACGGCTCACGGCTATCACTTGCCTTCAAGCAACATAAAAATCCTAGGAAAAAATACACGGCAAAAAAGTAAATTTGCGTTCATCACTAGGAGTTATAATTTTAAAACAATGCACTTGGCTCTAAGAACAATAAATGAGAAAAATATATTAAGGCTTTATACTTTCTCCAACATTACAAAAATTAAATATTTTGATTATGGTTCTTGACTAACTTGACTTCAAATAAATCCAATTTATTCTCCTACCGACATTCCTTTGAGATTCACAGTATAGTTGTTTCAGAGAACAGGATCGGAAAAATACCCATTAAAAACTCAGGACGAACAGATTGGATAGCTATAAGAAACTTGGATAGCCCCAGACGAGAACTTTGAATCTCTACTGCTTGAAATAGATCTGCAGAAGCTCGATAAAATCCATTCATTAATACATAATTGTATGATTTGTACCGTTGGCTATAATGAAAGAGCCCGAATAAATCCAACGCAGATGTAAAATTTTCAAATCATAGGCTACTAATAACCGGGACTATCAACTTTATTCGTTCTACTAATAATCAAGAAAGGTATATCATTTGAGAGAATCTATATTGAGAAAAATTACTGTTGTTTCAATCGCAACGGAAATTCACGCAATTACATTCTTATCGGGTGCTGGAGCCAACACATTCCACAGCAAGATTACAAAGTTGGAATGGGGTGGCGGAGACCAAATTACCACATTTGAAAGACGGCTGATGGGGGAAGGTCAGATTCTGTAGCCTGTATCGGGAAGTTTAGATGCCATGGCCCGCTGGCGTGTTCATCACAGATTATTTGCCGTTTTTATTTAATGATTCTTTTGCGACCATGCGTCAAGCTTTCTGGACACATTTTAACCTCGCAAACTCTTCCAAACAGATCCAAAAGGTCAACAGTTAAGGCAGTAGAAAATGTTGTCTCTGAAATTCATAAAGGATTTCAAAATAAACTACATACCTGTGCCACCCTTTTAGACCTCAGTAAAGCATTTGACACAATCTCACGTGACATTCTAATAAGAAAACTAAGCCACTATGGAGAACAAATAAGGTCACTAAACTTACTGAAATCTTACTTAACAAATAGAACACAAATAGTAATAGTCAACAATGAAGCCTCTGATATCATGCCAATTAAAAAAGTTGTCTCCCAAGGATCATTACTTGGACCGTTACTCTTTACCATATACATAAATGATCTCCCAGAATTTCTGTCCTGTAAGTCAATCTTGTATGCAGATGATACAGCAACGATTATCAATGCAGATAAATCATTAGAATCCCTAAAAACCATAAACTCTCAAATGTTGGTGACAGCAGCTCTTTGGTTCCAGGCAAATCTATTGGATCTAAATAATAACAAAACTGAAGAAATAATATTTGATCTCAAAGCTGTGGACAAAGAGAACAAATATGTTAAACTGCTTTGAATACACTTGGACCAAAAACTGAACTGGAGCAAGCATATTGAATTTATCTGTAGGAAACTTGCCCATACAACATTTCTCCTCTACAAGTTGAAAAATATAAGTAATGAGTTAATGCTTCTTTCATACTTTGCATTTTTCCACTCGCACCTATTATATGGGATTTTTTTGTGGAGAAATGCATCTGATGCAGAACATGTGCTCAAGTGGCAGAAGAGAGCAATAAGATGTATATTAGGCCTGCATCAGATGGTATCATGTAGAGAACATTTTATTAAGTTAAATTAAACATCATTACTGCCTCTACAGCCTAATATTTGTCAAGGAAAATCTCCCCACTCTTCCCCAAATTCTCATGATACTAGAAATAAGCAAAAAATTGACATTCCCTACTCTAGACTTTCCAAGACACACAATAGCCACATTCATCTAAGCCTGGACCTATTCAATAGATTACACTCTAGTTCCCACACCGTCCCTTTAAATAAATTCAAAATTATATTAAAAACTTAGAACAATGGTTGAAAAACAAAGCCTTTTACTCTATTGAAGAGTTTCGAAGTTCAGATATAGTGAATTTAAAATTCTCATAAAAATAAAAATGTTTATAGTTGTTAGTATAGTATAAGTGATATTGATATTGACTAGACTTTATGTATAAGTAGCAAGTAGGTTGTTAGAATAGAACAAACAATATATTTTAGTTGTACTATCACACTGCACTTCTATCCCATCTCTGACTTCTCACTCTCTCTTCTTCATCCATCAGAACATCATAAATAAATAAGTCTGTATTATCACTCACCCCCTCACCATCACCTAGGCTTAAAATACTTGTTCAAAGTTGCCTTTGTAAATAAATAAATAAATAAACAACCATTCAACTTCCGAGTGGGTTGAACATTTTTATCAACAAGGTAATGCTGTTCCAAAGAACATTCAACTCATGTTCCAACTGTGATGACACCTGAGAATGTGGATTGCATCCGAATGTCCATGGTAGGGAACCCATGGTTCAACAAGAAAACATGCCCAAGTTCTTGGAATTTGGAAAGCACTCGCCCATCTCACCCTCTGTGATTTCTTCTTGTGGGGGTATTTGTATGTAGACAAATACACACTATTCTACAATTATAAGACGCCATACGATGTGAAATTGGGGAAATACCAATTGAAATGCTGGGCTATGTGATGAGAAACTTTAAAGATTGTCTACAGGCATTGTAACCGCGGAAAGACAGTATTTATCAGAAATTATTTTCCACAATTGATATTTCTTGTGCATTGCAATAAAACTTCCGTTCTTCATTTACAAATTGGGATTTTTTCATTTGGACATCTCTAAAATTAAAGGGAAATTAAAGGGAAGACGTTCATCTCATATGTGGTCATTTGGTCTCCACCATCCTGTATATTGACAGAACAATAAATATTATTGCACACAATGGAAATTGGAAAATTGCTTGAAAAGAAAACATTTTTTCTTCAGAACTCAATCCTGAATCAGAATAAAAAGCAGACTATCCATTTTCGACTTACACTTTCTTGTTGGATCAAATGACGTCATCAAACCCTCATTTTTCACAAATTAATTCCTTTCAATTTTACTGAGAACATTGGAATTTATTTGTATTAAAATTGCACCATACGGTATTGAAATTGTTCAAACTTAATAGGTACGTTACACTGATTCTATAGTCATAACGTATACTGTATTTTATTTATTGGGAAAGTTTTTACTTAGCATTAGTAAAATGCCCAGTCAGCACAAACCGTATAGTATACGTATAGTTTAGGTCAATAGGTCAATTTTAGGTCATGTGAATCTGGAATGTATTGTATACATAAATTCGACCAATCATGGTTGACATTCATGAAATTAATGTAGTATTTTGAGAAAACTAAAACAAGTGAAAAGCAATAGCCTTTTTGCTTGGAGAATGCATTTATAACCTTTTATGCTTCTATTACAAATTCTGGTATAAGTACAGAATAAGTCAATGTTATGTATATGGTATGTATTAAGATAGGCTATACATATACTATATATATTATTTATATTCGAGATTGACTAAATATTTACATGGCAATACTTAATATTTATCTCAGTTGTTTTTACAATTTAGACAGCTTAAACTTCCCCAGCCCCAGAGAAATTTTTTCCTAGAACAAAGGTAGTGAGTTGGCTGGTGCAGAATAAACGTGTCGTCCATTTTGATTTAGAGTCTGTTTTTCCAAGCTACCACCATTCCACTATTCCACCACTATTACTGGGGATCATTCGACTTTGAGACACACAGAGACAGTACACACACACAGACACAGACACGCTTCTACTTCTGCTCTGTTCGATCTTGCCCTCGCTTTTAGTTGTAATAAATCATTTAATTATTGTACATTAATTTCATTATATGTATAATATTAATTATCTTTTCAATATATTTATAGTTTGAGTTCGTTAGTAGTGTATTTTTGAGGTCAATTTTCAAGAACTGTTGTTCTGGCAGTGTGATGTGAGAAATTAGTTTGTTCTGTTCTTCAGAGTTCAAACTAAGGACAATTAATTATTCGTTCAAGGTAAGTGTGGAAAACGTATTATTTTGTATTTATTCATAATGTATAAAAAGAAACTGAATTTTATGTCACTATTGGCTTTGAAAGGATCCAAGAAACTTATAAAAACGTCTTTTAGGTTAGGTTTCTGTATGTTAGGCCTACTGTTAAGCCCCAAATACAAAAATCCAAACACTTAAGTTCAAGCTTCATATCAATTGCAGGGTTGAATAAACTTATTGATGTTAGATAATCAAAACTAAAACTAAATAGGATTAGGGCCTATTGGTTGATCAACATAATTATAAACTTCTAGGTAACTTATCCCAACTGACAGTTTCCACTGAAATCTGTTTTCAGTCTCTGCTGTGGGTGGAGTATTGTACTTGTACCACACTTAACTTATCTGATTGGAAATATTGAGCTTACATCGAAATTAATAATATAAGTTGGCTATTGAATCATTTGTTCTGGTGGTTTGAACATTAAATTAAATTTAAAATGGAATTGGCTTCACTTATCTATTTTTACAGCACTGTGGAGATAGGTTGGGTGAGTATGATGTATAATATTGTAAAATCATTTATTTTGATAATGAATTTCAATGTCTTTACATTATGATAAGTAACCAAAACCTTACTCCACAGAGCATTGTAAAAGTAGCCTAAGTTATAAGTTATATTTCATTTTATAGCCTATATTTACTGTTATATGTCAACATTATGTACCTTATATAAACGATGTAAGGGGTAGGCCTACAGTTATGCTGACATCCTACAATATATAATCAAATGAAAATATTACAAACTAGCCAGTATTAGGCCTGCAAATTTCAATGTCTATCTTCTTAGTAATAGAAACCAATGGGGGCGTATTAGGCCAAGGTTTAAGGAGGTACATTGTACATAAATCAGAGAGTTCCTATGACTATTACCTATGACTTATTACTTTGAAGTGGGTGGGTGCAGTGTTGGTGTATAAGGTGTTCTTGTGCAATCACCAATAAAGTTTCATTAAGTAGTTCTACATTTTATGTATTAGGTTTATTAGGCTTTGGTCTAGGTGTTGTCTAGTTAAAATAAAGTTTCTTAGAGATAGTGGGCCTACCTATTTGGTATTGAGTGTCCATCAAAAGTGTACTGACTTCAGGGCAAAGTATTCACTCAAGCTATAGAAAGGGTTCAGGGTTAACCAATTATAGGATCTCAACTTGAATGACTAAATTGTGTACATTATTAAATATTTTTGAACTAATAATTCCAAAACTGTTTTTACCTTTACTTAGACTACTGTGTTGCATATCTAATTGTATTGTGACAGTGTATATCTTATCTCCCTACATATAACTCTGCAGTATAATTCTTTTTTACATCTAACACACATACACTAGAATATGTAAGTGTACTAAAATAATATGTAAACAAATAAAAGATTTGTAAAAAATACTAAAAATGTAGTGCTGACTAAAACAACTCCTAAGGATTTACTTCCCTAAAATACCCTCTGGAATAAAAAACTTGATACAACACTGAAAATTATATAAAACAAAAGATGGTCTGTGAGACTGTCTTCCATTTTAGACAATTTAGTGGGGACTAATGCCTAAGTGTATTTTTATTACTTTAAAGAACTGCCAACCTCTCAAAATAAACCAGCTTAACTTGTACTGCCGTAATTTATGTGTAATTTTTATTTTTACAATATACTTTTTGTTTTCCAGGTTGAGTTCCTCATAAAAATTTAAGGGAATTCTGTAGAGGATTCTGTAACAAGAAGACTGGTGAGACTGCTCACCAATGAAGTTGCAGTTAATTTAAGCTGGGAGGGGCGGAAAGGCAAGAGAGCCTTGAACAAGCTTTCAATCATTCTGATTTTCTGATTTTAGAAAGTAAGTATATTCTACTATCAAATTACAGATTATTTTCCAGAATAGATTTAAAAAAATTTAAACCCTAAACTGAATTTTACTTCCTGTCAAAACCAGTGTAATGTAAGATGTTCTTGGATGTATTATTTTGTTAAAGCAAGTTTCCTAAATATTTATTTTAAGCCTTATTATGAAGAATAATTTGATTTAATTATAACAGCCAAGCTGCATGCATACTGTCTGCCGAAAATTATTGGACAGCTGGACTGCATTGTGGAGGGTAAATGCACCAACCAGAAGTTGTTATTGACTAAAATAAGCAAAATGGCAGATTAACATAATTTTATGGCCAAAAACAATGAATCACCACATTTTATAGTCCAGATTTGACAACTGCAATGTGTGTTATTATTAGCCAAAAAGGTTTTTTGACCAAAGCCACATATGCAAAAAATGGAAATTGAACTTGAATTAATCATAAAAATTAATTAATTTTACAATGGCAATCGGGCCACATTTTTTTGGCAATTAATTGTTGCATTCAATAATCAAAAAAATGGCTGGAAAGTGTTTTATCAGGTAAAATTGGTGATTCAATTGTGTATTATCAATCAAAAACTGGCAAATTGGCTGCATCTTATTGGTCATAAATGGAAATTTAATCAAAACTCCCTTGACCACCACTCCTGGGACCACCCTTGAACACTTTCAATAATTGGGGATGAGCAAGACACCATGCAGTGCCGGTCGTGGTGATGGAAGTGTGATGGACTGTCAGACATGGTCACTTTATTTTGAGCAGTTTGTTTTCCCAAGGTCATATTAAAGGGTTCTACAGTAATAATAATAAAAACAATAATAATACTACAGAACTTGATCTATTTAAATTGGAATACAGTACTGCATGAATAAAAATTGGGGGTAATTAAATTTGTGTTTTATTTGCAAACAGATGATTTCTCCCAAAAAATCTCATGATGCCATTGGTGTTACTATCCCTGCTGGGTGTCAGCTTATAAATATATTTACTGTTGTGTATTTTACATATTAATTAAACAATGCAGGAAATTTCTCTTATCACAGCTTTTATTCAAGAAACACAAACATTTTCTTGAAAAATGTTGTCTGAAGACATCAGAATTACAACTTTTTCGTTGATATAGATGTTGAGTTTTGAAAAATGTTGACAGGTTTGCTAGTGAAGTTCAGAAACTTCTTGTGACTCATCTGCCACTACAGCGTTCTTTTTATTTTTTTTTTCAAAGTAATAAAGTATTCAGTTAAGATATATTTGTCCTGGATTTCTTGTTCCATGACGAACTGCGTTGTTAATATTAACTTTTCATGTGAAATTTAATGACTTGCAGTCAAATATTTGTTAAGAATAAGTATAACTCACTTAATCTGGCCGAGCGCTTTCGAATCTATGAGATCCATCTTCAGAGGCGTGGGTTCCTAGATCATCATGTCAGTTTTTTGGTTAGAAGTGTTGTGGTTTTTGTAAAATGTGATCAAAAAGTTTGTGAGATTTAAAATACGATCTCCCAGGGATCTACAAACTGAACTGCTCTGATTGTAACAAATTCTACATAGGACAAACAGGCCGCACATTCAAACAACTTTACAAGGAACATTTTCAAGCCCTGACATCAAAAGCTGAATCGAATTTTGCCGACCATATCATTCAAACTGGACACACTTTTACTGACATCAGTACCAACCTACACATTCTACATATAAAATCTAAAGGACACGAACTCAACACCTTGGAACAATTTGAAATATACAAACACACCACACACAATAAACAAAACATTCTCAATGAACAACTAAATTTTAAATCTCACAAACTTTTTGATCACATTTTACAAAAACCACAACACTTCTAACAAAAAAACTGACATGATGATCTAGGAACCCACGCCTCTGAAGATGGATCTCATAGATTCGAAAGCGCTCGGCCAGATTATTATACTTATTCTTAACAAATATTTGACTGCAAGTCGTTAAATTTCACATGAAAAGTTAATATATTTGTCATTAATATAAAAAAATTATTGTTTCAGGGGTTGTTAGTGCAACACACTGCACTATATTCACCAGGAAGATTTTTGAAAATCGCCTGTGGGAATGGTTTAGGCAGGCAGGAACCAGAATTTCGAATAAGACAAAAAAATCTAATGTTTAATGTACTGTACCTAAGTCCAACAAAAATTGTTTATTTTTAATAAAACCCAATCTATTTCATCTATATTGCTGGCTGTTCATTTAATATCCATTTGTATGACAAGCTCTATGATTTACATTAAATTTATTTTGAAAAGGATATATTTATACTGACATCAAGTTTACATATATTATATGTATTAACATAAATTATATGTAAATTTGTTGCACTAGGGATGTTTTTAATATGTATCTTATATGTCTATGGTGTACATATTGTTTACATATACTGTTGACATATTATTTATGCAAATGAATGTATAGATTGACCTTGATATACGTATATTATACAATCAAAAGTGGGACATTTGGATGTATTATTTACGTATATTATACAAATGCAATATGTATTATATACCATCTATGGACCTTGGCTGAAGATAAATAATACGTATAATTTACATAGTTGTGCTGACTGGGTGGTTATCATATTTTTTGACAAAAACTGCTACCGTACTTTATTCACCAGTTTGTAGCACAAAGAATATGTTCCTAGTAAAATAATGAGTTCAAGATTAACAGTAAGTCATTGAATAAAAAAATATTGTTCACAATCAATGAAACATCTAATATTCATCAAAGTTTCCTTATATATTAAAAAAATTGTGGAGGTTGTCACAAAAAATATAACAAATATATGAATGAGGAAAAATAGTTATAAAAATAGGTTATTACTGTAGTTTTCATATAACTTGGCAGCATTTGGGTTCAGATGTAGCAAGTCCTCCCATCTTCTACACGCTGCCAAGTTATATGAATACTACAATATAATTGCATATAGGTAAGTACTAAAATGAAAAAATATGAATGTGCAAAACTGAAAAGAATAAAACATTTTGTATGTTTTACTATACTAACATTACTTTTATGTATTTGCAAAAATGCCTCTTTTCTACAGAAATGTAATTTATCTATTCATATAATTTTTTTTCTGATTCTAGCCAAAGTTACTATAACTTATACCAATATTAAGGCATCATAGTTACTCAAACTGTCTCATCTATTCATTTATTAATTCATTTAAATTCTATTCATTAATTTCGAATCTTTATCAACGTATTTTGCAGTTAGATAAATAGTTCTGTGATGTTTTCCATGACGAAATATTTAATGAACAATCTAATATCTAATTTAAATTGAAATGCAGAGGCAGTTCTGATATTAGATTGTTTATAAATCAATAGTTCCTTCAAAACAAACTTTTAAATTTTAACTTTTTATGTGAATTTAACGACTTGCAGTCAAATCGTTAAATTCACATAAAAACTTAATATTAACAACGCAGTTCGTCATGGAACAAGAAATCCAGGAATTTTAAATTTTATTGTCAACAAAGTACAATTAAATATTATTGATGAATGATGAAGATTGATTTTAACTTACGATTGTAAATTTAACGACTTGCAGTCAATTCTGCAATATTAACAACGCAGATCGTTATATTATGGAACAAGAAATCCAAGAAGATTGATTGTGGAAAGAACTAGCAATTGTATTATCAGAATAAATTTATTAATTAATTTAAATTGTATTTCCTTGTCTCACATTTATGAGTACTACGTGTTACAAATACTGATGAAATGAAATAATTGTTTGTTACTGGGATTTACCAAAATAAAAAATTCTTTTAGTGGATCAAGAAAACAGCGTCCTTTCTGCATGGAGTAGTAAATGAGACAATGGAGATTATATTTGAATTACATTATCAGTAGCCTATACATAGTTTCCTTCCGTAAAAGAGGATTTCCCTGCATAAACTAAATGCTTAAAAACTTTCCATAGGTCATGGTGAACTGACCAGTTGCAACGATTTAGATTTAAGATCTTGGATCAACTTAAGTCATGTCCTTGATTCACCTCTAACAACAACGCATTGGAATATTTTATTATTCATAGATATAGGCTACTCTGCATCGCCTATTCTCTTCGTGTTGTGCTTATTATGGGGTTTGAAAATTGCAGACTAAAAATCCATTGATTAATGAGACTTTTAACGGTTATGAGATCCAACGAGATTATCGCAAAATCTTTAGGAAGTAATGAGTTACATTGAAAGTCGATGGTTTCCAAAACAGCAATAAGGGAATTCCTCTTAAGATTTCACGTTAAAAGCGTACGAGTAACAGCATCCATTTATTGAAATTGTTACTTCGTCAGTTCTAAAGATTGAGAATGCATTTATCATAGAAAATATCTCTCCAGCGATGTAATCGACCTTGGAATGTTGGAATATTGATCACTGTATCTGACAAGATTTATGAATAAATTAATAGGATGCTTAGTTGTTGGGAAGTTGGGAGTCTACTTTGGGTTCTTTGCCAAAAGACCAATGAGAATATTCTATTAAGAATATTGAGAGAAACAAAAGAATGGTTTAAACAGAATTTATTAATTTCGAATTCCTTTAATTCCTTAATAATCGATTCCCATCAGCTGTTCAATGCTGTTGTCAATATCCGCCATTGCGGAAGTCTTCAGTATAAAGTAATAGCAATTAAAGGAATTCGAAATTAGTAAATTCTGTTTATGTATATGTGTCAGTTTATTCAATTGTCAGTCACTTCAAACTAACTTGTGAGAATGGTTTAACATGTAAAAATCCATCTTAAAATGGCATAAGAATGAGTAGTTTGAAAAATAAAAAAAATGAAAAAGAACTCTTGAATTTCTTGGTCCATAACAATCTGGGTTGTTAATTCTACCTTTTTATGGTAAATTTAACGACTTGGTCAATTTTGAAGTCGTTAAATTAACATTAAAAAAGAATTTTCAACCTTTCTTTCAAAAGATAAGAAATAATGTTGTACGATGCTAGGATGATGTAGAAGCTGCCAGGGCAAGTAATTAGTATGACAGTTTGTAAAATAAATTATTGGTAATGCATCAGAATTGGACTAAGTTTATTTGAAAGCAAAAAACTGTCCCTAATAATAAGCGTCTTGCTTTTATTGGTGGGAAGAACCTTGCGGGTATAGTTCCAACATACAGTTTGAGCCATGCTATGAAGAAAATGATGGACCTAGTATAATCGGTGGGTTCCGAACCACCGTGTAAGTGATGATGAAGTTCATAACATCACGATATTTAAGGACGGTTACCCACCCAAACGCAGTCTTGAGCGCTCGTAACTGAACATCACGAACGCATAAACACCAGCGCAGTCCCAAAGTAATGTTACCCATATAATGAGGTGAATACAAAACTGTTCATAACAATATTCTTCAAAATACTAAAATATTTTTAAATGTTTTTTCATCTAATTAAGGACTTAGCTTGATGAATAATTTTGTCATATGACACATTCACTTACAGCACAAGTTAATGCACATACTTATTAAAAATTAAAGGATGAAATCAATGTAAAAGCACACAATTTAAAATATGGGACGAACTAATCGGTTTTGCTAAAATCAAATAAATATATGTAAGCAGAATATGTAGGCCTAATGTGTATTAAATATCAAGGAATTTTAAGATCCTTAAGATTATAATTGAGATAACCTTATAATTTAAGATCACCTATAATATATCAGGTTCCTAGATTTAATAATGTCTAAGGAAAAACATCCATATAAACTTCCTTCCTTATTCAACAAACGTCCTATTAACATACGGGATTATTCAAAGATGGATATTATGATGTACACAATAAAAAACAAGAGTATTACTTAATTTCAGATTGATATAAAAGTTAAATCTTAATATTTGAAACATAAACATAGCCTATTTTGATTTCTTTATACTGTTTTTGCTGGTTAAATTTTCCTTATATCACTGCCGCCAGCCCGAACGACCATCAATATTTATTTTCAAGTTGTACAAAAGTACTTTCCTTTTTTATCTTAATTTCTTTTTTCTAATTATTTTCTTTGATAGAATTGTAGTATATTTTTTCTTTCTTTCTCAGTTCTGTATTTACAGTGTTTATTTTTTCCTTTTATCACTAAATTCTTTTGTAGTTTATTTCTTTGTTAACTAATCTCTGTTTTTTTCTCTTTAAAATATTAAAACATAGGTGAGTCTGTTTCTTTGTTGTAATATTTGTAAAGATTGGCACCTGCTAAAAAACCTACGGGTTTAGCAGGACCCTAAAATGTTTAAAATTTGTAAATAAATTTGATTGATTGAATAAGAAATACATTATTTAGATAACTTGAAGGTTCCTTTATTTATTTATTACATTTTAGTTCTCCTTCATTACGTTTGGCATATGATGTTTATATTTCTTGAATTGTGTAGACTAGTCTTTGAGGTAAATGAGGATTGTTTTGGCGTTAAGCCTCTACTGGTTGTGAATGTGTATGTATCCAATAAATGAAATTTTCAAATAATGTTTTCTAGTTACTTCGAGTGATTTTTTAAATTAATTATTTGATCATAGATCCCACTACCACAGTCATAAAATTTTATAGAATCATTTTGACAGTAAAATAATAGGTTGTTCTTACTTATTAATTCTCAACTATGGTTTGGAGATAAGGAAGGAAAGGTAATTTTCCTATTTCAAGGAAGGAGACACGCAATAAAGGGTTTGTCAAGTAAAAAACAGGACTGCTTGGAGGCTTTGAAAATTCGCTATAGGATGATAGAAGATTAGCTAGGTGGCAATAAAGGGTGCTTTCAAAGGACTTGGATGCTTCAGAGTTGGGAATTAAATCAATCTACTTATCTTTCGCATTTTCTTGTTTGCCTATACCGTTATAATAACCCTGGGATATTCGCTATCCATTTTCTTCAAAACTTTTATTTTGTAATATTTTCCTATCTCTTTCTTACTCTCTTCCCTTGTCTCCTAATTTACTAAAAAAATACTCCTTACTACAAATGAGCTATGAAGCCTAGACATTATATAAGCTGTATATTGTCATATATATATATATATATATATATATATATATATATATATATATATATATATTATATATGAGGTAGATCTACTGTCGGTATGAAATTGGAAAATTAGTCTATACATAATCATATTTTCATCCTGCAATAACAAAAAGTTCTATACAACTCCTTAATTAGATCATTATTTTTACTGTATTAACATTTATATTTTATTATTTTATTATTATATATATTTTATTATTTTTATTACTATTTATATTTTAATTTTTATTATACTACTTTCTTTATATTTTATTATTTTAATTTATATCAATTTGGTCTACTGTAAGTATGCAATTGGAAAAATAGTCTATACCGTACATAATCATATTTTCATCCTGAAATAACATAAACGTTCTATACAACTCCTTAATTATTTTATTATTTTTATTACTATTTATATTCTATTATTTTTATTACTATTCATATTTTATTATCTCATTATTATAATTTATGTCAATTATTTTATTTGAAGAAATTTTCACAGGTGCGGTTTAAATATTGTAAAGAATGAACGTTGCAAAAAAATGAAAATAAATAATTCCATATTCAATACTCTTTATTGAAGGCAAAGTTTAATGTAAAAGTCTCTTCTTCTACTTAAACTTATTTGGAATATGAATTCTTTATTATTAATCGAAATAAATGAGTAACTAAATATTAATGTATAACCAAATTAATCCATTGAATACAATATAATTATAAACTATAGACTAACTATGACTAATATGGCATAGGAATATGGAATAGGTATAGGAATATGGAATAGGAATAGGAATATGGAATAGGAATAGGAATATGGAATGGAATGCATAGGATAATATAGGAAGGAATATGAATCTCATCCTCGTTTAAATAACGCATTCAGATTAACATCAAAAGTGGAGTACTTACATCACAGTGCAGTACATTTCAGTACTACTCAAGTAGCCTATTATTTCTTACTGTTATCAAAATCTTGCAACAAACTTTCAGCTTCTAAAATCCTGATCCTTGAATATCTAAAAAAATATAACTGAAATAATAAAGAAGGTTTTCAGAACTATTATATTTAGGATAAAAATATTATTACTTTGCTTAGACTATAACTTTTTTCAATTATATACCAACAGTATATACAGCTTATGACATACTATAATATAAAACACTATTAAAACTTAATATTTGTTGATTTATGACAATCTGCAATTAGAGTAGTTGATATTCCCACTTATGACTGAGATCCAAAATAATTTAAAATTAATAAAAATTAGGTTTTTCTTACTTGGAGCAGAACATATTTAAGTCTGGAAGAGCCCATCAAACTACATTCGATGTATAGGATTTAAATTCTAATTTTTTGAGAATCGAAGCAAGTTGAAAGAGTCCAGTTGTATTTGCATAGTCTAACATAGAATAATAGAAATCGCAAAGGAGTTGATGAATTTTTGATCCATCAATGTTAAAGAGTGAGATTTTATTTTGAAAACAATTCAACCTACACTATTTAAATGTAAGGTTTTCAAGATACATCAAAGAACTAACAGCATCCAAAGAGGTGAAACCCAACATGGGCATCAACTATGAACTGAAAAAAGTAAATCAACAAAAGCAACTCACTGGGGATTCTCCTGACTTTTTTTTAATCACTTTTCCAGCCCAGAATTCCTGCCATCATTCGGACAAGCTGTTTACTTCCCCAGCTTAGAAGGGAAACCCCGATGCTGAACTTGAATCCTGTTTTCCAACGACTTCGATGACCAGCGATGTTCGAAAAGTAAAGATCTTTTAATGATGTCATTCCATTCTCCGTCTTTCTCTATCATGACCTTTTACTTTCTTTCTCTCATTCTTCTCCCTCTTCCTCTCATTCCAGCTCTCTCCCTTTCTCTCAATATAGTTTACTCGTACAAAAATTATAATAGGAAGCTGCCTGCCTATATGATGCGGTAGTGATATGGTAGGGGATCCGGTCAGTCACAACCAGCTCGGTTCAGCTTAGTTCACATCCTTCCACCTGAGTCCGCGGACAACTCCACTGAAGTTGTTACCAACTCGCAAACGTGCTGGATTTAGAGCTGTCGATCGGCCGGCTGCTCTCAGTTTTACACAAATAATACAGTTTTTCTTCTAACACAAGTAGTGCAATTTGTCTGAAAAGTTCGAGAGGATACAGTGATTGAGTGGACTTCATTGATAGCTGATTCGTCAAGACTCGGGTCATAAGAAACTTTGACCATTTTTGAAGGTAGGATGACATCTTTTGAAACATTTTATACTAGTTCTAGAGGTCTATAAACCTCTAGTTCTAGAGGTTTACGGATGATTATCGCGTAAATTTATTATTCGTAATAATAATTTATTATTCACTCAAATATTCTTTATTCATTATTGTGAATATTATATGATAATCTGTGATGTCTTCCATGACGAAATACTTGAACAATCCAAAATCGAAACTGACACTGTATTTCTATTTAAATCATAATTTTTACTCACTTATACTGAAGGAGTGCATTTCGATTCTAAAGAGAAAAGAGAGGCTTCTCTTTAGAAGTAAAATTTATCCCTCCAGTATAAGTGAGTAAAAATCATAATCTAAATAGAAATACAGTGTCAATTTCGATATTAGATTGTTATGTCATAATATTTTTTTATTGCTGAAATTGTACATATATGTGTACAATACGAATTGTATCAAGTAGTTTTTCTAAAACATTATTGGACAGTATAGCCAAAGTCAGAACAACGGAAATGTAATGAAAAATAGACTACTTCGCCTATAAAGTCTAAAGTTCTTTTCAGAGTTCCTTTCAAATCAAATGTAAGCCTCACCTAAACTAATTAATATAGTAATTATGGTAATTGAGATAGTATAATTTATTGGTAATCTGACTTGTCTTACACTCCATAACTGGAGTCTCCAAGACGTAATCTACAAAAAAATATATATAAAAAATTTAGTCCAAAATATATTATTATTAGACTTGTCTGTGTTAGCTTAAACAGTCTAAATATATAAAATATAGTCCAAAAGATTTTAGTCTTATTAGTCTGTTTTTCAAACTATCTTGTAAGAAACTCGTCATCAATGGAGTACGGTACGGACTCAGTTTTATCCAGAATTTTTTCAATTAATTCTTGAAAACCTTTCCTTCCTTGTCACTGATGCTCAGTGGAAGTGACTTCATCGTGTAAACTATTCGTGTCAATTCACAGTCCAACATGAGAAGTTATTACATATAATGGTGATGTATTGCAACTCCAATAATGAAGTCTCAAGTCTCATAGTCTCATCCAAGAATGTAATTTCATTTCTACTCTTTATGGAATATCAGAATATTGAAAAAAATTAATCAAACAAATCCAGTATGAGTTTTAAGTCAGTAGATTTAGATGAAAATGTGGATATGAAGCAATTAAAAAAACAATTGATAGAAAAGTTAGACTTAATCAATCAAATAAAAAAACTAAAGAAAAACTACAAGTATTAAATTAAAAAAAAGTATATTCTAACAAAACCATAAAATTAAATAGATATATATATAAACACCACCTAATAATGTGAATAAAAACATCAATAAAAAAAAATTAAATTTAAAATAAATAACACTATTTTATTCATAAGAATCTCCATTATCACAAAAAATTTTAAACTAATATAATTAAATAAAATAATAGAGAGTAATGGAAATCTTTCTGTAGATGATGCATTTAACATAGAAATGGGAAGAAGCTGCATATTTTTAACGGAATATTCCAGCACAAGAAACTTCTTTCTGTGAATAATTAAAAAAAATCGAACCATTATCATTTTTAGAAATATAATTGATTTAATTTGGATTTTGTTTTAGTAAATTTCATCTCAACTCTTTATGGAATATCAGAACATTTAAAAAATATAATTATGCAGAATAATATTTTCTACATAATATTTGACATTGAAAATTCAATCAAAAAACTCCTGTACCCACCAACTGCATCTACAAACACAATAGACCAGGACTGTATAAAATCATTATTTTTTTTTAGATTACGTCATGGAGACTCCAGGTAAGGATTATATCAGACAAGTCAGATCAACAACTATACAATCTTATACACTAGTTACCATAATTATTACTTCATCAATTAGTTGAGGTGAGGCTAAATTTTTATGTGAAAGGAACTCTTGTACACTATAAAACGCTTTATCAACTAAATATTTTTTCAATTCTATTTCAAATACTTCTATATTTTGAAGACTCTTCAAAAACTGCGGTAGCTTGTTGTAGAGTCTCCTACCAATATAACTAGGTTTTTGTTTGAATAAGCTTCTATTGTGACTCACCAAGTGATAATCTCCTCGGCTTCTTGTATTATAATCGTGTACGCCGAGATTATGTTTAATATCAATCTTTTTTAATGTCTCGTAATGACTACAACAAGTTCTACATTGGACAACGCAGAAATTTTGGTTAATAACACTCTTTCTTATGTACCGTAATGACAAAAGTCATTAAGCAGTTAAAAAGCCGCAAAAAGTTCTGCATTGGACAAACAGACAGGACATTTACCACTAGATTTGAAGAGCACACAAGAGCCATCACACATTCAAACACATAATTTCAACAAACAGCACTTACACAGGCATCAACACTAATTTAGATATATATTTCTTTCAAAAAAGCTGAAAACTAGCAGTATTAGAGCAGCATGAAATTCATAAAAACACAAAACTAAAGCCTGACTCAATTCAAAATGATCAACTCTAATTCACCTCATTCATTGATTACATAATTACAAATCTCCCGCCTTTTCATCCACCCACCACCCCGCCATTCCAACAACCATAACCTCAATTTCCTAAACTTGATTCAGTAGACCACCAATCGTGTCTAAGGAAGCATTACAACAATGCGAAACAGCTATATTATGAATAAGGAAGTGTTAAATTCACCAGTTGAATATTTTCAACAAGTTATTTATGTTTAAATTATTATTTCCAAAATAAGTTTAAAATATTATTTCCAAATTCTGAAGTGAGCATATGAGAATGAAGTGGGTGAGAATAGGAAAAATGTTCTTTCAATATTATTAACTTTTCATGGTAAATTTAACGAGTTGCAGTCATTTTTAAAAATACTGGAAGTAGTTAAATTTACCAAAAAAAGTAAATATTAACTTTTGTTGTTATTATTATTAACATTATATATAATGTTATAAATATTAACTATAAATATTGCTTTAAAACATTAAGAATAAATATTCAAGAAAAGCACCAATATTCACAGTTCTTAAAATAAGAAATTCCCACTTTAAAAAAATTTCTTAATGAATAATAAACCAGTTAAATAGAATAGAATAAACATTTATTTAAAAAAAAACATCATAAACAAAAATTGCACACTTTGAAAAACATTTTACTCTGCAAATTAACGAACACTGTGTTTTGAACATCATTATGGAAATTACCTACACACATAGGAAAATCGGTCGGACTGATGTGTCTAGATAATTACAAATCACAATTAAATACAATAGACATTTTCAAAGAAAAATACAATAAGAAAAAACTCTTATTACCCTAGACAATTTATACGTAATATTTATAATTTTATAGTTGTCTTCTTGCATGTTTGGATTTACATGCTAGGTAATTAAAATGAACTGGATATATTCTGCATACATTGATTGGAGAATACCACTAACTCCTTCCCTCCCAATCACCATGAGCCACTGTACAACATTTTTCTTGTATGAGTAGAGAGACACCCTTTCAAATGTTTTCAAATACATAGGAATATTTCTGAAAACTATATGAGCAACATAATATGTGTTCGTAATAAAGGGTTTTTCAAGCTTTTTGGCCTCTTATCACCCTATTGGTTGCATTGGCATTGGGTGTGTTATATGCATGGCCTAGATCTACAATAATAGACAGGATCTACAATTTAAGAAACAGTTGCTTGATGCCAAGCACCATCATATTTTCATAGAGCAGATCTTCATGATAGCGTCGTCCCCTATTCAAGATGACCTTCAGGATTGATCTGTGTATGACATTAGGTGGCTCTAGAGTTGCTTTAAATGAACACCTATATATCAGTACTCCTGATATCAATAATGATTGTACATGGGCAAAGTACAATAACTTTAATTCAGGGACCGTTAGAATGTTATCAAGCTGACCAAACACAATTGTGTAATTTCTTGACAATAATATTTATATGTGGAGCCCATATCAGTCTGTTATCTATTGTCAACCCCAAATACTTATAGATATTGACCCTATCTATTGACTCGCAATGGCAGCCATTTTGATGCAGCATGTATGTACTTTGAGTGTTTTTATACTAGTGTCACACGTACTTCTGATTGATAATGGCATAAATTCAGTTTTTTTTCAAATTTAAAGTCAACTTATTTTAAAAAACCATCTTTTAACCATTGCAAGGTCAAGTTGAGCGTCCCAAAAACAGAATCCCAATCAAGTCACCTGCAAAAGAATTTCAGTATCATCGGCAAACAGATAGAGACATCCCCTCAACATGAGTCTTGAAATAGAATATAAGTTACCGTACCTATTTCTCAGGAAACGATTAGTGTTCTATAGAAATTGAGAAATTAGTTTTTATTTTTAAGTATGTGGAAATATTGGAATTTTGGAAAATAATCTTCAGAAATAAAATGCCCTGAGTAAGACTTATTGTCTAGATAAATGTTTCTACATGGGTCAGGTCAGGTTATTAAA